>JAZKJV010011494.1:0-542173 GCA_037367405.1 Ottelia alismoides | reverse complement strand
TTTAATATATAAAGAAAATAAGAAAAGCAAGGAAGAACACAATTCAACAAATTATTTTAACCACCAAAAATCAACCAAAAATCAAAACAAAAATATTTTTATGTGTTTTATATTTTTTTATGTTTTTGGTGAATTTTTGATAATTTTCTGATGTGTATTTTATTTTCTAAAAATCAAATAGTGGCGAAAATAAGGGGTACTGTCCAGCCGATCCAAAAGGCCCTAGATAAAATATCTAAGGGCCTCAAAATGGCCTGGAGGTAATTTTCCTATAAAATAGGTAAAACAAGGAAAAGTTAGGTATCAAGTTTATTGTTTTTGGGTTTTTAATTTATTTACTATAATTTTTATGGGTTTTTTAGTGTTTTTAAGTTTTTAAGGTTTTTAAGCAATGAAAAATAGCCAAAATTGGCTAGAAAATCAAACACACTAAACTAAACAGCAGACAATTTTTATGGAATTTTTAGGGGAGTTTTTATATTTTTTTGTGATTTTCCAAACTAGACAGTAACAAAAATAAAGGTTTTTGAATTTTTAAAAATAGCAAACAAAATCAAAAATGTCCTAAAAAATCCTTGAAAATTCTACACCATGGCAGGAGCCATGTGTCAAATTCTCATTGGATTTGGAGGTGATTTGATATTTTATTCAAAAATACAAAGAGGGTACTGTGCACAGGGACTAAAATGCAAATACCCGAAGTTCTGGGGGTCCCGGTGCAATTAACCCAGCAAAACACGCACCACGCGCGTGCCTAGGGCACTCAGGGACCTAAATGTAACAAAAATAAGTCCCGAGGGCTTATTGGTAACACGTACCAAAAGTCCAGGGGCCTCACTTGTAAATTACCCAAAAAATATCGCACATGGGGAAATAAAACACGCACAGGGGTATAACTGCAATTATCTGAAAACCTTCATTCATTCCATAACAACCAGAACTACAAGGGCATATGCTGCAAATAACCCAAAATAACACGTGACGAAGCACGTGGCTCACAACAGGCAGGGGTATATATGAAATTACACTAAAGCTCAGGGTCCTCTATGCAATTAAACCAAAAACTAAACGACTGACTAAAATATTTACAGGACTAAAATGAAATAAAACTAAAGACTGGGCCTAAGGGTAAATTACCCATTATTAGGCGGGGGTGCTGGATGCGCGCCACGTGTAGATCGAACGGCTGCGGCTGGTGGGCGCTCCTGATCGCTCCTCCTCTGATCGGACGGTGCTGGTAGATCCAAGGATGGACGGCCAAGATCTGAACTGGAGCGAGGGGGAGGCAATCGACGGCGACTGGAGGTCCTGGAAGAACAGGTCCCCGGCGAGCTTCGCCGGGCTCGTGCATGCACTGGGGTCCTCCGGGGAGCCTTCTCAAGGTCGGAGAAGAATCGCGGAAGGCCCCCGCGTCTGCCGGTGGGCTCCGATGATCAAGCCGAGCTCCGAGGAGCTCTGGCGAGGTCGGCGGAGCTGGGTCTCCTGGCCGGAATGACCGACGCCCTCAGATGGGCTCGTTAGGTCCTACAAAGTAGCTCAGAAGACTCGCGGGTCGAGGGCAAAGTGCCTCGACCCAGTTAGGCGAGGTGGCGGTGGCTGGTGCGTCGGGGCGACGGGCTCCGGCGAAGGTGGTGGACGGAGAAGCCCGGTTCCCTGCTCCTGTGCAAGCTGGGTTACGTGAGCGGGTGGAGAACGTGCGGCGGAGGGAGGCGAACGTGAAGGTAGGGTCCGATGGTCGGATAGTGGTCGGAACCGGGGTGAATCGAAAAAGTACGACGGCGAAGCGATTTGGGGGAAGACTGAAATTAGATGAAATGGCGGAGCTACGGGGTTACCTGGATGATCGGTGAGACTGGGGAGGAGCAGGGGGTGCTCCTGGTCGTCGCCTCGAGGGTCGTCTCGGCCCGAGGCTCGAAGCTCGCTCAGGTGGCGGAGCTACGGCGGCAACGTCGTCGGATCAGTGGATTCCTCCTCCTCTCCTCGCTGCAACAGGTGGAATCGCTTGCTGTCACTCTCGCGGTCTCTCTGGAGCTCACAGGGAAGGAGGCGAATGACCAAAGATGGAAAGAGAAGGTGGCGGAGCTGCAGCTAAATACGATTAGGGGTCCGAGAAGGAAGGGTCCGGGCAAGCTCAGGAGCGCGCGGATCCCGAGGGAGCGGCTCCGGCGAGGATGTCGGATGCAAGGGGAATGATTCGGACCCGGGGTTCAAGGAGATGGGTGTCGGGTTGAGCGGGTAATAATTGGAGAAATCGGGTCCGCTGCTCAGACCCGTGGGAAGTGGTCCTGGGGGGGGGCTAGTTGACCGGGCGGTCAACATCCCCAGGACCCAATGGGGTTCGGCCACGTGGCTGGATCTTGAGGTGACAAATAGGGGTAGCTAGGGGCCGAATCTGCAAAAACTCCAAACATGAAATATTTTTATTTTATTTTTTTCTATTTTTTTGTGATTTTTAATTAATTTTTGGAAATAAAAATAGGCTATATACATAATATGTACTATATATAGATATATACAATGTATATAGGGTTTTGAATTTTTGATTTTTAAATATTATTTTTATACAATTTTATCCTTATTTTATATTTTATTTATTTATAGAATAAAATAAGGAATAAAAGGGTGTTTTTATTTTATTTTTATTATTTATGTACATAGGTAAAATAAATAAATATGTACATCTATATACATGGTATATGTACAATGTATTTTTGTATTTTTGATTTTTCTATTTTTATTTTGTTTTGATTTTAATTGTTTTTATTTTATTTATTTACAATATATAATATAGACTATTTACAAAAATTATAAAAATTACTTTTATATATTTACAAAGCTAAATAAATATATAGGTGTGGTTTATATACATGATGAAAGGAGGAATTTTTGATCTTTTTGATTTTTACTTTTTATTTTGTTTTTATATTTTTATAAATATATACAAGTATTTACAAGCATATTTTTGGGTGAGGAAAATATAGTTTTATTTATTTACACCAATAATTACACATGAGCCCCTATCTCCCTCTACTTTGGCTTTTATGTGGTCAGCCCATGCTGAGCCCTCCCTTGGGTTAGGTTGCTCAATATTTATTCTAAATATTTCCCTCTTTTTCGTTTTCATCTTTATTCTTTTATTTTTGCACAAAAACATGCTAATTATAGGTTTTTACACAATGCATGCTTTTGATAATTATTCCTATTTACACATATCTACATGCATTTGCAAAGGTTTTTATAGCTAAAATATAAGAATAAAGAGTGATGAATGAGTATTCATCAGCACCCCCCTTGGTGCTCCTTTGTGATTGAAACGAACCTCCCTAGGGATTGGATTAAAAAATTATATTTGTGAAAATTACAACTTAAGCCCCAAAGTTTTTACAAAAATTGTAAGTAAGCCCCTGCCAGACTCAAGCACATGCCAAGCACGTGATATAGTGGTAAATGTTGTAATAGTCCCAGAACTGCAGAACAAAAACTTGCGTACTTTATTTGAATGAAATAATTGTTATTTGTGATCTAAAAATCTTACAAAAATTGTGCGATGCTCCTGATGTGATTATCTTCTTAGCGTAATATTTTCATTACATTTTTCCTTCATTATTCCCTGTTTGAAATTCCAAAATTCATAAAAAATAGGGTAGTTTTATTTCAGTGCCTTTTAATTTATGTCCAATTTTCACGCATTAATTATTTATAAAACCCCAAAAAACTGAAAAACATCAAAAATCTTATAAAATTAACAAAAATTCTACAAAAATCCAAAAATAGTGATTTTAGTTTCTGTTTGTAGATAATTGCTTCCAGTTTGTCTTAAAAATATTTGCTAGGAGTTTTGGGCATTAAAAAAATTTTAAGTTGCAAACTACTCCAGGTTGTGCATATTTTTGTATTTCTCACTATTTGATTTTTAGAAAAATACAAAAACATCTGAAAATTCCAAAAAAATTATCAAAAATATTTCAAAACTTTTAAAACCCAGAAATATTTTCTCTGTATTTTTCTGAGCATTTTGATAAATTGGAAAATTACAAAAGATTTGGTGTGCGTATTTTTGATCTTGTAAATATTGCTTCGTATTATTTTTGAAAAATAAAAAAAAGTACAAAAATCAAAATCACTAAAAAAATGAAAATTAGAAAATATATAAAATATAGAAATAAAAAATAAAAAGATAAAAAGATAAAAAATCTCAAAAACCAAGGATAGTTGTCCTTTGAGATTCATATTTTCTCTTAATTAATTCTAGATTAATTGAATAACCCTCGAGATTTGTAGCCTCCCTGAGTTCTACACTGTCTGTTATACCGGTTAATAAGTTGAAAAAAATGTTTGTTTGTCATGGGATTTTGGGGAGAGCAACGACCATATTTACCATTAATAATTTTTCCAATCTCCAAATTTTCATCTCAACTGGAACTATTTTCGGGGATATAAAATAAAAAAATTTTAAAAACCCCAAATTTCTCGCTGTCAACAGTATCTCTCCGTAAGATCTTTGAATCTATCCCATGCCTCATGGAAGGATTCATTCGGAAGCTGTGTGAAGTTGGAGATCTGACTCCTCACCATGTTTGTCCTCCCCAGAGGAAAATACTTATGCAGGAATGTGGACTTCAAATCGTCCCATGTAGAAACTTCCCTTCCTAGATGGCTCAACCAGTAAAGTGCCTTATCTGCTAAGGCGAAAGGAAAGACTTTGAGGTGAACTGCCTCCTGTGTAACTCCTAGATAGCTAGTCGTACCATAGATCATCTCGAACTGCTGTAGAAAGGTAAACGGCTCCTCTGTTGTATTCCCGTAGAACTTGGGAAGTTATGAGATGAAGAACAACCTCAACTCATATGGCCCTTGATTCGGCGGTAGCCGAATCCAATGATGGAGCGTTCTCGCGCCCGGGTCATACTCATCTTGTAAAGTAGCGGGAATCACTGCAGGCGGTAAAGGGTTCTCGACTCCTTCTCGCATCGTGGCTATCTCAGCCTGCAACTCAGTCTGAGTTCTAAATTGTTCTTGAATATGCAAGTTCATCTGTTGTAAAGTATCGGGAATTTCTATCGTGATGTATGCAGCTGAATCTAGTCTTCTGTCATGGTGATCCTCAGTTGCTGGCCTCTCCTCTGCTGGTACTTTGCCACGAGCCATGTGTTTCAGATCTAGAGCGAAAGAAAATTTCTCGTAAGAACTCAGCAAAAAATCAGCTGGAGATATCGATGATGTATTGAGGCAAGGGTCTACCACAATAGATTGGCAGGCTGGCGAGGGAGTCTAGGTCTGATTCTCCTCGAGATCAGATGGGACCAACTCGGGAAGAGGGTCATCCCGAGCTTGTGAAGATGTATGACGGACGGTCGAGAGCTCACGGAGTCTGAGCAGAAAAGCCGTCGAGTCGTCATCTTCAATGTCAAGAGAATGATCAGGAGAGCACGATTTACGATTGAAGCAAGATGGAAACATGTTAAGATGCGGTAACTCACGCCCCGCAAGCAAACAGAAAGCAAACCCCGTTTTCACCGACACAACTCGATGATGACCGTAAGAGTTCGATCCTTTATCTTATCGGTTTTAGGGATGTATTAGCAAACAAGTATAATCTCGGTTAACGTGAGCTAATAGGTGCCCGATGTTTTCCCGAAACACTGTCCCGAGTCTTTACAGTAAACCACATGCTCTCAGCTAGTATGGGGGGTAAGTACGGACCGTTTTTGACTACCCGTGTTACTTGAGGATGGAGTCTTACGTAGTGTTCTCTAAACCCCCCACCCTGCTAAGTAAACCCAGACTGTTTCCGGCTACCCGAGCATACCCACTGAAAAGCGGTGATTATGTGTATAGACTAAGTAGTATCTTACGAGAAATACTGGTTTTTGGTTCTATCCTTACGGGTCGCCTCTCTCTCGCGTACTCTGAGAAGAAATGTGCGGGGATTACTCTCCGAAATCAATTGAATCTTATGTTTGTTTTAAGATCAGATACGTTAGCAGTTCTGATTTTATTTTTGGAGTTATATTTTTTTGAGTTTTTTCAGACAAACGTATAATGAGTGGCTTTATTGTTTTTAGAAAAATCCTAAAATCATGCACTTAGGTTGCGAGTCCTAAGACTAACTACGAATGCACAATCAGATAGCAATAAGAAAAAGCTAAACAAGCATCTAGCCTCGTAAGAAGCTGCAGAAAACCGACGCTACGAGAGAAACTGTGGTGGGTGCCCTGATCCCCCAATGCACGGCACTTGACGAATCAGACCCCGAGAAAGAAAATAGGTGGGGAGGTACAAGTCGGGATGCCCTTATTGGGCCACTTTTTAAGAAAACAAAAACACGGGCAAGTGCCCTTTACTTTTTTTTACAAGAATAAAAGAAAAGAAACAACTCGAGTCTATACAATTCTCGCCCTTTGCAATCGAGAACCTCGGTCTCTACACTTGCAACTATTTTGCAGCTTTCGAGAAAACTGGCTGAACCTCCAGGCCCTATAAGAATTAGTTAAGAAATACACAGAAAGATGTAAACAAAACTTTAAAAGAAACACAAAAAATAGAAAAAAAACGTAAATAGAAATCCGAAAGAAAATTTGTAAAATCAAGAATAATAGAGGAAAATTTGGTTCAAAAATCGTTGTAAAAACAACGCTTCCCCGGCAACGGCGCTATTTTGATAAGGAAAACTCAGTATACAATTGCGGCTAAGAGAATGTGTTATCGGTGTAGAGAACCACAAAGAGTTCTGAATTTTATATCAAATAAAAATTGGTTAAAATAGGAGAGAGAGAGAAGGGGAAGTGGATAAGTAAACTTCTCTCCAATTTAAACCTTACGCTATTTTATTTATCCAGGTAAGTATGCATGGGTCGAATACAAGGAAGCAGAATGCTCAAACTACAGTTTTCGAGACAAGGAATAAATCCCAACCAAAAAATCTCTTTTATTCTTGAATTTACAATGAAAGAAAAAGAAATGGATTCGATTTAAAACAAACTCAAGAAGAAAAAAATCAAAACTGCAACAAAAGGCGACGGAAAATTCGGGAAAAATACTCGAAAATACCTTGGTAGTTATCGAGCTACCCTAAAAAATTCTCAGAGAAATGAGAAAAATACGAGGTTCAAATGACCCTTACAAGCCAAGGGCCTAACTGTAAGAAAAATGATTAATTTTTATTACAAAACAATCCCAGGTAGGACTAAAATGCGAAAGAAACATGTTTTATTACAATTAGGTCCCCGCACAGGGACCTAATTGCAATTCTGGAAACTTCTGGAGGCAGGTTTTAATTCCTGGAAGCTGGTGGGGTTTATGCTGCAATTTTCATACTCATTCAGATCTGATGGTCAGGATTAGAATCTGTAACGCAATATGGACCGTCGATTCCTACAGCGTGTCGAAAGGTTGTGCAGTCTGGAGTTCTTCCTATTCTAGAGCTTCGTCAGGCGGCTGACGACAATGGCTGATTCTCCTATTAACTGCGTCGACTAGAGACGATCTGGGGCCTCCGGCGGGGCCAGAGGGGTGGCTCCTCCACTCCTCGAGCTCGCCTGCGTTGGTTCTTTGTCGGAGATGGTCTCTATCGGCGAGAAAACGCTGATGAAGGTTGTTCGTTGACTGTCCTGGAGGTTGATGTGAAGTTGTTGCGCCTTCTTTGAATTGGATTTGCATGAAGACTAAGAGCTTCAGATGATAAAGTTTTGCTCCAGGTTCAAGATAGACCTCTAATTAGCACATGTGTATGCTCGATTTACGAAGAAATCAACCAAATTATTAATAATTGCAAGGTAAAAACGTCGTTTCCAACATTAATATCAAACGACGAGTAAATGGTAATGAAGAAGATGATCGTTTGGGTTTGATTTGATTGGAATTAAAGTGAGTTGAATGTATGGCGTCTAAGATTAATGATTAATGAACCTAATGACGTGATTAAAGTTGCTAATGGGGGCGCAAAGATCGAGAAAGAAAATAACAAAACATATGATTGAATAGACCTGGGAGTAGAGGTGTATTACCTCTGGTGATTGCTCTACGACCGATCTTTGCTGGAGTTGGATGCGGCTCGAAGGAGCGATGCAAGGCGGACGAGCACCTTGGAACGTCTCCTCCGACGTTCCTCTTCCACGCGGGACGACGCCTTGGTGCTGTCACCATCGGAGGAGCTGGAATGAAGCTTGGAAGGAGGAGTGTCGGCTGATGGTTCTGGAGAAGATTCAGTTATGGAGAGTTAGTTGTAATGGCGTCACTTCATGCCCTTTTATAGACGAGTTTCTTGAGCTCCAAGTTGGATCCAATGGAGGGCGTGAATGAGGGATGTTAGGAGAGTAAGATGAAAGGTAGAGATCGAGTGAAGTTGTTAGTAGTTAGGCGAGAAAATTTAATGAAAGTGGATGGTTCGAGCAGAAGCTTCACCGGCTTCTTGGAGAAGAAGCACCAAGTGCGGACTCGTGTCTACACGTGGTTGGCCAGAGTGTCAATTACATATAAATTATATAATAAATAAAAAATAACGTTATTTTTAATAAGTATAAAAATGAAAAATGTAAATAATTAAATTATCTAATTTATGGAGTAATTAATTTTCATAAAAAATAAATATTATGAGAAATATAAATATTATATTAGTAAATAGGTATAAATAATAGGTATTGGATTTTTAATTCGATAATTAGATAATTAAATTATAATTTTGTATTTTCTTAATTACTAGAATAAAAAGTAAATTCTATATGAATTTATACGGAT
The DNA here is from genome assembly GCA_037367405.1 of Ottelia alismoides. Lineage (NCBI taxonomy): Eukaryota > Viridiplantae > Streptophyta > Magnoliopsida > Alismatales > Hydrocharitaceae > Ottelia > Ottelia alismoides. The sequence goes on along the minus strand of JAZKJV010011494.1, from coordinate 533,437 downwards.
TTTCATAAATTAATATATATATATTAATAAATATAGGTATAAGTAATACAATATAATTTCTTCTATAAATTAGTGTTTTGGATTTTAATAAAATAATAAATAATCTACAAAAATTCTGAAATAAATCATGATAAAAATACAATATCATGAAAATAATAGAAATTATAAAATTAATAAAAGTATAAATAATGGTTTCTAAAAAAAATAGATTTCCCAGAAACCCCTTTGTCATTAGGTCCCAAAACCAACTTTTTGCAAACGGACTCTGAATTCAATGAAATCACCTCTATTAATTAGAGAATATTATTTTTATGAACATTAAAGGTGAGTAGAGTGAAATTGGAGTTCATATGAGAAAATTATGATGTTCGGAAGTTGGGAATTTGACAATTTAAAAGTTGGATTTCTTAGTATATATACAATATAATATTTTAAACTTTTTTTTATTTTTTTAAATACAATTTTAGAACTAATTAGGAGAAGAGTTTGGTGAAAATATGTACATATAAATTTATTAAAAAATAACTGAAGATTTGATAATTAATTGATAAATAATGAATAATATGTGAAATGTTATTTAATTATTTTTTATGATTTTCTTCTCTTATATCCCCCTACTTGTTTTTTTGTCGACCAATCCATACTAACTTGGTCTCGGGGGTTAGGTTATATAAATATATCTTTGAGCTATATTTATATTATCTGAATCATATTGTACATATATACATATTTATAATTTGCATTTGTTTTCTTTTTTTATTCTTTATTTATTTACTTGTTTTTTATGCTTAAAAGTAAATTTTTATTTCTGAATGAGATATTTATAAAATGTGGAAATTAATGAATATTTGCATGTATTTGTTAAGGATTTTAAGACAAAATGCTATAGAAAAGTTAATGAATCATGGATTCATCAATTTTATGCAGAGAAAATATGATATAAAATGCAGGAAAATGTGATGCATAAGTTGATAATCAATATGCATTAGATTTTTTAGCAATTAAAAAATGGTGCAAGATGTTATGCAATGAGATATGATTATGAAAGCACAACTATGCCTTAAAAGTGATCAATCCTTAAGCAATCAAAAAAGATATAATTTTAGTATTAATTGAGGCATAAAACTACATAATGGCATTTAATTGAAGAGCAGATGACACAAGAAATACCAAGAGTTTAGAATATTAAATAAAGTTTCAGATGTATTGAATAATGATGCCATCGAAAAGAGAATTAAATTAGCAGCACAATGAAATTGAAATCAATCAATTTGAAGTTAATATGCTCACGATATTGAGAAAATGGTGCAAGGGCATAATTGTAATAAAAATATCTAGAAGAAAATGATAAAATATGTAAAAAGGTCTTTTATAGGGCATATTTGTAATATTCAAATACCAACAGGGCCCCATTATAATTTTCTGAAGCATGACACGTGAGGCTCGCGAGCATGGGAAGGGTCTAATTACAAATTGGAGAACTCAATGGGGGTGGACTGCACAATGCCCATCATGTATGAGTATGGCATGCATACGGGCTAGGCTCGGGAGGCGGGCCTGAGGCTTGGATGGAGGTTCGTAGTCATTGTAGGTGCCTCGGGCGACGTGGCAGCCTGAGGTGCTTCAGGCAGAGGCTTGGTCCCATCGAGCCTTCATGCCTCGGCAAGGAGACGTGGCAGCTTCTCAACCGTTGGATGGCCGCCATCCAATGACAACTATATCATCTGGGGCCAGCTCCTCCATCATAGGGTGGTGGTGCAATTAGAGCACTGGCAGGATGCCAAGAGCTGCACCGCTCATATTTGTGCCAGTTGAATGCTCGAGAGATTCTGGAGCCCATGGCGGTGGAGGTCAAAGCTCAAACAAGGTGCAAGAACGGTTGGAGGCGGCTACCGATGGGACCTCATCAGGGGCGGAGCTCTAGAACTGAGCATCATATGAAGTCCAGCTAGTGAAGGAGTACCTACAAATGGTTAGCGGGGGTTGTATAGATAAAGCATGAGTGTCTGGAGTGGTGAGCTACAGGTGGAGAGGGTAAAGCCCATTATGTTATCTCCTCCTCCTCTAGTAGAGAAGATAACCTGGAGTAGAGGGAGATAGCAGAAGAAGGAGAGGGTGGTTGGAGGGTGGCATAGAGGTGATGGATGAATGGTGGTGCTTGGGAGGTGGTCATATGATGGTGGTACAACTTATGTGTGGCAGAAAAAAGAAAAAAAATACAGAAAAAGAAGCAGAGAATCATACCTGGTCGGAGAAGACGATAGAGCGGAGGTTAGGCTTTGGATGAGGTTCCAATGGAACCTCTAATCTTAAACGTTGAGGACAACCATTCCTCGAAGTTCGGGCAACCTATGGGAGGAGCTACGACATGGACGGAGGCATGGGTTACACTTTGGCTCCAGTCATCATCACGAGGCCGAATCCAACCTCCCCCTTTCATATGTAGGTGGAGGTCGCTGGGCCATGGCCCGTGGAATGGTGGACGACTGTAGAGCGGGGCAGCGGGTGAGATTTTAAAGGGGAGGAACTCAACCAATTACAGGTGATGTGGAGCGAGCATGTAATGTCCATCCTTTGTCCCTATAGTTTAGGTCGTAGCGGTTTTAGGGCTGCACGAGGAAGGCAGATCTTAGAGCTACGTAGGTGTGGTATTAGGTTGTGAATAAGAGGATGATGGTGGTAGTTAAAATTGTAAGGAGAAGCAGGTCGCGACGAGGTGCAACTGACGAGCGTTGAAGGCAGAGGTGGAAGACGAAGACTTAGCCCTTAGATCATGAGATCCAAGGTGATAAGGAAAACTCAGTATCTGATTGCGGTTAAGAGAGTGTGTTGTCGGTGTAGAGAACCAAAAAGAGATCCGAATTTTATATCAAACAAAAATCAGTTAAAATATGAGAGAGAGAGAAGGTAAAGTGGATTAATAAACTTCTCTCCTATTTAAACCTTACACTATTTTCTTTATCCAGGTAAGTGTGCCTGGGTCGAACACAAGGAAGTAGAATGCTCAAACTACGGTTTTCAAGACCAGGAATAAATCCCAACCAAAAATTCTCTTTTTATTCTTGAATTAACAATGAAAGAAATTGAAACAGATTCGGTTTATAACAAACTCAAGAAGATAAAATAATAACCGCAACAAAAAGCGATGGAAAATTCGGGAAAAATACTCGCAAATTACCTTTGGTAGTTGTCGAGTTACCCTAAAAAATTCGCGGAGAAATGAGAAAAATACGAGGTTGAAATGACCATTACAATCCAAGGGCCTAACTGTAACAAAATTGTATAATTTTTATTACAAAACAATCCTTGGGAGGACTAAAATGCGAAAGAAACAAGTTTTATTGCAATTAGGTCCCTCCGTAGGGACCTAATTGCAATTCTGGAAACATCTGTAGGCGGGATGTAATTACTGGAAGCTGGTGCGGTTTATGTTGTAATTTTCACACCCCTTCAGATCTGACGGTCAGGATTAGAATCAGTAATGCAATCTGGACCATCGATTCCTGCCACGTTTCGAAAGGCTGTGCAGTCTGGAGTTCTTCCTGTTCTTGAGCTTTGTCAGGCGGCTGACGACAATGGCTAATTCTCCTATTTTCTACCGTCGACTAAAGACGATCTGGGGACTCCGGCGGGGCCAGAGGGGTGGCTCCTCCACTCCTCGAGCTCGCCTGCGTCGTTCTTGGTCGGAGATGGTCTCTATCAGCAAGAAAATGCTGATGAAGGTGGTCGGTTGACTGTCCTGGATGTTGATGTCAAGTTGTTGCGCCTTCTTTGAATGGGATTTGCATGAATATTAAGAGCTCTAGATGATAAATTTTTGCTCCAGGTTCAAGATAGACCTGCAATTAGCACATGTGTATGCTCGATTTGCGGAGAAATCGGACAAATTATTAATAATTGCAGGGTAAAAATGTTGTTTCCAGCATTAATATCAAACGGTGTGTAAATGGTAATGAAGAATATGATCGTTTGGGTTTGATTTGATTGGAATTGAAGTGAGATGAATGTGTGGCGTCTTAGATTAATGATTAATGAACCTAATGACATGATTAAAGTCGCTAATGGGGGCACAAAGATGGAGGAAGAAACTAGCAAAACATATGAATGAATAGACCTAGGAGTAGAGGTGTATTACCTCTGGGATTTGCTCTACGACCGATCTTTGCAAGAGCTGGACGCGGCTCGAAGCAGCGATGCATGGCAGACGAGCACCTTGGAACGTCTCCTCGGACGTTCCTCTTCCATGCGGGACGACGCCTTGGTGCTGTCACCACCGGAGGAGCTGGAATGAAGCTTGGAAGGAGGAGGGTCGGCTGATGGTTCTGAAGATTCAGTTATTGAGAGTTAGTTGTAGTGGCACCACTTCATGTCCTTTTATAGACGAGTTGCTTGAGTTTGCATCCAATGGAGGGTGTGAATGAGGGTTGATAGGAGAGTAAGATGAAGGGACGAGATCAAGTGAAGCTGTTAGAAGTTAGGCGAGAAAATTCAATGAAAGCGGTCAGTTCGAGCAGAAGCTTCACCGGCTTCTTTGAGAAGAAGCATCAGGTGCTGACATGTGTCAGCACCTGGTTCGCAAGAGTGTAAATTCCATATAAATTATATAATAAATAATAAATAATGTTATTCTAAATAAGTATAAAAATGAAAAATTCAAATAAATAAATTATCTAATTTATGGAAAAATTATTTTTCGTAAATAGTAAATATTATGCGAAATATAAATATTATATTAATAAATAGGTATAAATAATAGGTTTTGGATTTTTAGTTCAATAATTAGATAATTAAATATTAATTTTGTATTTTCTTAATTATTAGAATAATAAATAAAGGCAATGTAAATTTTTAGGGATTTTAATAAATTAATTTAGATATATTAATAAATATAGGTATAAGTTATACAGTTCAATTTCATCTATAAATTAGTGTTTTTGGATTTTATTAAAATAATAAGTAAGCTCCAAAATTCAGAAATAATTCACGATGAAAATACAATATTATGAAAATAATTCGAAATTATAAAATTAAAAAAACTATAATTAATGGTTTCTAAATAAAATAATTAGCCAGAAACCCCTTTGTCACTAGGACCCAAAACCGACTTTTTGCAAACGGACTCCAAATTCAATGAAATCACCTTTATTAATTAGAGAATATTATTTTATGAACTTTAAAGGTGAGTAGAGTGAAATTGGAGTTCGTCTGAGAAAATTATGAGGTTCAGAAGTTGAGAATTTGACAATTTAAAAGTTGGATTTCTTGCTATATATACAATATAATATTTTTAACTTATTTTTATAATTTTATATACATTTTAGAATTAATTACGAAAATATTTTGGTGAAAAATATGTACATATGAATTAATTAAAAAAATAACTGAAGATTTGATAATTATTTGCTAAATAATGAGTATGTGTGAAATGTTATTTAATTATTTTTTATGGTTTTCTTCTCTTATCTCCCTGTACTTGTTGTTTTGTCGACCAATCCATACTCACTTGGTCTCAGGGGTTAGGTTATATAAATATATCTTTCAGCTATATTTATATTATCTGAGTCATATTGTACATATATACATATATATAATTTGCCTTCTTTTCTTTTTATTTTTTTTATTCTTTATTTATTTACATGTTTTTGATGCTTAAAAGTGTATTTTTATTTCTGAATAAGATTTTTATAAAATGTGGAAATTAATGAATATTTACATGTATTTTTCGAGGGTTTTAAGACAAAATGTGACAAAAAAGTTAATGAATCATGGATTCATCACAAGGGATAAGGTTGACGCACGTACGGAAAGACCAGATCTGATCATGAGATTAGATCCAACAGTCAAGAGGTGTGGTGTAGAACGATGGCTAGGATCATATTAGGGGATCTGATCCTAAAATTGAGAGAGAAGGATACCATGGAGGGCACTCAGTCATTGGATGTGGGGCCATCTAATGGTTGAGGTTAAGGTGGTGGTGAACAATGGGGAATACATCAGAGGGGTGGGGATCCAAGGGCTGAGAGAAATACAGAGACAAACAACTGAGATGGAGTTGGGGGTGAAGATCATACGACCTTGAAGAAGGATGTGTGGTGCGAAGAGGATTGAGCCATGTGGCAGCTCCAGAGAGCGCCATGTGGCCTAATCAAATTATTCACAAATATGAAATGAGGAAAGACATAAACATAAAAAGGGAGAAGAATTAGGAAAAAGTTAAAACATCAATTTGTATATCTCAAGGAGATCTACAAGTTTCTTGTTGGATAAAAGTCAAAAGAGATTACATAAACAAAGCAAAAATTTTAAGAGTATTTTTTATGAATAAAAACACCCCATTTGAAGTCTTTTATATTTTTTATCTTTTTAGTTTCTTTTAGATCCCAAAATAAATATCTACAATAATTATTCTTTTTTTTGAGTTATAATAAGAAACAAAACAAGAATACTAAGGAAAATAAAAGACTTTGATTTATATACAATAATTATGGATATTTACAAGAAAAGGGTTAATGTTAATAAAGAGGAATTGTTTCTGATTCTTGATTTATTCAATCTCAGAGGATAGTTAAGGAGTATAATTATGATAAATCGAAGATTAATCACTTAACGACCAAGAAAGACCACTTTCCTCTACCCTTTATTGACTAGATAGTCAAAAGATTAGTAGGGAAAGCATTCTTTTGTTTGGATGGGTACTCCAGGAATAACCAAGTGGCAATCATTCTTGAGGATCAAGAGAATACTACATTTACTTATCCATTTGGTACAATTTCCTTTCGACGAAGGCCCTTTGGATTATATAACACACCCACTACATTCCAAAGGTGCATGTTGGTTGTGTTTTCTAGCATGGTAGGTAGTCTTCTGGAGGTGTTCATGGATGATTTCTCGGTTTATGGTGATGATTTTGATTCATGTTTGATGCATCTGGACCGATTGCTTAAGAGATGTTGTGAAGTCTGTCTAGTGCTCTCTCAATAAAAGAGCCACTTCATGGTTACTCACGGAACTATGTTAGGCCATGTTGTCTCAGAAATAGGTATGGAGGTTAACCCGGCCAAGGTGGAGGTCATTGCGAATATTGAACCACCTAGAACCCTGAAGCATGCGAGGTCTTTTCTGGGGCATGTTGGATTCTACAAGTGATTTATCATGGAATTTAGCAAGATTTCACAACTTATTACCAAGCTTCTAAGGAAGGATACCGATTTTTTTGTCGATGATAAGGTTCTCCTTACTTTCAACACATTGGAGAAATTAGTTACTCAAGCACCTATCTTTCAACCGTTTGATTGGTCTCTCCAATTTGAGATCATGACAGAAGCTTCAGATTTTGCTATTAGTTCTATGTTGAGGCATCACAGGGATGGAGTTCCATTTGGTATACACCAATGCCAACAAAACCTTGGATGATGCTCGGAGAAATTATACTGTAACAGAGAAAGAGCTGGTGGTTATTGTGTTCACCCTTGAGAAATTCAGATTACATATTTTGGGTTTGAAAATCATTGTCTACGTTGATTACTCTACTATTCGGTATATACAAGATAATAATGATTTCAAGTCATGACTGCTTCGTTGGATCCTTCTACTCCAGGAATTGGATTTGGAAATAAGAGACAAACCTAATGTTAAGACCATGGTAACAGACCATTTGTCCAAATTAGAAAGTTCAAAGACTCTCGTGAGTATTCTACCTATTATCGAGACCTTTCCTGATGAATCGATCTTTATTGTCAATTCTCTACCTTAGTATGCATATATTGTTAACTATCTCATGTCTGAGAAAGTTCAACAAGAATGAACTCATGTCAAAATAGACAAATTTGTGTCCAATAGCCATTTCTACTAATGGGAAGATCTGTACCCATTGTCATAAGCTCGAAGTAGGAGGACACCATTCTCGGCACTGTAAAGTAGTGAAAGTATTGCAGTGTGGCCTACGGTGGCCTACACTATTCAAGGATGTCGCAATATATGTGAAAGGATACACTGAATGTCAGAAATTGGGCGGTACCACTTCTTCTAAAGACTCTATGCCACTTAAATTCGTCCAAATTTTAGATGTATTTTATGCTTGAGGCATTTATTTCATTGGTCTATTTCCTAATAGTTAAGGATTTAAATACATCCTACTTGTTGTGTATTACATAAGTCGGTTGGTGGAGGTTATCCCTACTCGTTCCACTAAAAGATATAATGTATGTCACTTTCTCAAGGACAACATTATTTCACGGTTTGGGATTTCCAAGATTGTTATTTCAGATGAGGGAAGTTGTTTGTGAACAAGGATGTTAGAAATATTATGAAGGAGTACGACATTGAACATCGTATCACATCTCCTTACCACCCACAATCAAATGGTTTGGCAATGTTATCTAAAAGGGAGATAAATACTATTCTAAATAAACTTGTACGCGCGGATTGGAAGAACACTGTTCTATGCGATTATCGAACCGCCTACAAGACTCCGTTGGGTATGTCTCCCTATCGACTTGTTTATGGTAAGCCATGCCGTCTTCCTGTTGAGCTAATTCACAAATCACTTTGGATCGTTAACATCTATAACTTGGACTCACAACTCAATGGTCAGAATTGCTAGATTAAACTCAAAATTCTCTTGGAATTTAGAGATTATGCATACGACAACAACCCAATGTACAGGGAGTAAGTCAAGAGATGACATGAGAAGCATATTAAAAGATAGACTTTCGAATCATGATAGAAGGTTTGATTGTTTGATGCAAAATTAAATCTTTTGTTCGAAAATTAAAGAGCAAGTGGACCGGATCGTTTCTTGCGAAGACTGTATGTGACAATGACATCATTCTCATATTAGAGTTATCATTTGGCACACAACCATTTGTAGTCAATGGAAAGTTGTTGAAGCCGTACATAGAGCATGATACATTTCTGTCTGTAGCTGACTTAGTTGAACTGGTATTTTAGGAATAGATTGAGCAGTCAAAGGATTCAGATACTTGAGTACAAAAATACTCTTTCATCTCTATTATTTTTCTTTTCATTTTTTTCCTTCTTCCATTTATTTACTCATCCCTTACATCAGTGCTATATTTATGGTGAATTTATCCTAAGCATAGGGGGGATTAGTATGTTTAGCATTCATTCTTTGTCCTCTTTCTTGTCTCCTAACTTGTTGATATTCTGCCTATACATAGGGTTATTTCACCTTAATTATCAGGGGAGACAAGTTGAGTCGTTGATCCTATATTCGAGCCCTTATTCATCCCCGCTTGGTGTACAATCTGTATGCTTTGGATTAATTGATCCTAGGTATAGGCGGAAGGAGCGGCTTCTCATTCTTTTATTTATTTAAGTAATTTTTTGTACTCTTCTATATTTGCACGAGTTATGTCTTCCTTTTTACTCTAGGGTCACTATGAGGGCATAGTTCATGTTAAGTATATGCGTTTCGTATATGTTGTATATATATTTAGACATACTTTAAAATAATTTGGCTCTTATTTTGGGTAAGGGAAAATCAATAAAAAAGGATTTAATAATTCATGTAAAATTGGTATAAATATGTTGAGTAAATTGGTTTAAAAATGTTTTACAAATGATTGTAAAAGTGGTTGTAAAATATCTTAAAAATTCTTTTCTAACAATTGGAAAATCTTTGTGAAGTGTTTGAAAACTTTTTGTGAAATATCTCTTTGCAAATATTTGTGAAATACCTGCAAAATATTTGAAAAAATGTTTTGAAAATGCTTTGTAAATGATTGGTAAAAATGGTTGTAAAATGAACTGAAAAATCCATTCATACCTTTGAAAAACTTTTGTAAAATGATTTTAAACCTTTGTAAAAATGTTTGTAAAAATATAGATTATTTGTAAGATAATTTGTTTAAAGTGATTGTAAAATGTTTATATTCAGTTTGTATACATCTATATATAAAATACTTTATAAATATACAACTAATTCTTGTAATGCACTCTCATGCAAATACTTGAACATATACATTGCACTCACATTCTCAAATAATACCTAAAAAAATGAAAATTTTCAAAATACCAAAAAAATTGCAAAAGCTTTTGAAAGATATCTAAATATGTGCAAAACCTTTTGAAATATCAGTTAAAATGTGTAATACTAGATAATTTATTCCGTAAAAATTCCTTGCATTTGCATTTTTCTGAATGAGATTGACTATGGAACTTGTCTAAGTAAAATCTTAAGATTGGATCTCAGTTATGACCATAATACACTTAAATTCACATGAACCTTTAGGAACTGGATAAAAGGCTTCTCAGGTCAGCTTGACTTAATTCCATAAGACCGTATGACTATGCTCACATGTCATCTTGATACGCCTAAGTAGAGTATTTTGAGACATACGCATGACTTTTTAGACATTGACCTAACTTGGACAACTACACCTTACACTTTCTCAACTCAGTCTAAGTAGTAGAGGGCATGATTTATCGGTATGAGACACAAGCAAATGGAAACATACGAAGTCACAATCTATGGCCATTATACCACAACCTGATCTCCTAGCGACGGCGTCCAAGAACAAGATGTCTTGGGTTGCAATAATACTTCAAAAGAAGAATAGTCTACTGGCCCAAGAGGAAAAAGTCCCTATGTAAATGTTGTTATATATAGTAGTTAAAAAGGGGATGCATAACCCAAAAATTCAAAAATAATAGACATGCAAAAATCAAAGAAATATCAATCCCCGTTCGAGTATGTATTCAATAAGCAAGCTTATGCTTCAATGTCAAAGTATTCATGTGAGCCTGTAACTGGATGACTTGGCAACACTGGTCAAGCATCCCAAGGTAGGCGACTACACTTGGTACCATCCATTCTCTTCTCCACCTCCTCTTCTTGAGCCGATTGCACATGAACTTATAAGGGAATACCCCGATTTTTGACGAAAGAGTTGCTAGATCAAGGAATTAGGTCACCATGTTGAAGAAGATTGTCTCTTTACTGCATCAGCTAAGAGGATCTACATAACACTTACATTGTATAAGAAAGATTCATAGCCATAAGACTTTGCATATGAAAAGGCTTGTTATAATCTGGCTATTAAGGAGACTTGAACATAGTATTGTGGTTCTTAAGGGTTGTTAAGTATTAAATTCTATTCCCATTAAGGTTCCGACAAACTAATAATCCAAAGGTCTAACTATGCTCCAAACGTTGATTTTATGAAGATAAGTTTAAGAACATTATCATTCTAAGTTCTTTACTTTTCTTTTCTTTTCTCTCTTTTCATGCACTCATTATCATAAGTGTTTGCTAGGAACTAGCAATTCTAAGTATAGGGGAGTGATGAATTACCATTCATTCACATTTATTCATTCATTTTAGGCTTTAATCCCTAGATAAATGCATTTAAATATCAATAACACACCTGAATTAACACTTGTATATTAACCTATATAATGTGTATAAATACCGATAATTAAACACTCAAATGAAGGAATAAGTAAAAGAATAAAAATAAAGGAGGTATCATAGATATTGACTGACACTAACCCCCGATAATAAGACAAGCATCGACATGGATGATAATGAGTAAAGTAGGGGGGATAAACTATATATAGTCATTATATACATTTTGGGACCTATTTGATTTTCAGATTTTTATACTCAAATAAGTAAATTTTGACATGAAAATCAAACATAAAAAGACAAATAAAAATACAAATTTATTTCATTAAAAAATAATGCACAGCATGCCCACACACACAGAATAAAAAGCTGAAAAGAAAACTTTGCAGTCATGTATGTTCTCCATATAGACTCAAAATTCACCAAACTCACCTTTATTTTTCATAAAACAACATTATCTATTTAATGAATGATTTCATTCAATTTGAAATTGAGATGCAGAAGTAGACTTTTGGGCCCTCATTATGCAATATACTTGTATATAATATTCAATATATTTTCCCATTATATTTTCACCTTCTTATATTTTTTATAAATTTGTAAATATTACCAAAAATACATGTACATGATAATAATAAATTAAACTCATTAAAAAGACATTAATATAAACAATGTACTTGATTATATAGGTAAACATATCTATAAAGTATTTATATTATGTATACACATAATAATTTAAGTATATAAATAACTTCAGAAAAATAAAAGTAAAATATGTACATATATATGTAAATATATTATAAATCTAAAAGTTATGTGTATAAAATACTAAAATATAAAATAAAAATAAAATATAGTGTGTATATATATTTATTTATATACATATAATACATGTAAAAATTAATACCTAACACATGAAGTAAAAAAATAAAAAAATCATATTAAATTATATATTAACTAAGGAACATCTTCATGTTTTATGTCTATATAAATAAAATCATTTTTTTAATTTTAATTTTATTTTTGTTTTGTTTTTGGTTTTGTCCGCTTGTGGCTGACGTGGACCGATCACATGCAGGGAAATGTTGACTCCACGTAAATATCCCCCTACACGACTGCTCCTGTCAAAATTGGTCGACGACCCCTTTTCATTGATTTTCCACATGATTTCCTTACCCTCTTTCGGACTGATTCCTTGTCCTATTTGGTGGAACGGATCATGCTCTTCCACACGAGATCCTTGTGATACATCTTTTGTCGACGGATCGAACGAAACTCTAATTTCATTTTCGCATTTTTAGAACATGTATAAATATCAGCCATCCATTTGTAAATTGATCGTCCACCCTCACTTGTAATCCCTTAGAACCACCAAGTATCTCTGCCTTCATGATAGGAGGGTTAGACACCTATTCCTAGGCAAAGACAAAGGATGAGGAGGGTTGATCCACCATCATCAGAGATCTCAGGCAACCCTCTGCTCACCGACACTCCGGTCTGATGAGCTTCTCTTTCTTCATGTATTTTTGTTCCTTATAATCTCAATAGCTTAGGTTTCATTTCTTTTTGCTTTGATTTTGTTAGTATTAATAAAAAATCCAAAAAGATACCCTCGTCGAAGCTCGAAGCCCCGGCTCCTATCTCTATCACTCAACAATGACACTATCGTTCTGCTCTCCCCATCATCTTCCTCCTCACTTTTCCATGCTCCCAATCACTTTTTCCATCTTGATCTTTCTCAGATTGTGTCCACACGTCTCCTCCTCTGCCCATCGCTGAAGACCACCTTCTCCACTCCATTACCTTGTGTTTCTATTAGTTTTTGGGCTTAGAAGCTTTGCTTCCATGCCCCGGATCTATCCTTTCAGGTAGCAGATAATGATGACCCCATTTGTAGGAATCTAAGTCAAATCAAAGGCTTCCATGTAGTTCGTGCTTTGCCAGAACACCATGACTCCATAGATGGGTCTTGGATCTCCTTTGAGGTACCTGGAGCTATAGATCTTCCTCACGAATCTATAGAGCTTATCCATGGCACAAGAGACCGTCAGAGCTACATGGGAGAGCCGATTGAAGTTCACCAAGCTTGGGTTGCTTTCTTGTTATTCCTAGTGGCTTCTCTGTCGTTCAATCAATAACGATCTACATGAAGCACAACAACCATCAAATTGTGTCCTACTTCAACCATCATATCGAGCATCAGATCTAACCATGGTCGCATAAGTGCGAACCAGAATCAATTCTCCACAACCATTGATCACGTTAAGTGTTCTAATCTCAACTGTCCATTTGCACACAAATAGTGGGTATTTGCCATTTCACCCCTCTGATTTTTGCATTTACGTTTTGATCTTGTAAATATTTATTGCAGTACTAAAAACTATAGATATTTTGCAACTTCGTCCCTAAGTTTCCAACTATTTACATTTTAGTTCATGGTAGGTCACCTCACATGTTGTCCCACGTGAGGGTTTTTGTGGGAAAATTGCTTGGAACCCCCATACTTTATTGGAACTATTCTGAAATTACGGAAATATTTTGTGAAATCACATTTTCGTCCCTTCTAGTTCAATATAAAATCATTTTTGTTGGGATTTTTGCATTGAAACCCATAGACTTTGTATTATTTGCAAAATAACCCTTCCAGGCACTTTTTTATTGTGAATATAGTTGGTTAAATTGTTGATTGACCCCTAAACTTTCTTATTTTGTTATAAATGCATACTTAGGGTATGCTTATTTTATCGAATGTTTCCTGTATATATGCATTTATTATTATTATTATTTTTATTTTAGTTAGGTTAATTATCTACTTAACTACAAATTTTTTTGGAAAATTATTTTAAATACCTTATATGATATTATATTACAAATATTTTTATTAAGGTATTTATTATTATGCTCCTATTTATAAAATGGAAAAGCTAGCAATATTTTCCGATTTTGACTTATAAAAAATGTAAAAATTCAAATATATTTAAAACTAAGAAGAAAAAGAGTAGGTGTATTTTACTGTATTTTATCCCATGTACAATTTTCATAAAATTACAAAATAAAAACCTTAAAAATTGCAAAATATATAAAAACATAAAAAATCATATAAAATCATACAAAAATTCAAAAAGTATAATTTAATGTTCCAATATTTCTATGTTTTATCTACTATATAGGAAAATTAATTTTGTGTCCTTTCCGATCTGATAGATTTTTATTAGGCCAATTTTAAGTTCCTATATTTTTTGTTAATTTTATTTTGTATATTTTAAAATTTTAAAAATCCATATTAATCTTGAAAATACCTTAAAAATACCATAAAAGGAGAAAATATATAAAATTTGAAAAGATTTTATTTTGTGAATTTTGACTTTTTTACTATATTTTAAAAATACAAAAGACTCTCTTTTCCTATCTTTTATATATCTTTGAGATATATTTCTAAATATTTAATAAAAATATTAATTAAAAAAGAAAACATTTGCATAATTAAAAAGTCACAAAAATATATAAAATTCAATTAAAAATAACATAATGTTTGAATTAGGTTCTATTTTTGTGATCTATCCTTGTTTGCTCCTGTGGACAACACTATACCTGCATACCGTATACAAGTTTCATGTAGAGTTAAATAAATTTCATAACTCACAGATTAGATGTTTACCCATACACATCCATAGATTTTGATGATTTTTTATTGATTTTATTGTTAGCGATCCGAGAGTCGAGAAAGGTGTCGTTATAGTGATTGTCAGATCTGACTTGTCAGACATCGTAGGTCCTCCGAAACCAACGTTACGATCCTCTGAATAATCCGTTCATTATCAACATGATGTGCGGTTATTAGGAATATTCAAGGGTGATGTGATCATAAGCGATTGTATAACCATGACGCTTCCATTCCGAGGGAGTGATTAAACATGTTCGGATTTTAATGACTCCTCACAGTAGAGAAGTAATCTAATCTAAGTCAAAATGTTGATTACCGGTATGAATAAGATTCAGATGAAATGAGAAGATCATATTTACATCTTTGATTTAATAAAATAAAACTTTGTGAGGTCCTCAAGATTCTGATTTGAGACATGATCTCGATATCTAAGTCACTATAAGCAGAATGTAAAATCACCCTTTCTTTATCTCCAATTATATGCGTAGA
This sequence comes from Ottelia alismoides, assembly GCA_037367405.1. Classification (NCBI taxonomy): domain Eukaryota; kingdom Viridiplantae; phylum Streptophyta; class Magnoliopsida; order Alismatales; family Hydrocharitaceae; genus Ottelia; species Ottelia alismoides. The sequence goes on along the minus strand of JAZKJV010011494.1, from coordinate 517,916 downwards.
AAGCGCATTATTCTTGAAAGAGTTCAAGAACATTCCATTGTTGAATAATATATATGAGCATTGGTAAATTTATAATTAAATATGATTTAATTATCATGAAAAATATGAATATGATTCATATTATTTAGATACATGAGAATGGATATCTGAGATTACTAAATATGATTTAATTTTCAATGATGTGAATAATGTGGATATCACTATCCATATTAATAATTTATATTATAAATGTGATATAATATATTACAGAGAACTAATTATAAATAGTATTGATGAATTAAATGTTGATGTGAATGGGATTTACATTGAACAATTAATTGAAAATACAATTTACATTTATATTGGATATGTGAATGTGATTCTTAATTTTCAATGGCATGATTGAAATTTTAACAAAATAATTCATAATTATTTTTGTGAATAAATTTGCAATAAAAGTTGTTGCAAAGAATGAAAGATTATGTGAGATATAAGATCTCACATAATTGGAAGCAGGAAGACACCTTCCAATTGTGGAGGATGACAACCACCCTTGAGTCCTAACTCATGGTGGTCGTCAACTCCATGATTGGAATGGTGCTTTCCTCCTTCCTAGTCATTCTATGCTTATTGATTTTATTGAATAAAAGTGTATTGTTGATTATTCAAAATATTTAATTTATTTTAAATTAATTATTGTTGCGAATTTAAATAACAAAATCATGGCTATTGACTGAAAGCACAAAGCAATCTAAACCCATGATTTTGTGAGCACATGGATTTGGTTCCATGGACATCCAATTTATAATAAAAGAAAGGGCAACCCTGCTAATTTTTTTACAACATAATTGCAATTGCAAACTCTGTCCTTCATTCTCATCACATGCCCCCTCTATCTTAAGAGTTGTTGTCTACCTCTTGACCTAGAGAACTTTGTTATCGTCGCTACGTCGTGGCTCTACGAGGTCGACTGGTTGTGGATCTATTTCTTTTTTGGTGCCCCTTACTCGTGAAGAAAACATCAGATTTTATGAGACAAAATCAGGCGATTCATTGCTCAGATCTTCAACTTGAATTGCATGAAGCATGCGTCTCATCCACGCGCTCGCAAGCGTCTCATCCCCGATCAGACTAGGAGGTCTCTTACATTAGAGACTACGATCACAACCATGCTTCAAGAGGTATTCCTATAACTTATTTGTGATCATGATGAAATGATTTGAGAAGTACTCTCGAATCTTGTTGTTTCATATCTTTGAAAATTTTCAATTTTTATTTCCGTTAGAAACTAGTTTGACAAGTCTCTATTGATCGCATATGATGCGATCTTAACACTTCTATGATGTGCTAAGGCCCAAAATCTTTACCTTCATGTTTGTATATCGGATGCACTGGGACTCATAATTTATGCATATGGTGCTTGTTTCAAATCATTTTTCGCTAAAATAAAAAATCTACTATTTATGCACTATTTGAACGATTTCTTTTGGATATTTAAAATGTATCTAGAATGTATAAATATGTCCCCAAAATATTTTTCAATGTTAGGCATCAGAGTTGCATTAATTTTATTTGAAACGTTCCCGCAATAAAATTGTTTTTGCATGTATTCACGTATCAATTAGAAATTGATTTTTATTTACTATTTTCTAGTCATGAAATATGATGAAATTCCTTTAGAAAGTAGAGATTGAAACCAGCAAACTGCTTGAATCTATTTTGCACAATTGTGAGTCTGTTTGCCTTAGATATTCGTTATTTAGTGGAGATGGGTCAGAAGATAATTGGATCATCACAAGAACATTCTTTATTGTGTTTATCATTCTATGTCAGAAAATTATGAATTTTCCATGATAAGTTGATGTTTCATATTTTTGTAGAAATATTTGAATTAAAACATCAATCACCCTTGAATGATCGTGTCATGATGAAAATCGTAGTTCAACGTGCAATAGTTGTAGGTCAAATTTTACATGCAAAACTAAAAACTTGTTTGCTTGATATATAGAAATTTACAAAATTTAAAAATATTTTCAATATGTCTAAGATTTTTGAGTGTAAAATATATATTATCAATCTAGTTATTGAAGGAATGATCGATAAAACCACAAGTATATGGATTCAGTTTGTATTATTCTGAATCGAAATGATGAATGTGACTAGATCGGTAGTGCTGGTTTGATTTCTTAATTAATGCCATTCTTGTCAAGGAAATACTCCCTCTAAGCATTACTCATGCATTCTGACTGGATCCATTTTCGAGCAAAGGGTAATATGACAAGGTGTACTCTAATATTAAAAAAATAGAATAATGTGAACTTGTTAGAGCTAATATTATATAGTAATATCAAACAAAGCATTATTGTTTATTGGTTCAATAGGATTGTTAATTAACTAGATATGATTAAAGTAATTAGATTTGATTAAAAATAAACAATCTATTATAAATAGAGTTGTAATTCTCTTGGAAGAATTTATTATAATGAATTTGATTCATAATGATTAATTAAAATTTGAATGAGATATGGAGGATCATATAAATGACATCCATGATCTCTCATTAAGGTGAAGGGTTGTGTCGCCATGGATTGTAAAATGGATATATCCATACGAAGATATAGCTCCGATGTACTAGCAAACATGGATCAGGCTCTTTGTTTCTCGAAAGAGTAAGGATGTATACCTAGTGACCTTAATATTATTCCTCATATAATTGAGACGGTATTAGATTGTGCATATTGAGTTCTATTCCTGTTAATGGTTGATTCAATTGATAACGACTCAACAACACCTTAGGGGTGTTGGTCTTGGGTGTTAAAGACCAAATTTGGAAATGCAAGTTGTACTTGCCAGGTAGAATGAGTTCAATCATCCATTACCTAAGTTAAAGTTTTTCATATTATTGGGATGTAACAAAGGTAGAAGGGAATCCTAGATATTGCTAGAAATATATAGGTAAGTATATCTCTTGTTTTGAAAGTTTAACATGGGAATGGACTTTCAAAATTTAAAAGATAAAACCACTTTGATTTAAAAACCCTTAATCAAGTAATTTAATTTTTGATTATCCGAACACAATCTGAAACTTGGAGCTTGTTCTTTCTGTGGAGCACATTGGCTATGTGCACATAAAGGACAAGAATGCAAACCCTCAAACATTGAAAGAACTTAAATACAATGAAAAATAAAATGAAGGTCATTCATTGGCTAGGTGTTTCATACTGGAATCTATGTTCAATGTGTTGGAAAGGAAACATGTGGACATGGAATGTTGCCGTGATATAATGTTGAATCTGAAAGAACTTATTCGTTGAAAAATGTAGGAAGTGAATTCAGATCAGAAGCATGTAATCAAAGTGTTCAGTTATTTCTCTGAACTAGATATCCTTGGGGCACAGGAGGATGCATATAGGCAGCATGATTACATTCTGCTATATTTGCCCAAGTCTTTCACCAACTTTGTGGTATCTTACCACATGAACAAGTTGATGTTAACAAATGCTGATCTCATTTCCTCGTTAAAGTTTATAGAGGTGTAATGAAGAAATAGAATCCTACTGACAATGAAATGGTTTTACAGGTCAAAGGTAAGCGCGGTTGGAAGCATGGGGCTTCTAAAGGGTCTAGTCCAGAAGAAAAAGAAGAAGAGTCAACTTGTTAGTACATCCTCTCATTCATTGGCTATGTCTTATATAATGGAATCTTTATCTAACATCAAAGAAGCTAACTGTGTAGAATATCTGAAATCTGCTTAGAAAGGTAAAGCCCCATCAAGTATAAAATCTACTTTCATTAGTGAAACAGATTTTGTCATAGAATGAGAAGGTAGTTGGATCATTGATTTTGTTGCTTCTGTTCATGTATGCTATTTGGTGCATCTGTTTTAAGAAATTAGAAGGATCTATAAAGAGGAGATAGTCATCCAGATGAGATTTGATGCAACTATTGCAGTAGTTGCTATTGGGACATGCAAATTCTCATTATCTAGTGAGAGTGTTCTTGTACTGAAAGAGTATCTTTATGTTCTAGATGTTAGAAGAAACTTATTATCTGTATCTAAGTTAGTTAGAAATGGATATTTGTTCTTGTTCTGCGAAAAACTTGTCATAAGCCATTACGATAAATATATCATGGATGGTATTCTAAATTATCATGGACTCTATGAATTATGCATTGATGAATCTATCATAAATATAATAATCACTAATAAAAACACTAAGAGATATAGCAAGGATGAAAATCATTCTAAGATGATTTGGCATCAAAGGCTTGGTCGTTTATCTTTTGATTGGATCAATAGATTGATAAAGGACAAACTCTTAGATTTCTAGAATTCCAAACTTCACCTACGTGTGAAAATAGCATTCGAGGTAAAATGACCAAAGTACTGTTCTAAAATATGGGAACATGATGCGAGGGTATTCTTGACCTAATACATATTGATATATGTGGTCCCTTCATCACTTCAACAAGAAATGGACGTGGATATTATTTAATGATTATTGACGACCATTTACGATACATGTTTATCTTCCTATTACATCATAAATTTGAAATCTTTGAAAAGTTCAAAGAATTCTTGGCTTTGTTTGAGAATGAAACTGATAGGAAGATTAAAAAGATTCGATTTGATAGAGGTGGCGTGTACCTCTCAGAAGAATTTAAGGAATAACTCAAAGAGAGAGGAATTCTATACAATCTCACTCCTCCTGGAACTCCCCAACTAAATGGTTTTGCTGAAAGACGTAGTAGGACCATCATGGATATGGTCCATTCAATGATAAGTAAATCACATTTACCTCTTAATTTCTAGGGATATTCAGCATAGACTATAATATATATCTTTAACAAGATTCATAGCAAATCTATACCCAAAACCCCTCATGAGCTTTGATTTGGAACCAAGCCTGGTGTTAGACACTTGAGCATTTGGGGTTGCTTTCTCGATGCGAAGAACATGGACGCAACTAATTAGAATCATGCACTAGAGAGTAGTATTTCAATGGGTATGTAAAGGAAGGTATTGGATACCAACATTGCGACCTAGAGACTCAAAAGATTTTCATCTTTAGATATGTGCAATTCTTAGAGGATGACTTCCTAAAGAGTCAAGACAACGATGAAGTAAAGGAACTCATTTAATCCACTAAGGATATTGAGCTTCCTGAACCATAAATTGAAGATCTAAAACTCGTACCTCTTCGAAGGAATTCGAGGGTGGTTATGTCACCAGAAAGGTACATATTTAATGTGTTAGGTGAAATTGATAATGATCCAACTTCATTTGATGAACCACTCACGGGTCATGACATGGATAGATGGATACTAGCAATGAAGTCTGAAATAGACTTCATGCACAAGAGCGATGTATGGACCCTAGAGGATCCACCGAGAGGGGTAAAACTTATTGGGTGTAAATAGATCTTCATGACAAAGAGGGGACCTGATGGGAAGGTAGAGACCTTAAAGGCACGGTTTGTAGCCAAGGGCTACACACATAGAGAAGGCATCGACTACGATGAGAAATTATCTCTTGTGGCTGTGCTTAAATTCATCAGGACACTACTCACTATTGTTGCATATCTTGACTATGACATATGGCAGACGGACGTAATGACCACATTGCTCAATGGATACCTCAAGGAGGATATATATGGAGCAACCCCAGGCTTCATAATTTAGGAAGGCAAAGCATGTAAGTTAAACAAATCCATCTATGAGCTTAAGAAAGCTTCTCGTAGTTTGAACATCATATTTGATGAAACCATAGAGAGTTATGATTTTGTTCAGAATCTTGATGAACCATGTGCGTGTAAGAAGCTTAGTGGGAGCGCCATTGTATTCATCATTCTTTACGTAGATGACATCCTTATCATTAGGAATGATACATGTATGATAACTATAGTTAAGATCTTATTATCCCATTCCTTCATTATGAAAGATCTTGGATAAGCATATTATATTCTAGGTCCGAAGCTGTTCAGAAATAAAGAAAAAAAGATTTTGGGACTGTCTCAACATGGATACATTAAAAAGATCTTTGAACGTTTTCATATGGAAAATTCCAAGAAAGTCTTCCTTTCTTTAGGATATGGTATACACCTATCTAAAGGGATGGCTCCTCATAGTGTTGAGGACAAGAAAGCCATGGCATGATGCCCTTATGCATTAGCTGTGGGAAGCCTAATGTATGCCATGATGTGCACTAGGCTAGATATCCACCTTGTAATGGGAGTGGTAAGTCATTACCAATCCTACTATGGAGAAAAACACTAGAATGCAGTAAAGAACATCTTTAAGTACCTAAGAAGGATGCAAGATTACATCTTGGTCTATGGAGATGATGATCTCAAAGTCTTATGATAAACAGGTTCAGACATCCTATCTAATATAGATGATCGCAAGACAACATTATCATTTGTGTTTTTCTTGAACAGTGGTGGTGTGTGTGACGAACTGTAAATCCGGCCTCTTAATAGGTCGTTTTAGTGCATTGTACCTGGCCGGATCAGATTCGTCAAAGAATCATCTAATGAATCTAATCAATCAAAGTAAATGGTCCATTTTATTTTATTTTACTTGGGCAAGCCCAAGGTTGAACTCAGGGACACGAGCCTCTCTCGTATAATTTGTACTTTAATCAATTTAACTAAGTGTTGGATGAATGAATCTTAGTTCAAAGACTGCATGTGAAGACCAAACAACAATATGCATTAAGTAAACATAAAAATGCATTTTTTTTGTTGATTTTTAAATCAAGAAAATAGATGCGATGAAATGCAATGTAAATAAAACAAAATATGCTCGAATCATTTAAACATAGGTCAAATCGGGGTCAATCAATGAAGCTATCTTTATTTATGTCAAAAAATCAGTCACGTGAAGCATTAAACAAAAGATACTTAATCAACAAAATAATACAGCAAAACTCATAGTGTCAAATCTGAGGTACAAGCATGCCATCAAGAAGACAATGAAATAAGCTTCAAAATGCCACTGAAATCAACTCAATCGGAGCTAGGATGCTCAAGATATGTACGAGTGAAGCTAGGGGCATAAATGCAAGAAAACTAGAAAGATAAATAGCAAACAGGTCCTTACGAGGGACTAAAATGCAAATAAAATAAAGTGAGGGACCTTCCATGTAAATAACCCACATGCACGAGAGTATTTTTTCAATTATGAAAACTCACAAGGGCATAAATCCGAAATACCCTAGGCGCACGTGGTCTGCACGTGAGCCAGAAGGATCTGGATGAAATTAGGAAAAATTGTGAGGGGCACCAATGCAAATACCCAGCTCCACGTGCCTGAGGCACGTGGGTCTAGTCTTGGGTAGGGGCGAGGCTCGGCGTATGGTCGGATGACCATTGTAGGTGGCTCGGGCCACGTGGTGGCTCGAGGAGGCTTCAGGCGATGCTCGGTCCCACCGAGCCTCCGCGCTCCGATAGGACGACGTGGATGCTCCTGGGCCGTTAGATCTCTGTCGTGGGTACGAGATCCAATGACGCATGCACCTCCTCTTTCCTCGTAGGTGGGCGATGCGATTGGAGCTCCGGCGTGAGGCCTGGAGCTCCTTCAGACCTCTCTGTGTTCGGTGAAGGTCGGGGAAAGATGCTAGTTGCATGGCGATGAAGACCCAAGCTTAGGGAAGATGCGAGAGTGCATGGAGTATGCTGTCGACGAGTGCTCACCGGAGGCGGAGCTCTAGAACTTGGCTCCTCTCAAGGTCCGGCCAATGAAGTCTTCAGACCTGCATGAGTGGTTAGGTGATAGCCGAGGCGTATGTGCATGAGGTGAATGGAGGGCTGAGGGGCGAAGAAGCGGAGCCCTTGGTGGGTTCTCCTCCGCCTCCGGCAAAGGAAAAAGCCTGGGATGGTGGAGGGTTCTGACAGATGAGGAGGGTGAGCAGAGGGGCTAGTAAAGTTTTCTGATGGTGGGCAGACCTCATGGGGTGATCAGGTGACGGTGAAGGTGTCGGATCTAACATAGAAAAATCAGATAAAACAAAAGAAAAACTAAAAAGATAAGTTACCTGAGATTGAAAAAGGAGCTAGAGGGCAGAGCAGAGCTTGGGCTGAGCACTTGGAGATGCTCGGGTCATCGCACATGTTAGGCAGCTATTCCATGTATGAGCACAGAGGAGCCCATACATGGCCGGCGAAGGCCATGGGTCAACACCGGAGCCGACTGCTGTCGGGGCTTGTTGATCCGCTCCTCGTCTATCACAAGAGGGCGGAGACTCACTAGGTAGTGGCCCCTATAGCTGTGCATGACTGTGACAGTGGCTGGAGGAGGGGTATTTGAAGGGGGAGAGGTCAAGGTACATGTGATGGAGTCGTGGGTTTCGTTGGTTGATGCTGACCGGAGGAGAGGAGGGCTGACGTGGCTAGGTGTTGCGCAAGGGTAGGGGACGTGAGGGCTACGTGGGCCCGATGTTAGGTCGTGGAGATGGAGTGAGATGGAGCAGCTAAAATTAGAAGGGGAAGGTGGTCAACGAGGCGAGTGGCTCGGTCGTAGGTTGCGGGAGGTGGAAGACGAGGCCATGATTGTTGGATCACGAGATCCAACAACCCTGGTGGAGGCGCGTTTGGGCGGTTAGTATTAGATCTAGGGCGATCCGATTGAAGGCCTCTGGAAGCACCTCGTGGTGAGGCGAGAGAAAGGCATTGACACACGAAGGAGATGGCATCCTTCTCTTTGATCAAAGTATGGAGAAATGAGCGAGGGTGAACGATTGGGACTTAAGGCGCCTAGGAATGATCGGGTATCAGTGGAGGTGGACATGTGGCGACCTGAGGATTAGGCGGAGACAAATGGTTGTAATCTAATATGGAGGTTGATCGTATGGTGAGGAAAGGTTGAGGGAACCAGCGGTCGTGATGAAAGAAAGTGAGAGTGGATCCACGGCTGGAACTGGGGTTGTGTGGTGTGTGAAGGAACATGCCATGTGGTGCAACCAGCAAGCGCTACATGGCCCAATCACATTATTCAGATAAATAAAGTGAATTATGAGAGCAAAAAAGACCGATTTTGGAAAAACTCAAAACATGAAAGTTGTAGATCTCGATGAGATCTACAAGTTTCATGTTGACCAAAAATGGAGATGAGATCAAATAAAGGTAGAAAATATTTTTGAGAGTGTTTTTAAGGCTAAAAACAATACAAATTTTAATTTTGCCATTTTTTTTATTTTTAATTTATTCAATGACTCTGATATTTATAGGGAATTGTCTGATTTTTATTGACACGTAGTCTAAGACAGGGGTTAATTTCAGTGAATTAAGAGCATGAAATAAGGTTTCATCATCCCAATATACTTAAACTATGCTCGTCCCCGAGCATCAAAGAAAATGAATGAGCTCGATTAACCCCCTTGTGCATGTGCGTACAAGATTCAATCTATTCAAGTCTTCTCAAATTTAGAGATCCAAAATCTCAGGGCTCAACTCAGCCTTAATCAAGAGGCATACAATTCCTCTAGTTTTCCCAGACTCTCTCTGATATACATATAAACTAATGATATGACTTTTAGTGTTGACTGCATTCACGAGAGTAGAGTCTGAACGACACCCAAGGTCTTGGTCAAAGAAATTCTCCTAAGGACCCAATCATCAACACTAGGGAATAAATCAGATCTTGCATCCAGTCCACCGTCTCTTTAGTTGTCATTCTTAGAAGTGTATATGTCAGGCCAGATGATGGAGATATTTAGGATTGTGTCATTTCTTCTCTCCCTATCATTGCAACAAGGATTCTCTCTAATGCCTTATTACGCAACTCATATTTTTGGTGTTGATCAGTGCGTCCGTCAAGAGAAGCTGGAGCCGTCTGCCCTTGTTTTCCTGGCAATACATAGGGGTGTGCCTTTTTTGAGTACCTATCGTACCTTCTACACCCATACTTGTAGCATTTACGATGCATAGCCCTTTTTTGGTGCAAGCCCGACTCCTAGTCCTAATAACGGTGGTCCAATTGGACAGTTTGAAATGGTTGGGAGCGCTCGCCTTTGGTGGAAGCTCTTGCTGAAATTTGACTTTGTATGGAATGAGAGCTTTTCTTTAAAATTTCATTGCTTTGTAGTATTTTTGGCTAGCTCCACTGCTTTTACCAAGAGTTGGCACACACTGATCAACATTATTATTTTATTTCACACCCTACCACATAGGTCAATATCAAGAGATTAGTATAAGAACCAAGTTCTCATAATGGTTGAAAATGCTGACACTCAGGTTTCATGAAACCTTCAAAGATTTTATCCCATCCTCGAGCATCATTACATCAAATCCAGACTCAAATCCCTCATCCTAGTCCCTCAAGTGAAGAGTCAACTCATCTCATCGAAACCGCAGTCGTGCATGTGATGTGCTGATCATATTCTTATGGTCAGAGACTAAGCATGCAATATAGCCTGGAAATCTAGAAACCTAGGGAAATGTGGATGATTAAGTCTAAGACCCTGATGGCTAAGGCTGGTTAACCTAACATCTCAAGACATCATAAACCAAGTTTCCTAGAACATTTCATTTCAGATCCTGGGTGGAAGTGTGAATGTAGAGGATTTAATCCAACTCCTTCATTCATCTTTTTTTTGAAGACTTTAAAGGACAAAAATGTCTACCTAAACTCAAATGAGAAGATGCATATGCATTCAGCAAGTATAGGTGTAAGTACAGACCGAAGCCCTTTGCTTGAGGACAGAGCCTTATGCGATGTCCTCTAAACCACCTACTCTACTAAGGGTGAACCCTCACTGAATGCGGCTACTTATTTGGTCTTAGTAGTCACTATTGACTTTCAAAGGATTTTTTATTTTTATTGGATTTTTTATTAAAGGTTAGAACACAGATTAAACTCAACTTTCCTTAAAAACAAAAAGAGTTTTCAAAACTATGCCACAAAAATAATGATTTTCCAAACATTTTCAAAAGATTCTTTTAAACAAGAGAAACTCATTTTTCAAATCATTTAAAAAAAATTTCTATAAAAATAGTCTAACATAATATAGAAAGCCTTGACAATAATTTTGTCAACTGAGATCAAAGGATTTTGCTTTAGCCAAAAAGTTTTAAAATTTTCAGAATATAACTAAAGTACATATATTGTATATACGATATACGCCCCTATACTTAAACTTTGCTATGTCCTAATAGCACTAGATGATACAAGACCACAGGTCCATTTAAATATAGAAAAATTTACAGGAACTAAGGAGGGATCCCCTTATACTTAGTTTAGAATTAACATAATTACTGAGACAAGGAAAGATGAGTATAGAAAATCATGGGAACTCAGGTTCCCTCAATACTTAAGCTGAGAGTAGCCTAAGTATAAAGATTGAGAGTTGATGCTGGGAGAGACCTGAGGTGAACGAAGAAGTCGGATCGATATGCAAATGAGCGGATGAATCTTCAGAGATAAATGGAGTACCTGGGGTATAAGGGAGGGTTCCAAAATATCCATGGCTCAAACAAGCAAGCAACACACTTTGATTTCACCAGCTCTCGTATGAAACCAATAAATGTTGGTTGATTATCTTGTCAGTTTTATTGGTGATTGAAACATTCTAGTTTACGCGGAAAAATGTCAAATAGAACCAACTGCGCAAACATAGGTTTTGCTCTCCCAAAACAGGATTTTACTCCATTTTTAGGTTGACTTGAAATTAACAGTCCCAATTTATTTTGCTTAAGGTTATCGCTGAATTAAGGTGAGCACAAAAACCAAGCAATCATCGTCTACCGTTTATTCCAATTTTTAATTTACCTAGGTGATCAAGCTAGGAGGGGAAATCGAGAAAAGCCATGTAGTCGATAAAAACCATGATCTAGGCTAAGCGAGAAAACATGCAATGCCTTAGCAAAAAACACGTGAGAACTTGGACTGTTTTGAAAACCAAAATAATATGTATGCAAGTTGATTGAAAACCACACCTAACATGCTTCTATTAGCTAGGAAGAACATCTTGTAAATTTGGCTATGTGAAGCGATGTTATGTGTGTCATTGTTTAAAGTGTGTCCTACCAACAAGCAAGCACGTCAAAAAATGAAATGGTGAAAGAAGATTGAATAGTCGCGTGCCTGGTCCTCAGTCGACACTCAAGTGGGGACGATCCCCACACAATCACAAATAATTTGTTCATTTACAAGCGCGAGTCTTCGATCGAAGACTGCTGTAAAGATGATTATTACATGCATATGAAATAAAATAAAATACGAGACATATTTTTTTCTTCAGATCGAATTATCTCCAAAATTGCTCTGTGGCTCCTCGCAGCGAGGAAGTATGTGCTCCTCGCCTCCTTGAAACTCAAGGGCCCTGCCACAAAAACAAAGGGTAGATATCAATCGAAAAGAAAAATTTTTACGATGCAAGACACATGAACAAATTGACCTACATAAAAGAAACACTATTAAATAAATAAAAATCCAAACGAGACAAAAGATGAGTCGTGTTCCCGACAACGGTGCCATTTGACGAACCGCAAATCCGTCGTCTCTATATGTCGTTTTAATGCATTGTAGATGGCCAGATCGGTTGTCATCAAAGAACCTCTTAATCAAGATAATCAATCAAATAAAAGGTCGATTTATAAATTTTTTTACTAGGGCAAGCCCAAGGTCGAACTCAGGGACACGAGCCTCTCTCGTATCATTTGGACTTTAATCAATTTAACTAAGTATTGGATAAATGAATCATAGGTCAAAGACTGCATGTGAAGACCAGACAACAATATGCATTAAGTAAACATAAAAATGCATTTTTTGTTTAAATCAAGAAAATAGATGCGATGAAATGCAATGCCAACAAAACAAAATATACCCTAACTATCGACAAATTGAGTCATTTAAACATAGGTCTTATTAGGGTCAATCAATCAGGCTATCTTTATTTATGTCAAAATCAGTCATGCGAAGCATTACACAAAAGATACTTAAGCAACAAAATAATACATCAAAACTCATAGTGTTAAATCTGAAATACAAGCATGCCATCAAGAAGACAATGAAACAAGCTTCAAAATGCCATAGAAATCGACTCAATCAGAGCTAGGATGCTCAAGATATGCACGAGTGAAGCCAGGGGCATAAATGCAAGAAAACATGAAAGATAAAGAGCAAACAAGTCCCTGGGAGCGACTAAAATGCCAAAAAATAAAGTACGGGACCTTCCTTGTAAATAACCCACACGCATGTGGGTATTTTTACAATTATGAAAAGCCAAGAGGGCATAAATGCAAAATACCCTAGACGCATGTCGCCTGCACGTGAGCTGGAAGGACCTGGATGTAATTAGGAAAAATTATGAGGGGCACAGATGCAAATACCCAGCCCCACGTGCCCGAGGCACGTGGGTGCAGGCTCAGGTAGGGGCGAGGCTCGGCGTAGGGTCGGATGGCCGTTGTAGGTGGCTCGGGCCACGTGGTGGCTCGAGGAGGCTTCGGGCGATGCTCAGTTCTACCGAGCCTCCGCGCTTCGGGGGGACGAATGGCTGCTCCTGGATTGTTAGATCTCCACCGTGGGGGCGAGATCTAATGGTGCATGCACCTCCTCCTTCCTCGCAAGTGGGCGGCGCAATTGGTGCTCCGGCATGATGCATGGTGCTCCTCCGCACCTCTCCGTGCTCGGTGATGGTCGGGGAAGGATGGTGGTTACCTAGCGATGGAGACCCAAGATCAGTGAAGATGCGAGAGCGCCTGGAGTCTGTTGTCAACGAGTGCTCATCGGAGGCGGATCTCTAGAACTTGGCTCTTCCCGAGGTCCAGCCAATGAAGTCTTCAGACCTACAGGAGTGGTTAGGTGATAGCCGAGGAGTACTTGCGTGCGAGCTGAGGTGAACAGAGGGCTGAGGGGCGAAGAAGCAGAGCCCATTATGGGTTCTCCTCCGCCTCCGACGGGGGAAAAAGCCTGGGATGGTGGAGGGTTCTGACAGATGAGGAGGTTGATCGGAGCGGCTAGCGAAGATGTCTAATGGTGGGCAGACCTCGTGGGGTGATCAAATGACGGTGAAGGTGTCGGATCTAACCTAGAAAATCATAGAAAACAAAAAAACTAATAAACTATGTTTCATGAGATTGAAGAAGGAGCTAGAGGGCGGAGCGGAGCTTAGGCTGAGCACCTGGTGATGCTCGAGTCATCGCACATGCTGGGCAGCTACTCCAGCAAGCTTGGACACATGGAGTAGTCCGGACATGGTCGGCGAAGGCCATGGGTCAACACCGGAGCCGACTACTGTCGGGGCTCGTCGATCCGCTCCTCGTCTATCACCGTAGGGCAGAGACTAATTTGGCAGTGGGCCCTGTAGTGGTGGATGACTATGACAGTGGATGGAGGAGGGGTATTTGAAGATGGAGAGGTCAGGGTACATGTGATGGAGTCGTGGGTTTCGTGGGTTGATGTTGACTGGAGGAGAGGAGGGCAGGCGTGGCTAGGTGTTGCGCGAGGGTAGGGGACGTGAGGGCTACGTGTGCCCGGTGACCGTTGGATCACGAGATCCAACGAACCTGGTGGAGGTGCGTTTGGGAAGTTTGGATTAGATCTAGGGTGATCCGATCGAAGATCTCTGGAAGCGCCATGTGGTGAGACGAGAGAAAGGCATGAACGAACGAAGGAGATGGCATCCTTCTCTTTGATCGAAGGCTTGAGAAATGAGAGGGGGTGAATGGCTGGGATTTAAGGCTCTTAAGAATGATTGGGTGGCGGTGGAGGCGGACACGTGGCGACCTGAAGATTAGGTAGAGACAAACGGTCGTGATCTGATCTGGAGGTTGATCGGATGGTAGGGAAAGGTTGTGGAAACCAACAACCGTGATGAAAGAAAATGAGAGTGTATCCATGGCTGGAATTGGGGCAGCCTGACGTGTAAAGGAACGAGCCATGTGGTGCAACCAGCAAGCGCCACGTGGTGCAACCAGCAAGCGCCACGTGGCCCAATCACATTATTCATAGAAATAAAGTGAATTATGAGGGCAAAGAATACCGAATTTGGAAAAACTCAAAACATGAAAGTTGTAGTTCTCTATAAGATGTACAAGTTTCATGTTGACCAAAAATGGAGATGAGATCACACAAAGGCAAAAAATATTTTTGAGAGTGTTTTTAAGGCTAAAAACACTACGATTTTTTCTTTTGCTATTTTTTTATATTTTTAATTTATTCAATGACTCTGATATTTACAGGGAATTGTCTGGTTTTTATTGACACTTAGTCTAAGATAGGGGGTTAATTTCAGTGAATTAAGAGCATGAAACAAGGTTTCATCAACCCCCTATACTTAAACTATGCTCGTCCCCAAGCATCAAAGAAAATGAATGAGTTGTATTAACCCCCTTGTGCATCTGTGTACAAGATCTGATCTATTCAAGTCTTCTCAAATTTAGAGATCCAAAATCTCAAGGCTCAACTCAGCCTTAATCAAGAGGCATCCAATTCCTCTAGTTTTCCCAGACTCTCTCTGATATACATATAAACTAAGGGTATGACTTTTAGTGTTGACTGCGTTCACGAGAGTAGAGTCAAAATGTCACCCAAGGTCTTGGTCTAAGAAATTCTCGTAAGGACCCAATCCTCAGCACTAGGGAATAAATCAGATCTTGCATCCAGTCCATCGTCTCTTTATTTTTCAGTCTTAGAAGTGTATATGGCAGGCCAGATGATGGAGGGATTTAGGATTGTGTCATTTCTTATCTTCCTTCTATTGGAACAAGGATTCTCTCTAGTGCCTTATTACGTAACACATATTTTTGGTGTTGATCAGTGCGCCCGTGAGAAAAGTTGGAGCCGTCTGCGTTTGTTTTGCTTGGAATACACCGGGGCATGCCTTTTTTGATTATCTATCGTACCTTCTACACCCTGATTTGTAGCATTTACGATGCATATGCCTTTTTTGGTGCAAGCCCGACTCTTGTTCCTAATAATGGTGGTCCAAGTGGACACTTTGAAATGGTTGGGAGCGCTCGCCTTTGGTGGAAGCTCTTGTTGTAATTTGACTTTGTATGGAATGAGAGCTTTTCTTTGATATTTCATTGCTTTGTAGTATTTATGGCTAGCTCCAATGCTCTTACCAACAGTTGGCGCACATTGATCAACATTTTTATTTTATTTCACATCCTAACACTTAGGTCAATATCAAGAGATTAGTGTAAGAACCATGTTCTCATACTCGCAGAAAATGCTGACTCTCAGGTTTCGTGAAGCCTTCAAAGATTTTATCCCATCCTCAAGCATCATTAAATCAAATCCAGACTCGAATCCCTCATCCCAGTCCCTCAAGTGAAGTGTCAACTCATTTCATCAAAATCGTAGTCGTGCATGTGATGTGCTGATCATATTCTTATGGTCGGAGACTAAGCATGCAATATAGCCTGCAAATCTAGAAACCTAGGGAAGCGTGGATGACTAAGTCTAAGACCATGATGGCACTGGTTAAACTAACATCTCAAGACCTCATAAACCACGTTTCCTAGAACATTTCATTTCAGATGATGGGTGGAAGTGTGAATTTAGAGGATTTAATCCAACTCCTTCATTCAAAATTCTTTTTTTTGAAGACTTTAAAAGAAAAAATGTCTTCCTAAACTCAAAAGTAGATGCATCTGCATTGAGCCAGTATAGGTGTAAGTACAGGCCAGAGCCCGTTGGTTGAGTACGGAGCCTTACGCGATCCTCTAAACCACCTACTCTGCTAAGGGTGAACCCTCACCGAATGCAGCTACTTATTTGGGCTTAGTAGTCACTATTGACTTTTAAAGGATTTTTTATTTTTTTATTGGAATTTTTTATTAAAGGTTAGAACACAGGTTAAACCCAACTTTCCTTAAAAAAGAGTTTTCAAAATTATGTCACACAAAAGATTTTCCAAACATTTTCAAAATATTCTTTGAAACAAGAGAAACTCATTTTTCAAATATTTTTCAAAAATATTTTTCTATAAAAATAGTGTAACATAATATAGAAAGCCTAGAAAATAATTTTGTCCACTTAGTTCAAAGGATTTTACTTTAGCCAAAAAGTTTTAAATTTTTCAAAATTTTCAGAATATAGCTAAAATACATATACTGTATATACGTATACTCCCCTATACTTAAACTTTGCTATGTCCTCATAGCACTAGATGATACAAGTCCATAGGTCCATTTAAATATAGAAAAATATACGGGAACTAAGGAGAGCTCCCCCTATACTTAGGTTTGAAATATCCTAAGTACTGAGACAAGGAAAGATGAGTATAGAAAATCACGGGGACTCAGCTTCCCCCTATACTTAAGCTGAGAGTAGCCTAAGTATAAAGATTTAGAGTTGATGATGGGAGAGACCCGAGGAGAACGAAGAAGTCATATGGATATATAAATGAGCGGATGAATCTTCAGAGATAAATGGAGTACCTAGGGTCAAAGGGAGGGTTTCAGAACATCCATGGCTCAAACAAGCATGCAACACACTTTGATTACAACAACTCACACATGAAACCAACAAATGTTGGTTGATTATCTTGTCAATTTTATTGGTTATTAAAACATTCTAGTTTATGGAGAAAAATGTCAAATAGAACCAACTACGTAAACACGGGTGTTGCTCTCCCAAAACAAGATTTTACTCCATTTTTAGGTTGACTTGCAATTAACAGTCCCAATTTATTTTGCTTAAGGTTATCACTAAATTAAGGGGAGCACAAAAACCAAGCAATCATCTTCTACCGCTCATTCCCATTTCCCATTTACATAGGTGATCAGGCTAGGAGGGGAAATCGAGAAAAGCCATGTAGTTGATAAAAAACATGATCTAGGCTAAGTGAGAAAACATGCAATGCCTCAGCAATAAATGTGTGAGAACATGGACTATTTTGAAAACCAAAATAATATGTATGCAAGTTGATCGAAAATCGCACCTAACATGCTTCTATTAGCGGGGAAGAACAACTTGTAAATTTGGCTAAGTGAAGTGATGCTATGTGCATCTTTGTTTAAAGTGTGTCCTACCTACGAGCAAGCACGTAAAAAATGAAACAGTGAAAGAAGCTCGAAGAGCCGCGTGCCTGGTCCTAGGTCGACACTCAAGTGGGGACGATCCCCACACAATCACATATAATTCGTTCATTTACAAGGCGCGAGTCTTCGATCGAAGGCCACTATAAAGACAATTATTACATGCATATGAAATGAAATAAAATGCGAGACAATATTTTTCTTCGTATCGAATTATCTCCAAAATTGCTCTGCGGCTCCTCGTTGGGGGGAAGTATGTGCTCCTCACCTCCTTGAACCTTAAGGTCCCTGCCAAAAAACAAAGGTTAGATATCAATCGAAAAGAAAAAATTTTACGATGCAAGACAAATGAATAAATAGACCTACATTAAAGAAACACTTAATTAAATAAATAAAAATCCAAACAAGGAAAAGGATGAGTCGTGTCCCCTGCAATGACACCATTTGATGAATTATGAATCCAACCTCTTAATAGGTCATTTTAATGCATTGTAGCTAGCCGGATTGGGTTCGTCAAAGAACCTCTTAATAAAGATAATCAATCAAATAAAAAGGTCCATTTATAATTTTTTTTACTAGGCAAGCCTAAGGTTGAACTCAGGGACACGAGCCTCTCTCGTATCATTTGGACTTTAATCAATTTAACTAAATGTTGGATAAATGAATCATAGGTCAAAGACTCCTTGTGAAGACCATACAACAATATGCATTAAATAAACATAAAACATGCAAGTTTTGTTGATTTTTAAATCAAGAAAATAGATAAGGTGAAATGCAATGCTAATAAAACAAAATATTCCCTAACCATCGACAACTTGAGTCATTTAAGCATAGGTCAAATCAGGGTCAATCAATGAAGCTATCTTTATTTATGTCAAAATCAGTCATGCAAAGCATTACACAAAAGATACTTAATAAACAAAATATTACATCGAAACTCATATTGTCAAATCTGAAATACAAGCAATCCATCAAGAAGACAATGAAACAAGCTTCAAAACACCACTGAAATCGACTCAATCAGAGCTAGGATGCTCAAGATATGCACGATTGAAGTCAGGGGTATAAATGGAAGAAAACATGAAAGATAAATAGCAAACAGGTCCTTAGGAGGGACTAAAATGCAAATAAAATAAAGTGCGGGACCTTCCCTGTAAATAACCCATACACACGGGGGTATTTTTGCAATTATGAAAACCCACAAGGACATAAATGCAAAATAACTTAGGCGCACTTGGTCTACACGTGAGCTGGAAGGACCTAGATGCAATTAGGAAAAATTATGAGGGTGCCGATGCAAATACCCAGCCCCACGTGCTTGAGGCACGTGGGTCCAGTCTTGGGTAGGGGTGAGGCCTGGCGCAGGGTCGGATGGCCATTGCAGGTGGCTCGGGCCATGTGGTGGTTCGAGGAGGCTTCGGGCGATGCTCGGTCCCACCGAGCCTCTACGCTCCGAGAGGACGAAGTGGCTGCTCCTGGGCTGTTAGATCTCCGCCGTGGGGGCGAGATCCAACGGCGCATGCACCTCCTCCTTCCTCGCAGGTGGGCGGCGCGATTGGAGCTCAGGTGTAAGGCCTGGAGCTCCTCCGCATCTCTCCGTGCTTGGTGAAGGTCAGGGAAGGATGCTGGTTGCCTAGCGATGAAGACCCAAGCTCAGGGAAGATGCGAGTGCGCCTTGAGTCCGCTATCGATGTGTGCTCACCGGAGGTGGAGCTCTAGAACTTGGCTCCACCTGAGGTCCAGCCAATGAAATCTTGAGACCTACAGGAGTGGTTATGTAATAGCTGAGGTGTACGTGCGTGTGAGCTGAGGTGATCGAAGGGCTGAGGGGCGATGAAGCAGAGCCCTTGGTGGGTTCTCCTCTACCTTCGGTGGAGGAAAAAGCCTGGGATGGTGGAGGGTTCTGACGGATGAGGAGGGTGTGTGGAGGGGCCGACAAAGATATCTGATGGTGGGAAGACATCGTGGGGTGATTAGGTGACGGTGAAGGTGTCAGATCTAACCTAGAAAAATCAGAGAAAACAAAAAAAACTAATAAGCTAAGTTACCTAAGATTGAAGAAGGAGCTAGAGGGAGGAGCAGAATTGGGCTTAGCACCTGGAGATGCTCGGGTTATCGCACATGATGGGCAGATACTCCAGTGAGCTTGAGGCGCACGGAGGAGCCCAGACATGGCCGACGAAGGCCATGTGTCAACACCGGAGCCGACTGCTGTCGGGGATCGTCTATCTGCTCCTCGTCTGTTACAGGAGGGTGGAGACTAACTAGGTAGTGGCCCTTGTAGTGGTGGACAACTGTGACAGTAGCTGGAGGACGAGTATTTGAAGGTGGAGAGGTCGGGGTATAGGTGATGGAGTCATGGGTTTCGTGGTTGATGGTGATCGGAGGAGAGGATGGCAGACGTGGCTGGGTGTTGCACGAGGGTAGGGGACGTGAGGGCTACGTGGGCCCAGTGTTAGGTCATGGAGATGGAGTGAGATGGTGCAGCTAAAATTAGAAGGGGGAAGGTGGTCAGCGAGGCGCGGGGCTCGGGCGGAGGTTGCGGGAGGTGGAAGACGAGGCCTAGACCATTGGATCGTGAGAACCAACAGCCCTGGTGGAGGTGCGTTTGGGCGGTTTGGATTATATCTAGGGCGATCTGATCGAAGGCCTCTAGAAGCGCCACGTGTTGAAGCGAGAGAAAGGCATGGATGGACAAAGGAGATGGCATCCATCTCTTTGATCGAATGGTGGAGAAATGAGTGGGGGTGAACTTCTGGGATTTTAGGCTCTTAAGAATAATCGGGTGGCTGTGGAGGTGGACACGTTGCGACCTGAGGACTAGTTGGAGACAAACCGTCGTGATCTGAGCTGGAGGTTGATCGGTGGGGAAAGGTTGAGGGAACCAGCAGGCGTGATGAAAGCAAATGAGAGTGGATCTACGGCTGGAATTGGGGTTGCGTGGCGTGTGAAGGAACGGGCCATGTGGTGCAACCAGCAAGCGCCACGTGGCCCAATCACATTATTCAGAGAAATAAAGTGAATTATGAGGGCAAAGAAGACCGAATATGGAAAAACTCAAAACATGAAAGTTGTAGATCTCGATGAGATCTACAAGTTTCATGTTGACATAAAACGTACATGAGATCAAACAAAGGTAGAAAATATTTTGAGAGTGTTTTTAAGGCTAAAAACACTACGAATTTTAATTTTGCCATTTTTTGTATTTTAAATTTATTCAATGACTCTGATATTTACAGGGAATTGTCTGGTTTTTATTGACACTTAGTCTAAGATAGGGGTTAATTTCTGTGAATTTAGAGCATGAAACAAGGTTTCATCAGTGAGTTGGAGAAGAAAGAAGCATGATTGATTCAACAACAGAAGCTGAATATATTACTACATCAAGTGCTACAAAGGAGGTAGTGTCGTTACACAAGTTCATTATGGAACTTGGCATAGTTTCCTCTAATACTACCATCTCGTTGCTCTGTGATAACACGAATGCCATAGCTCACACAAGGGAAACCAAATGGTATAAAAAGAGTAAGCACATGGATAGGAAATACCACATCATTTGGGAGATTCAGAAGTATGGTGACATTGTCATTACCAAGGTTGCCTCTAACGATAATGTTTTTGATCCCCTTACCAAACCTTTATTCCAAAGTATTTTGACCAACATGCAATGAGCATGTGTTTAAAGATTCTACATGAATGGTTCTGAGGGACAATGGGAGATTATTAGGCACATGAGCATCGAACGAACCATTTCTACAATAAATGGTATTCTAATCTCATGATATATCAATAAAGACTATTGATCAATTTCACTCCTTGTCTGAGATTAGATGAAAGAATGCACTTCTAATGTGCCTTAGTACAATTATGGTTATGTATCATGGTCATCTTAATAATCATACTACTATTGATTAAATGGTTGAATCATAGAGGCTGGTGCTTGGATGATATTTAAAGTGTTAGATTGAGCATTCATCAAGCATCGTCAAAATGATTGTTAGGAGAGGATCTGAGGATCTCTAGCTTGAGAAGGAGATTTTAATTCTTCTTTAAAGGATGATATCTGACTAACCACTTGATACAAGTCCTCTACAGAGCAATAAGATTCAGAGGTGTCAGATAAGTTAGGTTAAAGAGTTGACTTAACGAGATCGAGATAACCAAGATCTTTGTCATATATTGTAATGATATAGGCATGTATACTATGACCGAAGACAGATGTATTACTATGTCTAAGTATGTACACTCGGCAAACCATTAGGTTGATGATCTAACAAGGTATATACACCAACGAGCTATTGTGCATACAAGAGCATATAACTAATACGATCTCTCAGAGGGATTATATAGGTTCATTACTGAACCAGAAGACATAAGCTCACGCATGAGGTATTGGGACTCAGTAAATTCCATCCATGGTCGTCTTACGTTGGAAGAATGAAAAGAATTTGTAGGTACGATATATGCTTTTGGAATGCATGTGATCGATACCGACTCCCAATGATTTAATGAGAAACTTAACGACAAAACCGTGAAGAAGACAACTAAAATATGATCTAAAATATCTGGTTTTATTCTTGGTCTTCCAGTATAAAGGATGTACATATATTAGGAATACACAAGGGTGATGTGATCGTAAATGATTGCATAACCATGCCACTTACATTCTGAGGGAGTGATGAAATAGGATTGCATTTTAGTGTCTCCTCTTAGTAGATTAGTAATCTAATCTTAGTCGAATGTCTGATGTTGATCTGAATGTGATTAGGATGCAATGAGAAGATTAGATTACAATTTGATTTAATAAAACATCTTTGAGAGGTCTGTAAGATATGGATTTGAGAAATGATATCGATATCCAAGTTACTGTACATGGAAAGTATAATATCCATGTCCTTATCTCTAAATATCTACGGAGAAAGCACATTATTATTGAAAGAGTTCGAGAATATTTCTACAATTGATAATGTGTCCGAGTATTGAGAATTTGATAGATAAATATGATTTAATTGTCACGAATAATTTGAATATAATTAATATTATTTGGACACAAGAGAATAGTCATCTAAGATAACTAAATACGATTCAATTATAAAAGATATGATTAATGTGGATAGCACTATCCATAATAATCATGAGTATTATAAAAATGATATGCAATATGTTGGAGAGACTTAATTGTAAATATGATTTGCAAATTAATTGTTGATGGGAATTGGAATCACATTGTACAATTAATTGTAAATGCAATTTACATTTTATATTGGTAGGGTTGAATATGATTCATAATTATCAATGCCATGAATAAAAATATCATAAAATAATTTGGAATTATTGTGGTGAATAATTTTGCAATAAAAATTGTTGCACATGTGAAATATTTGATGAGATATTGGATCTCATCTTATTGGAAAAGAGGTAGCCTCCATTCCTAATTAGGAGTGGATGACCACCTTGAGTCCTAATTCTTGGTGGTGATCCACCCTATGTATGGATGGAGGGTTGTCCTCTTTCCTTTCATTCGACATTGAATGATTTAATTATATTGAATATTATTCAATATATTTAATTTATTTTAAATTAATTAATTGTTGTTGAAATTGTATGCGACCAAATCATGGACATTGATTTGAATTAGGAGTGTATCTCAACCATCCAGTTTGTTATAAAAGAAGGGCTAGACCTAGCTCTATCATACAACATCAACTCACAACTTGAAAACAACAAATCACTCTCTCTCTCTCTCATATTCCCATAAATGTCCAAGATATTTCTCTCTCTCTCTCTCTCTCAATATTGTGATCATTCACCATATTGTTTTTGAGAGCCCCGTTGTCATAGCATTGTTGTTGTGCTATCGGATCGACTGCTCGTGGATCTCCACCTTCTTTGATGCTTCTTGCTCATAGGGAAGGCTTCACATTTTGTGAGATGAAATCAAGAGACTCCATTCTCAGATCATTAACTTGGATTGTGTGATCTACTCATCTCATCCACGTTCCCGCAATTGCATACTTCGTTGTATCGAACTTGAAATAGGAGGCCTCTTCGTTTAGAGAGAAGCAATCACAAACATGCTTCGAGAGGTTATTCTATTACTCATTTGTATCTTGATGAAATTATTTGAGAAAGGTTCTAATATTATGTGGTTTCATCTAACTAAAAGTTTAAATTCCGCTACCCCTTTCAACAATTACGACAAGTTGCTCTTGGTTGCATGTGATGTGATTTTCAAGCATCTGAGATGCGCTAAGGCCTCATACATAGAATTCATCCCCATCATCCATTATACTAATCCCTATGCTTCCAATCATTTTACGTCATCTTCCTCTATGATGTCTTGGTTAATTGTGGGAGAAGTCTCCTTGTCCATGCTCGGTGTACGTGTTGAAGTACTTTATTTTATACAACAAACATGAGAGGTAAAAATCATCTCGATCTCAATTTGCATGGACAACTTGGTGGAGAAGATCTCTTAAGTTCATCAAGGATGCATTCTGAATCCTTTCAACAAAGATCTGATAGCATTCGAAGTGAGGTCTGACCTCACAAATCATGAAAACACAAAAAAAAAATGAATCAAGAGGAAGATGTTCATCATATGAACACCATAGCAACTATATAACAAAAAAATAATTGCAAACACGCAACCACATTATATAGGAAAACTTTTCCAAACCATTTATTATAATCAAAATAGTATTTAGGAATACCATTTGAAGCATTAGTCCGATGACACTTTCTCTTTAGGGCAAGTGATGACTTATTACTTTGCACAAACTCAGGAGATCTTATCCAAAAAGTTGTCCATGTAAATTTTAGATCCAGAAGATCTCTACCTCCTAATTTCATCGGACTAAATGAAGTCCTTCTACATGTACATGAAGCACAACAAAAAAGGTGGCATATCTCGTTATTGGGCAAACAAACGAAAAAGAAGAAAAGGTAAAATGGATGTGTGGATAGGGTGTCTTGGAGGCGGAAATCATTCATCTCTTTTTAGTGTATTCCTTAAATTCATGTGAGAGGTATATACAACCTTGGTCAGATCGAATTTCTTTGATCTCTCTCTTCCTATTTTGTTCTCAACCAAAGCCATGATCTCTTTGAACTTCTGAAAAGTTTCTTTTTTGTGATGTATAGCTAGACAAAATTGTGACATAAATGATCATTAATAGAGGTCACATAAAGATTGATGTATGTCATATGTTGGGATACATAGTAGGATACATATGTAGTGAGTGGAAATATGTATTGAAATGCCTCCCTACCCAATTTCTCTAGAGTTCTTTTATTTGGATATGGTGGGTGATAAGTAGGGTTTTGATAGAGATAAAAAGTGTTAGAGTCGGTGCAGAAAAATCGCTCCCAACAACCCTGATTGATCAAACAAAGATAAATAAAATAGGAAAGAGAGAAAAGGTGAAGTAAAGACGCGACTTCTCCCTCATATTTTTATCTAAAACTATTTATTTATCCAGGTAAGTTCCCTAGGTCAAACACAAGGAGGTAGAATAGCTATAATCTGATTTTTGAGAAAAAAAATGCCATTTTATGTTTTTTATATCTTCTTGAAAAGGGTGAGAAAACTACTCAAAACAAATGTGACTTTAGAATCAAGACACAAAAAATACAAGATGAAAAATCTCAACAAAGATAACAAAACCTCTCTAGAGTAGTTAGCTAACTACACTAGAAAAATCGATGAAAAATGATATCAAACAAGGGTCCAAATTTCACAAAGTATATGCAAAAAAATAAAAGAAAAAGTTAACAATTTGGTCCCTGGCAGAGACTGAAATGAAAAGAAAATAAGTTTTATTACATTCAGGTCTCTGTGCAGGTACCTAAATGCAATATCCAGAAGTTTTGAAGGTGGATTAGGAATATGAAAATAGCCCGAGATTATGATGCAAAATGTCCACCATTTCAGAATAAGCGGCTATGATTAGATTGGCATGCACGATCTGGTCCACACAATCTGGACACGTGTCAGCCAACTATAACTTTAGTTTTTTAGATCGTTCTTCCCTAATCTGAGAGGGTGATGGTGGTGATTTTCTTCTCCGCCCGATCTCTGGCGACGTTGAACTGTGGAACTGTAGTCCAATGGGGCCAGAAGGGGGCTCCCCCATTCGAGCTATCCTACGACGAGGGTAGGTTAGAGAAGGTGTAATCGCCACAGATGGATATGCAAGGGTTTGGAACCAACTCCTAGGTTTGCAATGCAGAACTATTATACTTGCTAGAAGACGAGAATCTAAATATGCTTCCGGTGATAAAGTATGATGTTCCACACAATTTCCACTACATGAAAGAAATTCTTAATGCTCGATTCTTAGCAGAATCATCCAAAAAGTTAAGATTTGTCATAGCTCAATATAAGCTTCCAGGCAAGACTTTATCAGGTGAAATGGGTTCAAATTGAAATGAATTGAAGGTGAAATTGAATCATGGCCCAACAAATTGTGATTAATATACGTAATGATGTGATTACCTAAGCTAATTGGGCTCGATAATAGATGGAATACAAAAACTAATATGGAAGGAGATCTGGTAAGTTGAGGAAAATTACGTCAGGTTGTCGCTCGATAGCTGATCTTTGTTGGAGCTCCACACAAGCGAAGCGGCAATGCAAGGGGAACCGACACCTTGGAACGCTCCTCCGATGGACTCTCCTTCATGCTATGACACCTTAGGATGTTGTCACCACTAGAATAGGGTGGAGCAAGGTGGAGAAGATGGTTGATCGACCAATTGGTTCTGGAAAGTGAAAAAGTTAGTTTGAAACTTACTAGGTTTGGCTAGATTTATAGACAAAATAGTGAAGGGTTAGAGTGAATCCTAAGGTAGGCATGTATATAGGATGCGAGGACAGTAGAATGGAGGGGTTAGATTGGATTTAGGACAAAGAGGGAATGCGGGAAAATTAGTTGATGATGGAGGCGTTGGAACAATCTTTAACAGACTGTTCTTGAGGAAGATGAACAAGGTACTGACACGTGTCAGCACCTGATTTGCGATATGAGATAATTATAGTATAAATTAGGTATTAAATAGTAAATGATTTTATTTAAAATAGGTATAGAAATGAAAAATATAAATAAATAATTTATAAAAATTATAAAATAATTAGTTATCATAAATATGAAATAGTTTATGAAATATGAATATTATATTAATAATTAAGTATAAATAATACTTGATAAATAAGTAATTGATTTTTAACTTAATAAATTAATAAATAATACCTTATTTTTATATTTTCTAAATTATTAGAATATAAAATATATTTTATGTATATTTTTGTGGAATTTTTTAAATTAATTTAAATATTTAAATTAGTACGGGTATAAATTACACAATTCAATTTCATCTAAAAAACATGGTTTTTTATTTTTTTTAAAATAATAAATAATATCATAAAATTCTTTAATAAATCATGTTTATACAAGATTAAGAAAAAAGTTATAAATTATAAATTATAAAATCATCAAAATAATAAATAATGTGTTCTAGAAAAAATAAATTGCCTAGAAACCCAGTTGTCATTAGGTACTAAAACCGGCTTTTCGAGACAGAATCCGATTTGAAATCACCTTCATTCATTATAGAATATTATTTTATGAACTATAAAGGTGAGTAGAGTGAATTTGGAGTTTGTTTGTGAAATATATGATTTTCGGAAGTTGCGAATTTGATAATTACAAGTTGGATTTCTTGGTATATATACAAGACATTATTATTAACATATTTTTATATTTTTCTATATATATTTAGAAAAAAATAGGAAAAGAGTATGGTAAAATATATTCATATGAATTAATTTAAAATCAATTAAATTTTGATATTTGTTTGATAAATAATGAAGAGTGTATAATTATTTCTTTTTGTGCTTTTCTTCCCTTATCTCCCCCTACTAATTTGTTTGTCGACCAATCCATGTCGACTTAATCTTGGAGATTAGGTTATAAATATATTTTTCAGCTATATTTATATATTTTAAGTCATATTGTACATATATATGTATTTACAATAGGCCTTCTTTTTGTTTTCTTTATTTTTATTCTCATTTATTTACATGATTTTGATGCATAAAAGTGCATTTTTATTCATAAATATGATTTTGTTAAAATGTGAAAATTAATGAATATTTACATGTACTTGTTAAGGGTTTTAAGACAAAATGCAGACATAATGTTAATGAATCATGTATTCATCAACCCCCTTACTTTTACTAGTGCTTTAGTAAACACTTATTTGAAAAATAAGGGAAAAAGAATGACAGTTAGAATGAATTTGTTTTCCAAAACCAATTCATGAAAACATAAAAAGGATACAACTTGGTCGGGCCTAAAACAAGCATTTTGTCAGTGTCTTAACTAGGATTAGGAATTTAGTCTCAACAATCCTCAAATTCCACAAATCCTAATTTAGGTTCACCTCAACAGCCAGCTCAGATCCACTCATCCATATTGCTAACTCTATATATCCTTGAATTCGATATGTACTGTGTGTGAATTGTGTTAGCTCTTCCTGCTTAAAGAAGCAAAGAAACTGTCGATCCCAATAATACACTCCCACTGGGCCCTCATGTAGCTACTCTTTCCTCAAGGAGGGGGGGGGGGTATTCGCTTCTATGGTCAGGTCATGTTGTGTCCACAATCAAATATACAGAGAAAATAGAAGAATGAGAAGAGAATTGGAGTGCGACTAGTGTAGACACATCTCCTTGTGAAGCCTAGCCAGTGTATCTAAGTCTCTAATAAGATGTGCAAACTTTTTGCTGGATGCTTGGACCATTATGGTCATATTTGTATTTGATGGCTTCTTCTTTGAATTGGCTTTGTAATGTTGCTTGCACTTCATAAATCTTTTTATGCCTCGACGGATATAGCATCTTTTCATTCTGTCCATTTTTTGAGGTCTTGGAAAAAATTGTGCCGGCAGATCTTTCCCTCATCCGAAGCATTATTTCAACCCCAATCTCTCCCATCTTTAGACGTTCGCGCCACTAGATAAGGACGAAAATGCACCACTAAAGTGGACTGCCCTTCGGGACCCCATGCAAGTCGAGCTAAGTGTAAAGTGCATGTGTCCAAAATTGGTTCACTGATAAAGAGTTGAACGGATGACACCAAGTGTTCTACTTAGGCACATTTAAGTTTATTTCCCAAACATGGTCTCATGGAGCCCAAAGATTTAAGTAAAAGACCTGAAGAGTATAAATTCCAATTTCTAACTAAGATCCTTACAATGAGAATTAAAGACCATATTTAAGCTCCATCTTTGGGACTATTCCCAATTTTAGTTCTAGAAATCAAATTTATTCTGAAAAAATGCTAATGCAAATGCAATAATATTTTTGTGAAGCATATTTTCTGAATTTTACTCATTTTTATGGATTTTAAGGATTTTGTATTTTTTATGAATTTTAGGTCTTTGTTTTTTTTGTGGATTTTTCAATTTTTACAAACAAGTCTATATGCAATAATTTTACAAAATAAATTACCCATATTTTAATTGGAGTAGATAACTAATGTATTTTACAAATTTTATATACAAAGAATTTTACAAGGATTAAATGAATTTTATACATATTTTAATAAATATAATTTAACATAAGTATTATACTAATTATACATATTCTAAATAAATATTTTAATTACGAAATTTAAATAAGGATTTTTAGGCATATTTTACTTATTTACAAGTATTTTATAAATAAATAAATAGATGGATTTTAAATTAACCCTCACCAACTTTTTATGGATTTCATAAATATAGAAAATACATAAAAGTACAACTTATGGATGCAAGTATATATATAATATATGCACCCCCTATACTTAGCTTGTGTTGTGTCCTCATAGCGTCAAAAGAGAAAAATGAGGACATAACTCGTGCTAAGTAAAATTGAGTGAAAAAGAATAGAAGTCTGTCGACCCCCTATACTTATGAACAGGTCATCGAAAGTATAGTGGAAGAGAAAAATGAGGTGACTGAGGAAAATGAATATATAAATGAAGTAAGAAAAAGAAGACATAAAAACGAAATCAATGAAATCACTCGGTACCCCCTATACTTAGGATAAGGCATCCCAAGTACATAAAAGAATGTGGTCAAATGTTAACGACCAATGATTAGTGTAAAAGCAAGGGAAATAAAAGAAAAGTAAAAGAACAAAAATCGAAAGATGCAAATCAACAGGCAATCGATCCCCTCTTATACTTTGGATCTAGTATCCTAAGCATATATGGCGGATAATAATGGGGATGTTTGTGGACTATGAAGAATAAACAAGTGGTGTACTCCAGAAAATCAAAAGGCTCACAGGTCTCTGTATAAGATGAAATGAAGTGGAAGAGTAATCATGCATCCTATACAAAGTAGATCACCTCAACACATGCCAGATGATTAGTAGTCTCCACGAAGTGCTCCAGCATCTGCCCATTCACCACGAATGGCTCTGCACCAGGTGACACATCTGATATAACAATACTTCAATTGTCGTGCACCATTCTGACTATGTACGGTACTTCCCACTTGCTATTCAATTTGTTTGGAAAAATTCTTAATCGTACATTGAACAACCATACTTTCCGATCGGGAACAAAGAACTTGTGTTGAATATGTATATCATGCCATCACTTCCCTTTATACTTATAAATGAGTGTGCTCGCATATGCTTTATTTCGAAACTCTACTAGCTCATTCAGATACGTCTTCCTCTTGGATCCTACTTTCTGCATATCAAGTGAAATCTCTCTAATAGCCCATTCAAATTTGTGCATGATTTCTACGAGAAAATGGCATGGCTTCCCATAAACCAGTCTGAAGGGTGAAGTACCTAAGGGAGTCTAATATGCAGTAAGATATGCCCAAAGAACCTGGTCTAGAAGCTGTGACTAGTTCTTCCAATTCGATTGTACTAATTTCTGAAGAATGGAGTTCACCTCCCTATTTGAAACTTCAGCCATGCCATTTGCCTGTGGGTGATAAGGAGAAGCTACTCTGTGATCAATGCCATAGTTCTTCACTAGCTTTTTCACCTCATTATTAAAGAAGTGTCTACCTCCATCTGAAATGAGAATACACAAAATAACGAAAGGTGAAATAATATGTTCCATCAGGAACCTACACACTATCCTGCTATCAACAGCTTGTGCGGGTATAGCCTCCACCCATCTACTGACATAATCCATGACGAGAAGAATGTACTCAAAGCCATTGCTAGAAGGAAACATCCCCATAAAATCTATGCCCCATGTGTCAAAGATCTTGCAAATAATAACATGTCGCATATGCGTCGCATCTCTAGCACTGGCTGTCCTTAATTCTCTCTGACAATCCATGCAACTCTTCACGAGTGTTAAGGCATATCTAGTAAGAGTCGGCCACCGAAATCTGCTCTGAAGTAACTTCTGCGATGTTCTCTTCCCAGAATGATGTCCCCCTGCCTCTAAGGAATGGCAAAGTGTGAGAACATTGTTGTATTCCTCCTTTGTAATACATCGCCTATAAACACAATCCGGTCCCTCATGAAAAAGAATCAGATCATACCAATGGTAGTATCATGCCTCAGAAATGAGCCTGTCAACTCAGTCCTTCGACCAATCCTATGGACTCTTCATTGTGACTAGAAAGTTCATTATATCTGCATACATCGAAGCTATGTAACTACAAAGATATTTTCATATAGAAATCTCTCTCCAATCTCTAGTGTGTACTCTTCTGAAGGTTGCTCTATCTGTAATCAGGAGCGATGATCAGCTACCATGTTCTTTACCCAAGGTTTATCCCTAATATCCAAATCAAACTCCTAAAGTAAGAGAATCCATCTAAGAAGGCGTGCCTTGACATCCTTCTTCTCCATCAAATATCTGATAGCTGAATGATCTGTGAAAACTGTAATCTTTGAGCCAAGAAGATATGATCTGAATTTATCCAATGCGAATACTACTGCCAGTATTTCTTTCTCTATCACTGTATAATTGTGTTGAGCATCATCTAAAGTCTAACTGGCACAGTGGATAGCAACATGAAGTCCATTTCTCCTCTGTCCTAACATAGCCCTGACCACAAAATCTGAAGCATATGTCATGATTACAAAGGGAAGAGACCAATCAGGTGGTTGTAGGACATGAGCAATGATAATAATCTCTTTCAATGAGAGGAAGGAACTAAAGCATTTGTCATCTATCAAGAACTCGATGTCTTTGCCTAATAATTCAGTTAACGGTCAGGCAATATTAGAAAAATCCAGGATGAATCATCTGTAAAAGCCAACATGCCCAACAAAAGGTTGTAACTGCTTGATGTTGGATGGTGGCTAAAGTCACATGATGACATCCTCCTTGGTAGGGTCAACCTCCATGCCTCGCTTAGAGATGACATGCCCCAAAACGATCCCGTTTGTAACCATAAAATGTCTCTTTTCTCAAGATAAAACGAGATCTACCTCACAACATTTCTAAAGAACCTGATCTAGGTGCGCTAAACAATCATGAATGGACTCTCCATGGACCAAAAATTCATCATAAAGACCTCAAAAAAATCACCAATCATGTCTCCAAAAATGGAAAGCATGCACCTCTAGAATGTAGTGGGGGCATTGCACAATATAAAGGGCATATTTCTAAAAGCATATGTGCCGAAAGGACATGTGAAGTGGTCTTCTTCTGATATTCAGGAGCAATAGCAACTTGGTTGTATCCAGAGTAACTGTCATGGAAATAGAAGTACTCCTTCCCCGCCAACCACTCTATGACCTGGTCTATAAAAGGCAAAGGGAAGTGGTCCTTCTTCGTCGCAGCGTTCAATTTCCTGTAATCGATGCACACCCACCATGGTGTGGTTACTCTCTTTGGAATCTCCTCACCACTCTCATTCTTGACCATCTGTATTTCTGACTTCTTTGGGACAACATGTAATAGGCTAACACATTCATAGTTGGAGATGGGATAAATAATGCCTACATTGCACAATTCTTAATCTCTTTCTTGACAACATCTTGAAAACAAGATTCAGCCTACGCTGAAACTCCCTAGAAGGTCTATCGTCATGATCAAGATAGATATGGTGAGAACACAAAGCAGGATTTATCTCGCAGAGATCGGATACAATCAACCTAATAGCCTTGCGTTTTCTTTTAAGAATCTCCATTAGGCGAGATTCTCGCTCATCGGTCAAAGATGAGTTGATAATGATCGAAAACTATTCATGTCGACCCACAAGGAATGCATACTTCATATTTGGTGGTAATGTCTTCAGTTCTAGCAGGGTAGGATCTGGATCTGTTGTAACCTCATTTGTATGTGTGCATGTGATCTGTGCTGGGGGTAGATGTGTTTGCAATATGGTTATCCACCATATCAATATGCTCCACAGTCGGACTATATTAGATGTCTAAAACATCATTTGACTCGCTACTGTGCTCATCCTCAAAATGACTAGAGGAAACTAACTCTACTAAATGAAATTTATTCTCTAAATCATTAGAAGTGGAGGAATCAAGATAACTATCAGAATATAAAATATCTGCAATCAAATTATCATATATCTACTCCATTTGCTCATCATCATCCATGCTGAAATATAGTGTACCATGAAAAGAACTACCAACTGTAGTCTCAGATCCATAATCTGCTAGGATATCCTGGGTCTCTACTCGATACCTCTCAAGGTCGTTAGGTCAAACCTCATCCATGTAATCAGAGGTGGCTAAAGAACTCAAGGCATCTAACCTATCTGTAGACGTGACACTATATATTTGTGATTCTTTTGCCATCTCTATATGTACCTTCTCGCCCTTGGCGTGAAAAGATACTTTCCCTATATCATAATCGAAGAGAGCCTTCACGTTCTCCAAGAAAGGCCTCCCAAGAATGATCTGGGTGAGGTAAAACCATGTAGGGTAAACCATGTCCAGGATAGTAAAGTCCACTGAGAACTGCAGACCATGCACAGTCACGATAACGTTCGTCAAAATGCTCCTAGGTCTCTTTACAGATCTACCAGCAAACTAAAGTACCGCGTGGGATTTGTAAATGGGATCTAACTCGAGCTTGTGGAGTAAACAAGATGGTAATAAATTGATGAAGGAACCATTATCTATTATAGTGTGATAGAATGCTGCATGTGAAATCTCGCATATGACAAAATGTTGTCCTGAATTCTTCTTCTTCTTTGGTAATTTGTTCTGAATAGTGCAGGATGTGGCCTTGGTCAAAACATTTTTCTTTGTACGTGATCTCTTATTCCTACTCGTGGTACATCTATTCTTCAACTATTGCTTGAGCAAAGAGAAGTAATCCAAGGCATGATAGAGCGGGATCTTCAGAAAATGTGATGTTTCAATAATCGCTTAGTCTTTGGAGTGACAACATTGTTTTCGGTATTTTTCTTTCCTTTTCATACAAGGCATTGGGAAAAGGAACTAACTAAGGGATAACAAATTCAACATCTTTATACAAAACATAATCATCATTTACATTGAGAGTCTCAAAAGTATGTACAAAACTCTCTATAATAGGAGAAGAAAAATCTACATCGGGAGTGTCTACATGGTCTGGTGTGGTATCATCTTCTGACTCGTCTATGTCCTTGTCTATTTTCTCGGCATCACTCACCTCTTTCTGATCATCAGGATGGACATCACACTGATCCTCATCATCATGGTGATCCTCCTCCTCAGCATCAAGATGTGTATCATTGATCGGCTCTCGCTCCTCCTCATGTGCCATCTCCTCCTCTCGATAAAGTGCTCATGGTGATCTACTGCTCCTGAAGTGAATGAAGCTAGATAAAAATTCAAGAAAAGAGATCGTACTTATAGTGGTGTCTACCTAATCTGAGTACCTCCTCTGTTGTTTGGGTTCATCTGAGGCT
Source organism: Ottelia alismoides (assembly GCA_037367405.1). Taxonomy (NCBI): domain Eukaryota; kingdom Viridiplantae; phylum Streptophyta; class Magnoliopsida; order Alismatales; family Hydrocharitaceae; genus Ottelia; species Ottelia alismoides. Next base: position 483,063 of record JAZKJV010011494.1, on the reverse strand, counting down.
GGGTTGGAGGGGTGGTCATGGGCACGGTAACTCATCCAGATGATGGTTAACCTGCTCCATCTCTCTCCTGTGTGCGATCTGAGGCATGTTCAACATGGCCATGACCTGATTCAGTGCCAAGGCCTGTGAAGTCATCTCGGACTCAATATGGTTTCCCTGGCGGTCTACTCTCTCCTGTCTAGGAGTGTGCTGTAGTGGTGTGTATGGCTGAGGAGATCTATGTGGTGTAAAAGACTATTGTTGCTGCTGGTAATGATGTGGCTGTGAATGCGTAACAGGATACTGAAAAGAATGTGGTCTCTGATATGCATGCTAGTGAGACTACTGTTGCGTGTAGTGCTCGTGGTGAGACTACTGCTGCGGATGATTGCAATACTGATGCGAGTGGTGTACGCTCTGAGGAGTAAAGTGTGGTGAAGCATGATTAGGAGCGTACCATATCTCGTTGATCTCAAGAGTGGCCTGAGAATTAACATCAGCATCTCCAGGGCTGGTGATCTGGCTCGAATCAGCATTAGATGGGTCCTCTTGCCAATCAATCTGCAGAGTCTCAATAGGCTGAACCGACTGATGAATATGCATTTCATCATCTTTATTAATTTATTTTAGCTTAAAATCCATTATAAAATACTTGTATATAATACTAACTCCATTTTCTTACTAACCTGCATTTACCTGTAAATATTGTACATATGTCGTTATTTTAACCTGAAATAAATAAATAAATAAAGGAAAAATAAAGAAAATAAAAAAAAACTTTATATACGTAAAAGATACAGGCTGATCCAAACCCTGAGAGAAGGTCAAGACTTGAACTAATCGACCAGGAATAAAGTAGGGGGAGATAGGGTCCTTTATCAGAAAATCGAAAAAATATTTTGTAAATACTTTTTTATGTATACTTGTATAAAAATTACATTATTTTATTTGTACATAAATTGACCTCTAATTAAATAATTTTCAAAACAAAAGTTATAAATAAAAATTTTTTCTAAATAATAAAAAAAATTGCAAAACAAAACCATGTATAGAATAAAAGTAACCACATCCGAAAAAAGCAATATAGAGATAATTGAAAGACTAATTCTGGTTCCATATTACTCAAATTGAATCAAACTCACTTCCATTGTATTCTAAATAAGATTATCTTTAAAATGGTTGTGGTTTCATATATTTTTGAGTTACGGTTTGAAAGATGTTTTCCTGGGGTGATTTGTGCAATTTTGCCATTTATTTATCATATATATTTAATTTTATACATACTGTATTTGTATATAATTATTTATAAATAATACTTTTTAAATAAAAAATAAATTAATTTCCTTATTCAACTATGTATATAATGTACCATATGTATATAGTATATGTATAGATAGTTAATTCCCTTAAATAACCCTCACAATAAAATAAATAATTACCATTTATCATTTAATTTAATAAAGTGATGAAATAAATAAATAAATATAAGTAATCATGTAAATAATTTTAACACTAACTTCCTTTCTTATCTTTATGTCATTTCAAATTTTCTATATCTTTATCTCCATTCAAAATTTTGAAATTCAAATTCCATTATTTTCCTATTAGTATAGCTCCTCCTCCCTCATTTCAATTTGATCAATCTTTGGTGAGAGGAGCCTAATATCCAAGAGCTTCTTGTTGTAGAAAGGTACCTAGCCTCCAAACCTTTCGTTGACAGCGAGTCAGCCTTCGTCGAGGCCTTTACGACATTTTCCGCTCCCACGATGAGATCCATTTTTTTCTCTTATTCTTAACCTAGGTAAATCTTATTTTAATTTTCACATTTTCAATTTCATCATCATTTTTTTATTCTAGATCTCAATGATTTTTAATTTACCATCACGATCTGATCCGCTAACAATTCTGATTTTCCATCTAATATCTCTGGATCTATCCGCGTTCACGTTCTACCTCACGCAACCACTCACCTCTGGCCACGAATGGTCATCGGAGACCCGGATCCATCTCCCGTTTCACTGGATCCACAACCACTCACATTTCTCCTTTTGTTTTATTTTATATCTCTTTGACTGAGCCATCGTGCTCGAGCAGGATTATCCTTATTTTGTACAGGTTTCATAGGGAAAAAAATCAGTTTTTGTTCTTACAAATATATATATATATTGCAGTTACTTGTTAAAAAAAGTAAAAAATAATGCAGCTGTTGTTCTTAAAAAAATAACAAAAAAATCAGAAGCAGCAAGCGTCGCTCTCTACAATCGCCGGCGGTACCCCGCCGCCCAACCCCAGCAGATCCGACAACATGTAGGCGGCCTCGCCGTCTGACCAGCTTGGATGCCTCCCACTGCCACATCGCAAGCCCACAGTTCCAAATCCCATATTGCACGTCACTACGATGACCATGCGACCTCCACCACACGAAGTTGTCTTGCCATCTCCGCCACCTCGTGGCTAAGCCTCCGCCGGTCGCATCCATCACCAACATCTACACCGCTGAGTAGAAGTCATGCCTTATCGCAGACCCCTCTGCCAAGAGCACAACCTTCGTTGAAGACCCTTTCGTCGCAAGAGCTCCTCTAGAGGAGAACCGCCATCGCCACTCTTCTCTGGACCGCCCACCTTCGATCTCTACTGTCTCTAGCCCACCACGTATCTGCCGTGATCAGTAGCCCGCTGCCCTAGGGCTTGGAGAAGAATAGGGGCAACACGCCCCCTTTCTTTCCCCCTTTTGTTTTGAGAATGAAGAACAAGAAGAGGAACCTTAGGGGAATTGAGAACAATAAAAAAGTGGAAAATTTTCAATAAAGCACTTAGAGGTTTCAAAAATTGCAAAACGTCCCTACTAGAGACAATCACGTGCGTAGCACATGCACATTGGGTAATTCTCACCTTTTTTTCCAATATTTTATTTCTTATTAGTTTTTTATTCAAAAATAATAAAAAAATTCATTCCAGTCCTTCTTTTCCTGACTTTATATTCTTGTTTATTTTTCATTGAAATAAATGTTATTTATGTTCAATAAATTCTCAAAAAATTATGCTATGTTCCTGTTGTGTGCCTCTTCTTAGTTTAATTTTTGCATTGCATTTCATTATCATTTGATGTTATTAAAAAATCAAAACATCACATTTTTTTACTGTTTGAAATTTGAAAAATCATTAAAATTTAAATATCGTGTAAAAAACTCCAAAAAATAAATTAATGTTCTTTCAGTGTGTTTTATTTTCTGTCCTTTTTTCAAGCATTAATTATTTTTAAAACAAAAATGCAAAATAGTCAAAATCTTAAAAAATCATATAAAATTGTAGATAAAGAAAAAAATGTGATCTTAGTTCCTGTTTATAGATAATTTCCTTTAGTTTATAGGAAAAATGATTTTCATAATTTTTTTCATTTATTTGGTATTTTTAATTAGCAAAATACTCTTTTTTATTCATTGTTGGCATATTTCCTTGTTTTTATTCTTTTGTAAAATCTTAAAAAAAATCTAAAAATCTCTAAAAAATTACAAAAACATTTAAAATCATAAAACAAATACAAAAATTTATATAAAGATATTTTTAAGTTTTTTATAATATTTGAAAAATCTAAAATATTTTCCATTTATTTTATGTATAAAGTTGTTTTGAAAATTATATTTTTGAAAATTAAAATTTTGAAAAATTAAAAATCATTAAAATTTCAAAAAATCAGAAAATAAAAAAATATAAATAAAAACTAAAAAGATAAAAAAATACACAAAAATCGAGATAGGTAGCATTTGAGATTCACTTTTCTTTTAATTGATTTTTTCGATTATTTAAATAAAAATCCTAATGAACTGTAGCCTCCCTGAGTTCGATCCTTTCGCTATACTGGTTAATTAAGTAGCAAAAATTCTCTTGCCACATATTTCTTTCGTAATTAATACAACTTGAGAAGAAAAAAATATTTTTTTGTTGCGGGATCATTTAGGGTGCAATGACATTCCACACATATATATTCCATCTCTATTTTAAAATTCGAAGAAAATATCTCTCAACAAAATGGCGTCATTGCCGGGGAGACACGATGAGGGTCGTTAGGTTATTCTTTTGACCTACTATTCTTGGTTGTAAATATTTGTATATATTTTTCCATATTTATTCCATCTTTCATATTCACTGAATTTAATTCATTTTTCTTGCTCATATTTGTTATATTTGTGTCTCTTGCACATTCTTTCTTTCCATTTTCATGCGAGGGCCTACGGAGTGAAGGAGCTGACCCTAGGAGAGCCGAAGCACCCAAGCAAAGTGGAGGCGGCTTGATTCGTCACCGAGCCGCTGGAGAGAGTGAGAGGAGGAGAAGAATATTGAAGGAGATAAAGCATTTGAAAAAAATAGACCTTTTATTTATTTCTAGCATTTGAACTCTTGTAAACGGACATTCATTTGTTGCGGGGTCTGTTTCGCCCAGTGCTGGCGCACTTGGGGGGCCTTACAAGTTTTGTTTTCATCGTCTTTTTATTTGTTTCACGTGGATTTCATGAGCTACCTATTGATTGCTTTAATTAATTCGCTTGAACCAGGTAATTAATTAGGTCCAAAAGCTCTAAACAAGAATTTCTGTACCTATAAAATAGAGCATAATTGGACTTAGTCAAATTTAATTGGTTCATTCCCATTAATAGAAGTTATTGTTAGGACGGTTCACTTGCATCATGTACGTTAGTTTATTTTTTTCTATATTTAAATTCTATGTGGATCACCCCGCATGCAGAGTGTCGGCGAGAAGGTACACATCTCTAACCCGTGGATGCATCATTGTATTTATTCACGCATTAACATTTCTGATTTCCTTCCATGTTTTCACTCACATAATCTACAAGGAAATTGGACACTCGATAGGCAATTTACTGAAAATATTCAAACCAAGTGATAACTACCTAAAATTTGGGACTGCTAAAATTACTCGACCGTAAAATAAACATAAAGAAAAATATTTATCTTGGGGCGAGTAATCCCCTCTTTGTATTCATTTTAAGTTACTCGCGTACACACTAAGGTTAGTGCCCAAATCCCATAAGCCAACCTAAGTGTTTGTAGAATATTTGTGATTCTCACCTAACTCTAAAACAAACAAGATTAAGAGACCGAGCTTTCATTGATTTCATTGAGTTGAGTATGTGAATTGAGGGGTGTGTTTTGCTTTGTGTATATTGTTTGTGATTGCTTGTGTGCATACTAGATCCTTCTACGTAATGTTGCCTTTTTCTTACATCTTTTTTCTTGACCATCATGCTCTCCCGATCATTTTCTCTTGTTTCAGAGATGGCCGACCGGAGAGATTTTTCTCCGACCTTCACGTATCCCTTGCACCCTCCAACCAATCCACCACCCTTTTTCCAGGAAGACATTCCTCATGATTTTCACCCACCCACATTCCAATCACATGATCTTGGGATTTTGGAGTCACCTTTCATGATGTCCATTCAGACCCTGAACCAGATGATGGAGCATATGAATTCAAGGATTAGCAATCTATTTAACATAAATAAAAGCCAGAATGATGCTCCACTATTTGAGGATATGGATTCACTTGAGGATAATCATGAGATCTTACAATCGCCAAAAATACAAAAAAAATGAGAAAATTTTAAAAATCCAAAAAGATTTCGGGAGACACATTGTTGATTCATTTTATGAGGAGAGGGCACCCATGCCAAAGCATTTTCCCACATAATCATTCACCACATGTCCCAACTTCGACCTCGAGGATGTCGTTGTACAGACTGCTCTTGGCAATCCTCATGTATATGCTGATTCTGATCTCCTCCCTTGTATGGAGGAGGTCCAAAAAATCAAAAAATATTGATTGAACCTGAATTGGTGGACACCATTCTTGAGATCATTAAAGCCCTACTTCATCAGGCCATGACCATGTATCTGCTCCTCAACACAAGAAGAGAAAACAGAGTAGCATATCTGAGCGTCACATCTTGACCATGGCCACTACTCACGCCATCTCTCACCGTCTACATTCTATGAAAGGGAACATTACCACACCTCTTGTGAGTTGCTCCATCTCTGACTATTCTTGTGATAACACTCTCCTTGATGGTGGGGCTTCAATCAATATAATATCCTTCTCTATGCTACAGTCTCTTCATCCTGAGCCTCTCAAGTAAACCAGGATGATAGTTCAATTCGCTGATGGATCTATCAAGAGGACAAAGGGTATTCTAGATAATGCTATCGTTCTTATTAAGGGCTTGAACTTCACTTCAGATTTTGTTGTATTTCCCATGGAGACCTCGACCCATGTGGAGCACCCTCCAATCATCCAGGGACAACCCTTCCTTGCCTCTTCGAGAGCCGTTATTGATTATTGATCAAGAGAGATTCGCTTCCGTTCTGATGCAGGGAGTGATGTGTTGATCACTACACCCATTATTGACCAGAAACTTGCATCCCACGAGAGTGTGCCCATGTTAGCCAACTCTAAGGACATTGACCATGATGATAATATCAGAGATTTTTGTTGTATATTGGATGATACCAAGACCCAAGAATTCCTCTTCAAGGCAGAAGAATCGAAAAGCATAGACCTTGGAGTTCCCCCCTCTAGTACGTGCCGATGCATTGATGAAATCCATAGGATTTACATAATAAACACCCTAGAGCGGAAGGCAGACTCTGAGACTAGACAGGATGGACATGATTTGACTACTTCACTGATGAGTCCATTCCTATTCACCTTGATTTAAATGTGACAGATAAGGCCAAATTTGATTTGATTGCTTTTATAAAGGAATTCAGGCCTTTTGATGAAGATGATGATATAGTAGAGGCTATCTGGGCTGGAATCGTTCTTACTTTTTCTAATAATGAGTTTGAGCTTTTTTACTTTGATATTTGCGAGACTTCCCAGGCAGGACATGACCACACTACTTCCACTGACTGGTTCGTGCCTGAACACTCTAAGACCGCTGAGGATACATTCTTGGTTGATCCTGATCAGTTTATGTCTTATGTTTACCCCAATATCAACCTACACCTTTTCAGATTCATTCCTCAGCAATCTCGCAAGAAGGTCTGCTTTTGACCTTCTTGACCTTTTTACATCCACTCCCCTAGTATATTCGCTTTTGTTTACCTCCGTACATCCATCGTATCGCTCAACCAACCCATTTTCGTGTGTGCCTAACTTAGGACATACTTTGTCCTAAGTATAGGGGGTGGATGAGCCGAGTGTTGTTCATATTCATCATGTTCATCACTCCTGTTGTTGCTTATACTTAGGGATACACTATTCTAAGTATAACGGGAGTTATATCGTTCATATCGTCTCTTTTGTGTTTTGTTCTTCTGATCTCTCGATTGTCCCCCAACATGTCGATATTAATGCTTAGGGCTATTCTACCCTAATTATAGGGAGCAAGTCGAGCCATTGAGTTCATACATTCTCTTCCTTGGTTCTCCCCATTTGTATAGTCTTTTATACTTAGGATTATTTTATCCTAAGTATAGAGGGGATTACCGACTTCTATTCTTTTCATCTTTTTTTTGAGTCATTGTAGCATAGGAGTCTTTTCACTTTTCTATACTTACCACAAGTTATGTCTTCCTTTGCTGCTCTCTGATCACTATGAGGACAAAGTTCGAGCTAAGTATAGGGGGTGTCGTATATATTGTATATATACTTTAGCCATAACTTATACTTTTAAATATAATTATTTTTGCGATATGTATATAAAATCTTAAAAGCAATGTGTGTATATAGACTTTGGTCACCTTTTATTAAAAAATAAAAAAAAATAAATAAATAATAAAAAATCCTTGTATATACTTGTAAATATTTTACTACTTTTTTAACAAAAAAACTAAAACAAAAAAAAACAAAAAAAAACTAACAAAAACAAAAAAAACAAAACAAAAAAACAATATATATATATATATATATAAACAAACAAAAAATAAAAACAAAAATAAAAAAACAAAACAAAAAAACAACAAAAAAAATTAAACAAAAAAATTAAACAAAATTTTTTATATACTTGTATATATTTTACTAACCTTTTCCCCTTAAAAATATCTAAAAACTACACAACAAAGAGTCTATAAATTTTTCATAATTAAAATTTCAAAAAAATCTCTTTTTACATGTGCACCATTTTTTCTTTCTTTCAAAAAATCCATAAAAACTTCAAAATTAGAAAACTGTTTAAAAAAAGATTTTGCTTTCTTTTCATTTCATTGTATATATTTCATGCATTTACTTGTGCATTTTTCAGGCTAGTATTGACATTTAAACTAAGTCTGGAATAAAATTGAAGAATGTAGCTTAGTTGGGCCTTAATCCACTTAATTTTAGGGGAACCTTATAAGAAATGGAATTAAGAATTTTCAGGTCCTAGCGACTTAATTCTTTGAGTCCATAAGACTATGTTCACATGTCGTCTTGATTAGTCTAGGTAGAATATTTGACAACACACACTTGATTCTTTTAGACTATGGCTTATCTTGGATAAGCACTCTACATGTAACTCTTCATGGAGGAGGTAGTGAGGATGCAAAATCTCTTGGCTTAGAGTAGCATACAAGGGTAGTAAATCTACACAGAACCTCTCGCCTTTCTTTAGGGAGGGTAGTGCATCTCAACCTAATCTAGTAGCATTGAGGTCTAAAGACAGGATGATGTGGGGTTGCAATAACGCTTCAAAAGAGGGATAGTCTACTAGCTCTAGAAGAAAAACTCCTTATGTACATGCTGCAACTTGTATATATTTTTTTAAAAAAAAGAATGTGAAAAAATGCAGAATCGCCAAAAGTGGATGAGCTCTATTGAAAAGTAAAATGCCTGCCGGAGTGTATATACAAGTATAGAAAAAAAGAGCTTCAAAGTCAAATTTTCGTAAGCTTGCAACTGGATGACTTGACTAAACTGGTCATGCATCCAAGGATAGGTAGCTACACTGGTTACCGTCCATTGTTTTCTCCATCTCCTCTTCTTGATCTGGTCGTACTTGAACTTGGAAGGGAATATCCCTACTCCTCGATGAAAGAGTTGCTAGACTGGGGGACTAGAGTTACCTTGTCGAGAGAGGTTGTTTCTTTACTACTTTTGAGATGGGGAGTTATATTTCACTTACACCGTACAAGTAAAGATTCATAGTCATAAGAATTTGTGTATGTAGACTTGTTTTGACCTAACTGTTGAGGAGACCTGGATAGGAGTCTTGTAGAAATTAGAGGCTGTTAGGTTTTAAATACATTCTCATTAAGTTTCTGCCAGACTATTAATCCAAAGGTCTGACAGAGCCCCATATTATAATTTTATGAAGATAAATCTAATACTATAATGTCCTAATTTCTTTATTTTTCCTTTCCTTTTCCTTTTTTCACTTATTTTTTCAAATAAGTGTTTGCTAAGGGACTAACAAAGGTAAATCATATGAGGATGATGAATCTGCATTTCATCATCTTTATCCATTAATTTTAGCTTAAAATCTCTTATAAAATACTTGTATATAATACTAACTCCATATTCTTATAGACCTGCATTTGTGTGTAAATATTGTACATATATTGTTATTTTAACCTAAAATAAACAAATAAATAAATAAAGGGAAAATAAAGAAAATAGAAAAAGATGGTATATACATAAACGATACAGGCTGACCCGAACCTCGAGAGAGGTCAAGAATTGAACTGATCGACCATGAATAAAGTAGGGGGGATATGGTCCTTAATCAGAAAATTAAAAAATGTTTTGTAAATACTTGTTTTGTGTATATTTGTATAAAAATTACATTATTTTAATTTGTACATAAATTGACCTCCAATTAAATAATTTTCAAAACAATAATATCAATAAAAATATTTTCTAAATAGTAAAAATAATTACAAAACAAAACCATGTAAAGAATAAAAGTAACCACATCCGGAAAAAGCAATAAAGAGATAATTGAAAGACTAATTCTAGTTCCATATGAACACAAATTGAATCAAACTCACTTCCATTGTATTCTATATTATATTATCTTTAAAATAGATGTGGTTTCATAATTTTTGGAGTTACAATTTAAAAGACAATTTTCTGGGTTGGTTTACGCAATTTAACCATATTATTTATCGTATATATTTATTTTTATATATATTGTATTTGTAGTTAATTGTAAATATTTTTTTTACTTTTCAAACAAAAAATAAAAATGAAAAAAATTAAATCAAAAAATAAACTAATTTTCTTATTTAACTATGTATATAATATACCATATGTTTATAGTATATGTATACATAGTTAATTCCCTTAAATAACCCACAAAAAAATAAATAATTAACATTTATTTTTAATTTAATAAATTGACGAAAATAAATAGAAAATTAAGTAATCATGTAAATAATTTTAACACTAACTTCCTTTCTTATCTTTGTCTCATTTCAAAATTTATTTATCTTTATCTGCATTCAAATTTTTGAAATTCGAATTCCATTCTTTTCCTATTAATATGGCTCCTCTTTCCTCTTTTCAATTTGATCAATCATTAGTGAGAGGAGCCTAATCTCCAACAGATTCTTGTTGTAGAAAGGTGCTTAGCCTCCGAGCCTTCCGGCGACAGCGAGTCGACCTTCATCGAGGCCATTACCGCATTTTCGTCTCCCACTGCGAGATCCATTTTTTTCTCATATTATTAACCTAGTTTAATCTTAGTTTAATTTTTGCATTTTTAATTTCATCATCCTTTTTTTATTCTAGATCATAATCATTTTTAATTAACCATCATGATCCATTCCGCCTCGATTCTGATTTTCCATTTCATAGTTCTCGATCTTTCCACATTCACGTTCTACCTCACACAACCACTCACCTTCGGCCGCGCACGATTGTCGGAGACCAGTATCCATCTCCCATTTCACCTGATCCATAAGCACTCACATTTCAATTTTTTATTTACTTTATATCTCTTTGACCGAGCTGTCGTGCTCAAGTCGAGTTATCCTTATTTTATGCAGATTCAAAGGGAAAAAATATAAAAAAAACATTCAGTTTCTGTTTTTACAAAAAAAATTTTAAAAATTGTAGCTATTTTTAAAAAAAGAAAAAACTATACATCTAGTGTTATTAAATAAATTTACAAAAAAATGAAAAAAAAATAAGAAGCAGTAACATGTGCCACTCTCCAAAGTCGTAGTGGTGCCCACCGCTCATCCCCCACAAATCCGACCTCCCACAGGCGGCCTCGCCATCTGACCCTCCGGGACACCTCCTGTTGCCACAACGCTAGCCACCCATTCCATCGCCATCCTGCAGTTCTAGATCCCATCTCGCATGTCACCACGACGACCGCACGACTTCCACCACGCGAAGCCGATATTCCATATCCGCCATCTCGTGGCTAAGCCGCCGTATGTCGCGACCACCGCCAACATCTGCACAATCGAGCAGAAGCCGTCACCAATCATAGACCTCTCTACCTTGAGTACAAGCACCGTCGATGAGCCTTTCGCCACAGGAGCTCCTCCATAGGAGAACCGTCGCTGCCACTCTTCTCTTGACTACCCACCTTCGACTACCGCCGTCTCTAGCCTACAACGCAGCTGCTGTGGTCATCCGCTCGCAGCCCTGGGGTTCGGAGAAGAACAGGGGCGGCACGTCCCCTTCCTTTACGCCTTTTGTTTTAAGAACGAAGAACATGAAGAGGAACTCTAGGGGACTTGAGAATAATAAAAAAGTGGAAAATTTTCAATAAAACCCTTTAGAGCTTTCAAAAATTACAAAAACGTCCCTACTAGAAATAGTCACGTGCGTAGCACGCGCACCTTGGGTAATTTGCTCCTTTTTCCCTGTATTTCATTTCTTGTTAGTTTTTTATTCAAAAATAATAACAAATTGTGTTCCAGTCCTTCTTTTCCGGACTTTATATTCTTTCTTATTTTTCATTAAATAAATGTTTTTGGGTTCAATAAATTCTCAACACATTATGTTATATTCCTTCTCTATGCCTCTCCTTAGTTTAATTTTTGCATAGCATTTAAGTGTCATTTGATATTATTAAAAAATCAAAAACATTACATTTTTTTACTTTTTGACATTTGAAAAATCATAAAAATTTAAATATCACGTAAGAAATTTAAAAAATTAAATCAGCTTCCTTTTTTATGTTTTATTTTCTTTCTTTTTTCATGCATTAATTATTTTTTAAATCGCAAAAAAATGTAAAATTTTAAAATATTAAAAAACCGTATAAAATTGTAGAGAAATAAAAAATGTGAAATCAATTCCTGTTTGTAGATAATTTTATTTAGTTTATAGGAAAAATGATTTTTATAATTTTTGCATTTATTTGTTATTTTTAATTTGCAAAATAAAACTATTTAATCATTGCTGGCATTTTCCCATATTTTTATTCATTTTAGAAATCCTAAAAAAATCTAAAAATCTCTGACTAATTATAAAAACAATAAAAAATCATAAAAAATTATAAAAAGATTTTATTTGGACATTTTTAAGTATTTTTTCATAATTGAAATATCTAAAAAATTTTGCATTTCTTTTATGTATAAAGTTGTTTTCAAAATTATATTTTTGAAAAAAAATTTGCGAAACTAAAAATCATTAGAAATTTGAAAAATCAGAAAATAAAAAAATAGAAAAAAAAAGATAAAAATTTCACAAAAACCAAGATAGTTAGCATTTGAGATTCCATTTTCTTTTAATTGATTTTTTCGATTGTTTGAATAACCCTCATGAATTCAATCCTCTTGCTCTTGCTATACAGGTCAATTAAATGCAAGATTCCATTGTAGCCTGCTTGAGTTCAATCCTCTTGCTATACAGGTCAATTAAATAGCACAAGTTCACTTGCTACACATTTCTTTTGTAATTAATTCAGCTTGAGAAGATTTTTTTGTTGCGGGATTCTTTCGGTTGCAACGACCACTGCACTTTTATTTCATCAATTTGAAAAACCCATTGAATTTCATTTCCAACACAAGCTCTCTCCGAACAAAGTGAATCTAATGGGTGGGAGGAGCGGGTAAAGATCTCCTAACATGCTGAGAAGTAGAATAAGGAGTGCACGACTGCCGGTACTAAAGATGTAAATCAGTCGCCTTCTTCGTCATATCGCTCAATTGGTGAATAACTGATGAGAGTTTCTCCAACTCTAGCAGCGACTGTAAATCCTAAACTTGCTTTTGAATTATAATGACTAGTGTAAGCTTCTCACTATTGAATTCCATGTCGGATCATGATTCAGAATCTGAAACATGTGCCATCTTCTGATGCTCTCTGTGGTGTGGTGGAAGTGGGCCCCTTTGGAGATGCTTGAGTAGAATCAATGACGTGTGAATTCTCTACCATCCACTCAAAGATGGACCAAAATGACTCGACATCCCTATTCCGATAACTCCTGCCACATGCGGCGCTCACTAGGCCCTGTACATCCCATTGTAGTCCTCCAAAGTAATTATGCATAAGCACCTTCAAAGGTATCTCATGATGTGGGCATCTCTTTGTAAGATCCTTGAACTAATCCCATGCCTCATGGAATGATTCATGTGGTAGCTGTAAAGTTGGAGATCTAGCTCCTCATCATGCTCATCTATATTAGAGGAAAATACTAATGCAGGAATGTGGACTTCAGATCATCACATGTAGAAATCTCCCTCACTAAGTGACTTGACCAGTTTAGTACCCTATCTGCTAAGGCGAAAGGGAAGGCCTTTAGGTGAATAGTCTCCTCTGTAACTCTTGGATAAATAGCCATACCAAAAATCATCTTGAACTGTTGTAGAAAAGTAAAGACTCCTCTATAGCATTCCCATAATACTTAGAAAGCAAAAAAATGAATGACGGTGTCAGCCCATATGACTTTTGATTCGTTGTTAACCGAATCCAATGGTGTAACATCTTGGCTCTTGGGTCATACTCATCTCTCAACATAGCGGGAACCATGACAGGTGGTTGTAGGTTCCCGGATCCTGCTCTCAGTGTAGTGATCTCATCTCTCATCTCGTCCTAGACTCTACACTTCTGTCTGATGTGTTGGCTCATCTACGTAATGTGTCTAGAATCCCCGAAGTAATATTTGATGTTGGATCGGGTCTCTCATCTGTGTGTCGTTTCCCAATCGGTCTATCCACAACGCCTCTGTCCTCAACTGGACCCTTCCCTCTAGCCATGATCTTCGAATCCTTTCAGAAGGAAAAAGTCTAATATGAATTTAGTGGAAATTTTGTAGGAGAAATAAAACGAAAATTTAAGGCGTGGGTTTGCCTCAATAGAATTGTTGGGAGGTGAGTGAGTGTGGGTCTGACTCTCCACTAGAATAGATGGGATCAACTCAGGAAGAGGGTCATCTCGAGTTTGTGAATACGTACGATTGACAGTGGATCGTCAAAAGCTCACAAAGTCTGAGCACAAAATCCATCTGGTCATCATCTTCGATGTCTAAAAGATATATGAGAGAGAGAGAGAGAGCACGAAGTCTAGTCAAAAACATGAATGTGAAGGCATATAAGACGTGGTGTAATGCACACCTTGCATACAAACACATGCAACCCCAAGTTCACAAACTTCACACAATGATGACCATAAAAGTTTGGACTTTTATCTTTTTAGTTTTAATGTTAGGTGACAAAGCAGTTACTTAATAAGATCACATGTGCAGTCTCCTCAGGTAGTTAATGCTTAAGCCAGCGGTGCACACCGAATTAAACAAGACTACTACTACCAACATCTGACGCAAGTGCTTGCAGCAAGTAACATGACCCGAGAGTGAGTCTAAGCACTTAGGGTAAAAGTCCAGGGATCCAGTCTTTATTCCTTAAGTGTATGTGCCTCGCTCTGTCTAGAGAGTACCTATAAACAATGAGGGTATTGCTCTCCCAATACAAAATTTGAGTCCAAATTTTTATTTTTGGTCAAGTTTTTCTTAAATTTTTTCTTATTTTATGATTTTCACTTTTTTGGATATTTTCAACCATATATAGCGGGAGGTCGATTCATTTTAATTTTTCAAAATATATCTCATGGAGGGAGAATCATGGAATGTGGCATAAAATCATGATGCATGTAGAGATAGAGATAATACATAACGCCAGTAGTCTGCATGTAAGTGCTCTGCACATAAATTAAAAGTCCTAGGCTAATGCATGCAAAGTCGAGAAAAACTGCATCCTAAATCAGCAGCTCTAGCGTAAGAATAAATTAATTTCCAAATCAATGAATTATGCCTAAGTGTGGATTATGAATATGGGTTTTACTTTAATTGTCTAGTCAATCAAGCATGCACCCTAGGATTCATGAAATCACATGAAACAAAGAAAAATCGATGAAAATCGAATACCCATAGTGAGGTCCCCAAGTGCAATGGCACCTGGTGAAATATACCCCAAAGAAAGTCTCAAAGATCAGGTACAATTCAGGATGTCCTTAGTGGACCCCTTCTAGAAAAAGTCAAAACAAGAAAGTGTCGCTTCCTCTCTCACAAAATACAAAAATCGATATGAGTACAAAAACCGAAAAAATCCTAATAACTTGCTCTGCTCCTCTACAATTGATTCTGAGTGAAAGAGTCAGTCTCTACACTCTCAACCGATTCAGCTTCCAAAGAAGCCGATTGATCCTACAAGCCCTACAAAAATTGTTAGCAAATACACACCAAAAAACTAAAAGTAAAGAAATCACGAAATCATAAAAATAAAAGAAAATCGATGAAATCCATAAAAGTCGTAAAAACCGTAAAGTAATTCGAAAGAAAATCGAAGAAACTAAAAAAACCGTAAAAGCCAAGAATATAGAAAAATCACAAAAAAACTGAAGTACAATTAATGCCTCCCCGAAAATGACGCCATTTTGATAATCGAGGTTTTGAGAGTGATAAAAAGTGTAAGAGTCGATTTAGAAAAATCGCTCCGAACAAACCCTGATTGATCAAACAAACATCGATAAAATAGGATAGAGAGAAAGGTGAAGTGAAGGTGCAACTTCTCTCTCCTATTTTATCTTAAACCATTTATTGATCTAGGTATGTTTCCATGGGTCAAACACAAGGAGGCAAAATAGCAATAATCCAATTTTTGAGCAAAAATGCTAATTTTTTTATTTTTATATCTTCTTAAAAAAGGCGAGAAAAACACTCACAACATATGCGACTTTAAAAAATTCAATACATGAAATATACACGATGAAAAATATGAACAAAGATAACAAAAGCTCGCTAGGGTAGTGATAACCGCCCCGCACCCTATGTTGATTCGGTCAACTTAATGTCCAAATTAAGTTTAATCGTTCGTTGCAGTCGGATACGAGAGGCTAATCAAAAACCACTATTAATTGATGTCAAGTTAATTTCAAGCGGTGATTTTTTTTTACTTGGTGAAGTCCAAGGTCGAACTCAGGGAGGCATCTATCTCCTTAGGTGAATTTTGAGCAAATGTCAAGTGTAGGATTTTCAGGGAATTAAATTTTTTTCTTTTTCTATTTTCTGTGCAGACACATGCAACCAGCATGCCAATATAAGTTTAATTCAATTAAGATTCAAATGAAGTCCAAAAATTCTGAAAATTGGCCAGATGATTAATTATGATGAAAATGATCTACCCTAATTTTTTGGAATTTTTAGACACTAAATGAATTTACTGTGAATTAAATATGCAGACAGGGTGATTTTCACTAATTAATTTTTAATAAATAACAAATCACAATTTTTTCAAGAGATAAAATTATCCTAGATAGCTCTAATGATAAGGAATCCAGGAAAATTGACAGATCTTAATTTCAATGTGAAATGAATTTATTAAAATTAAAATGAGAAAATCACTCAACAATTTATTTAGGCCTCGATATGTGTGCAAATGACATGAAATTTTTATGGCATGTTAAGTTTACTGTCCTAAAGCTACTATGAAGTTTTGAGGATTTTTGGAATCACAGAGAATGAAATATAAATCAAAAGGTGTCACTGGGCAAAATATTCCACAAATCAACCAATTAATTCATTAAAAAATCTACTGAAATTACAAAAATATGACACGTGGCCCAATAGACAGAGGACAAGTTTCTCAACAAAGTGCAACTTTTAGAATTGAAAAATGATGTGAAATGCAACCTAGGGATGCGTGCAAACACAGGGGTGTAAATGCAATACAGGAAAATAAAAATACATAAAGTAAATATGCTGACAGGGACTTAAATGCAATTACCTATAATGCTGGGGACTCGAGTGCAAATTCTCCACATGGCACGTGCTCCTCACGTGGGGTCTGCTTCACAGGGACCTTTTTGCAATATTTGAACGTTCCAGGGGACTCTGTGTAAATTTCAAAGGTCGCACGTGCTCCTCACGTTGGCAGCCAAGGTTCGAATAGCTGCGGAGGCTCGGGGCTCAGCTCGGGCGCTTCTGGAGGTCTGGAGCGAGGCTTGGGCGATCCGAGCCTAGGCTCGGGGAAGAGGCTCGGACCGAAGCTGCGTGGCACGCTGTGGACCGTTGGATCGAGCTCGATCCAATGGGTGGCGATGAAGACTCATGGCGTGACCTCAGGCCGTTAGATCTAGGTTGATCCAACGGTTACTGGCTGCGGTGGAGATGGCGATGTGGCTGACGGTCCGCCGCTGGATCAGATGAGGTATCCAACGGCTGAGAGCTGCTGCGGAGGGGGTACGCGTGGCGCACTAGGCACCGTTGAATCTAAAGGGATCCAAGGACTCCTGTGAAGCTCAGCTGAGGGGCGATGTGGCACGTTGTGGACCGTTCGATCGACGTGATCGAACGACAGCTGTACGTCTCCTCCGATGGTCCTCCGCCGCCTGCGGAGGAGAAGGCGGGGCTCCGGCAAAGTTGCCTTTGCTCCGCCCGTCCTTCCTCGTGTCGATGAAGCTCTCCGACTTGTCGGAGCTATCCCAGAAGGTTCGTGGCGATGCGGCGCAGGTCCTGATGGTCTCAGGAGCGGAGGAGGGCTGTCTGAAGTCGGTGGCGATGAAGCTCGAAGTCGGCTCCGGCGAACCTCCGTTCAGTGAGCAGAGGGGTACCTGCAGGTGTTAGAGGCAGAGCCGGAGCTCGTGCGTGCACTCGTGAAGGTGGGTGGTTGATTGGCGAGGCCTAAGGCGGACGGAGGTGATCTGACGATGAGCTCCGGCCAAGTGGCGGAGCTGGAGATCGAGGTACGGGGAGATGCGTCGTCGGAGGTCGTGAAGGCTACCGCGAAGATGGGAGCTCCGATGCGAAGCTCGGCGGAATGGAATGGAGGCGTGAAGATGACCGGAGGCGGCGAATAAAAAGCGAGAAAAAGCGAAGAAAAATGAAGAGAAGATCAGAGAGGGATGGAGGCGTCACCTGGGGATTGGAACTCTTCCTTGAGTTCCAGGTCGTCGCTCGAAGGGCCGGTGGATCCCTGAGCTAAAGCAGCGGCTCGGCGGAGGAGGGCTGCGACTCGGCGGAGGCCGAGGATCTCGCCGGAGAAGACAGACGTTATCGCTCAATGAAACTCGCAATTCCTGTCACTAATTGGAAGCTCAGAGCTCGGTGCGTCTCTCACAAGGGGCGGATGAGGCAAGGGCAGCGGGCTACGTGGCGCAACCAGAGGGCGCCACGTGGCCTGCTGTAATTGGTTGAAAAGAGAATTCAGTGTAGAAAGAGAAGGGGCCCGATTTTGGAAAAACTTAAAACATGAAAGTTGTAGATCTTGATGAGATCTACAAGTTTCATGTTGACCAAAGACGGAGATGAGGTCAAGTATGATACAAAAAGTACAAGGATACAATTTATACATATGTAGTATACATAGTGGCCCAAAAACCCAACTTTCTCATATGGGCTCCAAATTGGATAAAATTAGTCTCATTTTAAAGGTCTTTTAATGTGTAGTATTCTAAGAGTGAGTATACCTATTTTGGAGTTTGTGTGAGGGATCTATGTGTATTTTATTGCCAGGGGTTCTAGGGCTTTATTGACTAATCTACAAGGGGGATTTTTAGCTTTCTTCCCTATATTATTAACTAAGGAGTACATATTATAAGGAAGAGGTTATTTTAGTAAGTGGATATTTTACAAGGGATTTTAACTTCTTATTTAAATGCAAATGGACTGCTAAAATTTATGTATTATGTATGTATGCATGAATGCTGTTTATGCATTATAAAGGGAAATATGCCTCTATTTACTCGGGAACAAGGCTCTATTTTTGACTTTTGAAGTGATGAATCACAGATTCATCAACCCCCATACTTAAACCTTGCTCGTCCCCGAGCAACTAAATGAAATGCAGGAGTGAAATGATTTTGGGTTCCATACCAAGGTCATGAACAAAAGTTAAAAATGGAGCTTGACTCGACCTTTGGATTAGTTGTTTGGCGGAACCTTATTTGGACCTGAACTTAAGACCTAATAGACTTCAAGTTCCACAAGTCTTCTATTCAAGACTCCTCAATAGTCAGGTCAGAACAAATCCTCAAACGCAAATTTCTGATGACTATGATTCTTACTTGTACCGTGTCAGTGAGGTATAGCTCTCCACATCAGAAATGACTCGGAACCAGCCTCCTCTAACAAGGTAACTCAATAACCTGGTCCAATAACTCTTTCCTCGAGGATCGGGGTATTCCCTTCTAAGTTCAAGTGCGACCAACTCAAGAGGAGGGGGTAGAGAAGAGAATGGACGGTAGCCAGTGTAGCTACCTATCCCGGGATGCCTGACCAGTGTAGCCAAGTCATCCAACTGCATTTCTTTACTAATATACATACTCCGACAGGTATTTTATTTTCTCTTGGACCTGTCTGATTTTTTTGGAGTTTTTGCATTTTTTTTCAACAATGTGTAGCATGTACATCTGGAGTTTTTCCTCTTGAGTCAGTAGACTATCCCTCTTTTGAAGCATTATTGCAACCCACAGCATCCCGTCCTTAGATGTCAACATCACCAGACTAGGTTGAGATGCACTACCCTCCCTAGAGGAGGACGGATGTTTCCACCCATGTGCTACTCCAAGCTAAAGGATTCTACCTCCTCACCACCTCATCAATGAAGAGCTACGTGCATAGTGCTTGTCCAAGTTAGGTCATTATCTAAAAGAATCCTGCATATGCCCGAGATATTCTATTTAGACTAATCAAGATGACATGTGAACATAGACTTGCGGACTCAAAGATTTAAGTCACTTGACCTGAGAAATCTTAACTCCAGTTCCTATAAGGTTCCTCTGAAATTAGGTGGATTAAGGTCAAATCAAGTCCATCCTCAATATCTACTCATAACTTGGTTTAGAAACCACTAGCTTTTCACTTTGCAAGATATGTTGATGAGATGTGGATGCCATGCTATGAAGATGAATGAAAATGCAAGACTCTTTTTCGTTTCTTTTTAGATGCAGAGATGATATGCAAGAGTAAATAAGAAGCCTATTTTCATTTTCATTTTTTTTCGATTTTTACCCACCCGTAATTATTGCAAAATATATACAAAAATACGCAAAAGTACGAGCTATGGGTAAAGTATATATGTAATATATACACGCCCCCCTATACTTAGCGTGTGCTATGTCCTCAGAGCACGAAAGCGACTAAAAAGACATAGCTCGGGCTAAGCGTAGGAGAGCTAAAATTACAAAAGTATAGAAGTCGTCTCGCCCCCCTATACTTAGGCTCTGACAGCCTAAGTGTAGAAGAAGATCAGAAATGGGGCAGACGAGGGAAAGATGAGAAGTGGATGAGTATACAATGCGGGCATCGGTTGCCCCTATACTTAGGCTCAGGTCAGCCTAAGTATAGGTAGGAAATGAGTATGAGGACCAATGTGATCTGGAGAATGTACAGTGAACTGACTCAGGTGTTCCCTCCCCCCTATACTTAGGATCTGGTTATCCTAAGTATAGACCAAGATAATGGTTCGATGATGTGGGGATGGGTTACTAGAGTCGCGGGGGAAAAGGATAGGATGTACAAGACTGATGGTATACACAAATGAGTCGGTGCGAATCTTTCAAGATGCTGCTGATGGCTGGAGTTCACTGCTGCAAGGCCTCATACACGGCTCGAGGTGTATCTGTTGTATCTGTCTCGTGCATGAATACAATCTCCTCAACATGGACTAACTGCTCATTGGATTCGACGAGGTGCTTCAACAGATGTCCATTCACTAGGAATGTCGGTGCGTCATCTGAGAGATCTGAGATCTCGACACATCCACTATCATGCACCGTACGGACGACAAATGGGCTTGCCCCTATCTACCTAAGACAGACAGAGGCTACTTGTTACTAGTCAATGAATCTAAAATTATTCGACTTGTGAAAATAGGCTTCTTATTTACTCTTGCATATCATCTCTGCATCTAAAAAGAAACGAAAAAGAGTCTTGCATTTTCATTCATCTTCATAGCATGTCATCCACATCTCATTGGCATATCTTGCAAAGTGAAAAGCTAGTGGGTTCTGAACCAAGTTATGAGTAGATATTGAGGATAGACTTGATTTGATCTTAATCCACCTAATTTCAGAGGAACCTTATAGGAACTGGAGTTAAGATTTCTCAGGTCAAGTGACTTAAATCTTTGAGTCCGCAAGTCTATGTTCACATGTCATCTTGATTAGTCTAAATAGAATATCTCGGGCATACACAGGATTCTTTTAGATAATGACCTAACTTGGACAAGCACTATGCACGTAGCTCTTCATTGATGAGGTGGTGAGGAGGTAGAATCCTTTAGCTTGGAGTAGCACACGGGTGGAAACATCCGTCCTCCTCTAGGGAGGGTAGTGCATCTCAACCTAGTCTGGTGGTGTTGACATCTAAGGACGGGATGCTGTGGGTTGCAATAATGCTTCAAAAGAGGGATAGTCTACTGACTCAAGAGGAAAAACTCCTGATGTACATGCTGCACATTGTTGAAAAAAAATGCAAAAACTCCAAAAAAAATCAATCAGGTCCAAGAGAAAATAAAATACATGTCGGATTATGTATATTAGTAAAGAAATGCAGCTGGATGACTTGGCTACACTGGTCAGGCATCCCGGGATAGGTAGCTACACTGGCTACCGTCCATTCTCTTCTCTACCCCCTCCTCTTGAGTTGGTCGCACTTGAACTTAGAAGGGAATACCCCGCTCCTCTAGGAAAGAGTTATTGGACCAGGTTATTGAGTTACCTTGTTAGAGGAGGCTGGTTCCGAGTCATTTCTGATGTGGAGAGCTATACCTCACTGCCACAGTACAAGTAAGAATCATAGTCATCAGAAATTTGCGTTTGAGGATTTGTTCTGACCTGACTATTGAGGAGTCTTGAATAGAAGACTTGTGGAACTTGAAGTCTGTTAGGTCTTAAGTTCAGGTCCAAATAAGGTTCCACCACACAACTAATCCAAAGGTCGAGTCAAGCTCCATTTTTAACTTTTGTTCATGACCTTGGTATGGAACCCAAAATCATTTCACTCCTGCATTTCATTTAGTTGCTCGGGGACGAGCAAGGTTTAAGTATAGGGGGTTGATGAATCTGTGATTCATTACTTCAAAAGTCAAAAATAGAGCCTTGTTCCCGAGTAAATAGAGGCATATTTCCCTTTATAATGCATAAATAGCATTCATGCATACATACATAATACATACATTTTAGCAGTCCATTTGCATTTAAATAAGAAGCCAAAATCCCTTTAAAATATCCACTTACTAAAATTACCTCTTCCTTATAATATGTACTCCTTATTTAATAATATAGGGAAGAAAGCCAAAAATCCCCCTTGTAAATTAGTCAATAAAGCCCTAGAACCCCTGGCAATAAAATACACATAGATCCCTCACACAAACTCCAAAATAGGTCTACTCACTCTTAGAATACTACACATTAAAAGACCTTTAAAATGAGACTAATTTTATCCAATTTGGAGCCCTCTACACATTAAAAGACCTTTAAAATGAGACTAATTTTATCCAATTTGGAGCTCGTATGAGAAAGTTGGGTTTTTGGGCCACTTTGTATACTACATATGTATAAATTGTATCCTTGTACTTTTTGTATCATACTTGACCTCATCTCCATCTTTGGTCAACATGAAACTTGTAGATCTCATCAAGATCTACAACTTTCATGTTTTAAGTTTTTCCAAAATCGGGCCCCTTCTCTTTCTACACTAAATTCTCTTTTCAACCAATCACAGCAGGCTACGTGGCGCCCTCTGGTTGCGCCACGTAGCCCGCTGCCCTTGCCTCATCCGCCCGCAGCTACAGCCGTTGGATTACCTTCCAGATCCAACAGCCTAGCCGCCTCCACGCACGCCACAAATTTCAGCCATCCGATCATTACCAGACATCAGCACCGCTCGTTCGCGCCTCAAGCTGAGCGCGCCACGTGGCGCTTCGAGATATGCTTGATCACGCCCTCGATCCCTTCATCCAAGCCGCTAGATCTCCTCTTTGTTCACACCGTCAGATCACGCCCCGACCTTTCATCTGCACCACCCATTCCCGGCTCATTCCCCTCGCGCCATGCGTCTCACTTTCATCCACACGATCATTTCCATCTCAACGCACTAGTCAATCAGAAAACATTAGAAGGGGTAGAATTTCGCTTCGTCAAATGGCGCCGTTGCCGGGGAGGCAAACGGCTTAGGATCACTTTAGAAAATTAGATTTAGGTTTTCCACACACTCGGTTAGTCTGATCCCCGATCCATCTTGTAATTATTCCTTTTTTTCAATTATTTTTCTATTTATTTTTTTAATTTATTTTATCTCTCTAACATTTTTATCTTTTTGTGCGAGGGCCCGGTGGACTTGGAGCAGCTTTCTTGAAGTCGACGCATCTCGAAGTGCATCGGAGGCTGATTATTCGTGGATCAAGTCGGCTGTTGAGACGCCGGAAGGATTTTTCATTTTTTTTAACTTGTAAAAATTGTCTGCATTTACAACGGTTCCTATTTGGGTTCTCGTGTGTGTAAACATAGTGGAACCGTGTCCCTGTCTACTGTGTGGTTTGAATTTTAGACTAGGCTTGCACTAGCAGCTCCTCGAGCCACTCTAGGGTTTGCTTTTGCTCGTAATATTTAAGACCACACTTCACTTAAAAGACGCACTTAGACCACAGAACTTAGTCAAATCAACATGTGCTTCACTCGCTAATAGAACTGCTTGTCTAGGAGCCGATTTTGTCGTCTGCATTTGCATGTAGTATAAAAATTTTCAATTCAGTACTGCATCCCGCATTGTAGAGAGTTGGAGGCACTGTAAGTCTTCTTACTCAAGCATTCATCATCGTTTTCTCGATCGCATCGACTTTTTCTGATTCTCTCTCTCTCTCGGTTTTCTAACCTTAGATAAAGGAATTGGGACTGGACGGTAGACGTGATTGCTTGTGTGGATTAATATCAGTGATAACTAATCTCTAAAATCGAGACTGCTAATTGAATTGGACCAAAAAAATTAACTAAAATTAACCCTTCTTTGCGGGAGAGTAACCCCGACCTTGTTTTCAGGCTGAGTGAGGGTACTTGAGTGTGTGTGAACACCTTAAGGCAGAGCCCAAATCCCCACCTTCCATATCACGTTCCGACTAATCCTAGCAAATATCACAAGTTGAATTTTTAAGGTTCACTGACTAGTACCAAGTAGCCTCCGCATGTCTCAGGTAGATTGGGGTGAAATTGTGGTACTTTGCGACAAGCTGCCAGTAACCCCCCGGGGTGAAGTTCCGGCCTTGTCAGCCTCCGCCTGCTTGCAGGTAGATAGGGGTGTGGTCTTTGAATCCATCGACTTGGGATAGGAGCGAAGAAAGGAAGGATCGGCGGTATCTTAGGCGACAGGTTAAACAGGGAAGACGCATCCGGCTCTGAGCCGACTTCCCTATAGGCCGCGTAATCCTTCCTATCTTGCTTGAAAATCACACTTAAAATCTACAAGATTAATTGGACTCAGTTTCGGGTCCTTCACCTTATTGAGTGTGAACTCGGGGTTTGCTCTTGCGTTTGTCTTTGTGTCTGTCCGTGTGTGTTATCCTGTGTAATTGCACATTTTCTACCTCAATCTTCTTGCATTCATCATTTCCTCCTCAAGATGTCGGGATATTGGTCCCCATACCCTCTGACCTCTGGTCACTCCTCCTCGACCATATACCGTTCATCTTCGCTTTCTCCTCCGCCATCCACGGGAGACCCTTACCCGTGGTCGGCTCCTCCTCAACCCGATCATGAAGTCAGAACTCCGACTGACTTCTCCACTTCTTCGCATTTCTCACCTACTCCATATTCTAACATTCCGGATCCACTTCCATCTTGGACTGACTGTCCTTATTATCGAGAGCTTGCAGGAATCAAAGAATCAAATGAAGAGCAAGCCACTGCTGAGATAGATGATTGGCAAGATTATATGCCCCCGCATATTTCATTCTCACCTCAAGTAGGGACCAGACAAGAATTCACATATATACATCCTGACTTGACCATAGGGCATAACATGGTCGATCGAACAACCCAAATGGAGGGGCCTGCATATCATGATTTTCTAGACTTGATTGACTTTAGTGATCAAGCCTCCATTAACCAGCCTTTATTCGAAGAGCCTATATATTTACAAGATTGGAATCATGAGCTAGACTTATCAGTCCCCGTTTCATCATATGAGGCTCCGACCCATATTTGCCAGTTGGATAGTCCATACTCGACCCAGCATTACATGCCAGAGTCTAGGTATGTTGAGTATGAGACCTCAACATCTCAGCAGTCTCCTCCAATTGAGCAGAACTCTCCCATGATCTGTCATGAGAACATTTTGGAGGATGACATTTCCATACTTATTGAGAAAAATGAATCATTTAGTAATGAGTTGAGAGATGTCATGGACATATTGCACTCAATTTCTTCCAGCTTGGGAATGATAGTGGAAAAGGAAGTAAGTAGATCCGATGTTGAAAACCGAGCAAGCATCAGGGAGCCCACACCGTTTGTACAGTTGGAGTCCATTCTATCTCCCTCTTCTACTAACCACTTACCCTCCAATCCAGAGTCTGATCATTCATCCACCAAAAACACCAAAAAAACTGAAAAATCAGAAAAATCCATAAAAATTGAAAATGAAAAAGACCTCAAAAAATTGGATCCTGCCCTAAGGGAAGTACTCGATGAAGAATTGATTTTCAAACTTCCCTTAATAAAGGCCATAGATCACTTTCCCGACCTCAAACGATTTGTGAGAAGTAAATTGATGCCCAAGAGGTCGGGTAATAAGAGAACAAGGACTGAAAGACACATAATGTCTATGGCCACCTCCTTGGTGATGGGGAGAAAGACCAAGAGCCGCAGAGTAAAGAGGTTGCCCCGAGTTGAATGTGAAATCAAAGACAGCATCTTTACCCATGCAAGAATCGATGATGACTCACCAATAAATATCCTCCCGACCTATGTGTTTGACAAGCTCAAACTCAGGCCACTTAGGAAGTCGAGAGAGATTGTTCAGCTGGCTGACCGATCCATCAAACGGTCGAGAGGAAATATTTCAGTCATCGTTACTTTCCAAGGTGCTCTACTCCAGGTGGACTTCATGATCATTGACATCGTGCACCGAGGAGAGTTTTCCCAGTCTCCGATTATTCTCGGGAAGCCGTTCTTAGCCTTGGCTAAGGCGACTATAGATTGCGAGACTCAGGAAATCGATTTTTCAGCATTGGGAGCACTCCGACCTCACCCGATCTTTGATACACTTTACTCTCAAGTGACCCACACATCCGCTGGCAGTTGTGACTATCGAGAGGTAGATGAGTCCCACCTCTCTGCTACACCTGAGAAACCAACTGTCCGGACGACAGTTGGATCAGAGACTCCCCACACCTCCTCAACTGCTTGCACCACCACCGTGACTGCTTCTAAGGAGGACTCACGACCAGAAGCTGACATTGAGTCGGACACGACCTTTATGGATAGCCTCGATCATTTAGATGATCCGACACAAGAGCCCAATAATGTCAAGCCGACTGAGACCACTAGAACCTTCCCGAGACATGTGCTGACCCTTCAGGAATATTACAATCTTTATGGTGACTCGTCTGATGAGGAACCCATAGTTAGCACCACACCATGACCCGGACCTTCTAAGGAAACAACCCAGACAAAATTGACATCACTTAAAAACACGGTTGCTCCCTCTTCTAGTCGGTTATCTAGTGAGAGGAAGTCGAGAATTGATTCCTCAAGGTGTTCCCCCGAACCTCTCAAGGCGCATCACTCTCCACTCCCTCTCAATGATTCAGGTTCTAGAAAACCGACTAAGAAAATTTCCTTCAACACACCGGAGAAGGAATTTTCGGAAGAGTCCTCATCTGGTCCAGAGAAGGTGATTTATATGAGTGAGCTATTCGGCTGTTCTTAAGCCTTATCTAAGCAAGCAGCCATGTGTCGACCCACGTTGGACGATCCCTACAGCTCACTATTATTCATCTGAGGATGATTCCGACAACGATACATATATATACTATCCACCTCCTCGCATCCGCAAGAAGGTTCGTCACAAACCTTCTTAATCCTTGTATATTCTCAATTCTACTTGTATATATATATATATATATATATATTCTCCCTCTCCAGTGATTCGAATCACTCGCCCCGGCAAAGGCGCCATTTTGATAACCGCCCCGCACCCTATGTTGATTCGGTCAATTTAATGTCCAAATTAAGTTTAATCGTTCGTTGCAGTCGGATACGAGAGGCTAATCAAAAACCACTATTAATTGATGTCAAGTTAATTTCAAGCGGTGATTTTTTTTACTTGGTGAAGTCCAAGGTCGAACTCAGGGAGGCATCTGTCTCCTTAGGTGAATTTTGAGCAAATGTCAAGTTTTGGATTTTCAGGGAATTAAATTTTTTTCTTTTTCTATTTTCTGTGCAGACACATGCAACCACCAGGCCAATATAAAGTTTAATTCAATTAAGATTCAAATGAAGTCCAAACACTCTGAAAATTGGCCAGATGATTAATTTTGATGAAAATGATCTACCCTAATTTTTTGGAATTTTTAGACACTAAATGAATTTACTGTGAATTAAATATGCAGACAGGGTGATTTTCACTAATTAATTTTTAATAAATAACAAATCATAATTTTTTCAAGAGATAAAATTATCCTAGATAGCTCTAATTATAAGGAATCCAGGAAAATTGACAGATCTTAATTTCAATGTGAAATGAATTTATTAAAATTAAAATGAGAAAATCACTCAACAATTTATTTAGGCCTCGATATGTGTGCAAATGACATGAAATTTTTATGGCATGTTAAGTTTACTGTCCTAAAGCTACTATGAATTTTTGAGGATTTTTGGAATCACAGAGAATTAAATATAAATCAAAAGGTGTCACTGGGAAAAATATTCCACAAATCAACCAATTAATTCATTTAAAAATCTACTGAAATTACAAAAATATGACACGTGGCCCAATAGACAGAGGACAAGTTTCTCAACAAAATGCAACTTTTAGAATTGAAAAATGATGTGAAATGCAACCTAGGATGCGTGCAAACACAGGGGTGTAAATGCAATACAGGAAAATAAAAATACATAAAGTAAATAAGCTGACAGGGACTTAAATGCAATTACCTATAATGCTGGGGACTCGAGTGCAAATTCTCCACAAGGCACGTGCTCCTCACGTGGGGTCTGCTTCACAGGGACATTTTTGTAATATTTGAACGTTCCAGGGGCCTCTGTGTAAATTTCCTAGGTCGCACGTGCTCCTCACGTGGGCAGCCAAGGTTCGGATAGCTGCGGAGGCTCGGGGCTCGGCTCGGGCGCTTCTGGAGGTCTGGAGTGAGGCTTGGGCGATCCGAGCCTAGGCTCAGGGAAGAGGCTCGGACCGAAGCTGCGTGGCACACTGTGGACCGTTGGATCGAGCTCGATCCAATGGGTGGCGATGAAGGCTCGTGGCGTGACCTCAGGCCGTTAGATCTAGGTTGATCGAACGGCTACTGGCTGCGGTGGAGATGGCGACGTGGGTGACGGTCCGCTGCTGGATCAGATGAGGTATCCAACAGCTGAGAGCTGCTGCGGAGGGGGTACGCGTGGCGCACTAGGCACCGTTGGATCTAAAGGGATCCAACGACTCCTGTGAAGCTCAGCTGAGGGGCGATGTGGCACGTTGTGGACCGTTCGATTGACGTGATCGAACAACAGCTGTACGTCTCCTCCGATGGTCCTCCGCCGCCTGCGGAGGAGATGGCGGGGCTCCGGCGAAGTTGCCTTTGCTCCGCCCGTCCTTCCTCGTGTCGATGAAGCTCTCCGACTTGTCGGAGCTATCCCAGAATTTTCGTGGTGATGCGGCGCAGGTCCTGATGGTCTCAGGAGCGGAGGAGGGCTGTCTGAAGTCAGTGGCGATGAAGCTCGAAGTCGGCTCCTGCGAACCTCCGTTCAGTGAGCAGAGGGGTACCTGCAGGTGTTAGAGGCAGAGTTGGAGCTCGTGTGTGCACTCGTGAAGGTGGGTGGTTGACTGGCGAGGCCTAAGGCGGACGGAGGTGATCTGACGATGAGCTCCGGCCAAGTGGCAGATCTGGAGATTGAGGTACGGGGAGATGAGTCATCGGAGGTCGTGAAGGCTACCGCGAAGAAGGGAGCTCCGATGCGAAGCTCGGCGGAATGGAATGGAGGCGTGAAGATGACCGGAGGTGGCGAATAAAAAGCGAGAAAAAGCAAAGAAAAATGAAGAGAAGATCAGAGAGGGATGGAGGCGTCACCTGGGGATTGGAACTCTTCCTTGAGTTCCAGGTCGTCGCTCGAAGGGCCGGTGGATCCCTGAGCTCAAGCAGCGGCTCGGCGGAGGAGGGCTGCGACTCGGCGGAGGCTGAGGATCTCGCCGGAGAAGACAGACGTTATTGCTCAATGAAACTTGCAATTCCTGTCACTAATTGGAAGCTCAGAGCTCGGTGCGTCTCTCACGAGGGGCGGATGAGGCAAGGGCAGCGGGCTACGTGGCGCAACCAAAGGGCGCCACGTGGCCAGATGTGATTGGTTGAAAAGAGAATTTAGTGTAGAAAGAGAAGGGGTCCGATTTTGGAAAAACTTAAAACATGAAAGTTGTAGATCTTGATGAGATCTACAAGTTTCATGTTGACCAAAGACGGAGATGAGGTCAAGTATGATACAAAAAATACAAGGATACAATGTATACATATGTAGTATACAAAGTGGCCCAAAAACCCAACTTTCTCATACGGGCTCCAAATTGGATAAAATTAGTCTCATTTTAAAGGTCTTTTAATGTGTAGTATTCTAAGAGTGAGTAGACCTATTTTGGAGTTTGTGTGAGGGATCTATGTGTATTTTATTGCCAGGGGTTCTAGGGCTTTATTGACTAATTTACAAGGGGGATTTTTGGCTTTCTTCCCTATATTATTAACTAAGGAGTACATATTATAAGGAAGAGGTTATTTTAGTAAGTGGATATTTTACAAGTGATTTTGGCTTCTTATTTAAATGCAAATGGACTGCTAAAATGTATGTATTATGTATGTATGCATGAATGCTATTTATGCATTATAAAGGGAAATATGCCTCTATTTACTCGGGAACAAGGCTCAATTTCTAACTTTTGAAGTGATGAATCACAGATTCATCAGGTAGTTGGCTAACTACCCTAGAAAATTCGATGAAAAATGATATCAAAGAGGGGTCCAAAGTTCACAATGTATACAATGGCAGAAATGTAAAAAAAATAGCAGAAAACGTTCGCAGTTTGGTCCCTTGCAGTGACTGAAATGAAAAGAAATAAGTTTTATTACATTTAAGTCCTTGCTCTGAATGCAATATCTGGAAGTTTTGGTGGCGCATCTGGAAACTGAAAATAGCCTGTACTTATGACGCAAAATGTCCACCATTTCTGAATAAATGGTTGCGATTAGATTGGCAGGCATGATCTGGTCCACACGATCTAGACACATGTCAGCCAACTGTAACTTTAGTTCATTGAATTGTTCTTCCCTAATCTGAGCAGGAGGTGGTGGTGATTTCCTTCTCCGTCCGATCTCCGATGACATTAAATGGTGGAACAACACTCCAGAAGGGCCAGAAGGGGGCTAAACCCCCTTCAAGATCTCCTACGACGAGGGTAGGTCGGAGAAGGTGTAATCAACACAGATATAGATGCTAGGGTTCGGAACTCGCTCCTGGGTTTGCAACGCAGAGACGAGAATCAAAATATGCTTCCGATGATAAAGTATGATGCTCTAGACAATTTCCGTGACCTGAAAGAAATTCTTCATGCTCGATTTTTAGCAAAATCGTCCAAGAAGTTGAGATTTGCCACAACTAAAAAGAAGCTTCCAGGAAACACTATATTAGGTGAAATGGGTTCAAATTGAAATGAATTGAAGGTGAAATTTAATCACGACCCAACGATTTTGATTAAGCAACCTAATGATGTGATTATCTAAGATTATTAGGCTTGATAATCTTTGAAATTTAGAAACTAAAATTGATGGAGATCTGGGAAGTTGAGGAACATTACCTCAGGTTGTTGCTCGACTACCGATCTTTGCCGGAGCTCCACGGGTGTGAAGCGACGATGCAAGGCAAACAAACACCTTGGAACTCTCCTCTGATGGACCCTCTAATGGATATGGAAAGATGCTTAAGCACATCATGGAAGCGTGAGGATCGCATCGAATACGATGGAGAGTGACTAGTCGCACTAATTTCTCGAGGTAGCAAAATTTAAAAAAAAAATAATGTGATGAAACCACATAATCCAAGAACACTTCTCGGATTGTTTCATCTTAACAACAATTAGGTATTAAGGTTACCTCTTGAAGCATGGTTGTGATCGAGTCTCTAAACCAAGAGACCTCTTGTCTCAAGTCCGCTCCAACAAAGGAGACGCTTGCGAGCGCATTGATGAGATGCGTGCTCCTCGCAATCCATGTTGTTGATCCAAGCGGCGAATCTCCTGATCTTGTCACACGAGATCTGTCGTCTTCTTTACGAGCGAGGTGCAATAAAGGAGACGGAGATCCATGTGCAGACAATCGGGCAGCACAACGATGATGCTGTAGTGATGGTGACTCTCTCAATGGCTCCATGGTGGACGGCCACAATAAGAGCGAGGGAGAGAGATGACATGTAGAGAGAGGGAGAGAGAGCATCACTTCATGTTGTAATTGTGTTACTCAAAGAGCAAGGGTTGCCTCTTATTATATAGGGTTTTGGGATCCATGGATCTCAATCCATGGACAACACAAAATCAATTAATGAGATTGATTTCTGCTTCTTTCAATGGTCATGATGTTGTTGTAAAAGACAACAACAAATGATTTAATTTTTAATATATATTGATAAATCAATATAGTTAATTTTGAAATTAAATCATTTGACTGATCTTGGAGATAATGAAGAGATTGACCACATTCCCTAAAGTAAAGGGGACGGCTACCATTTTGAGATAGAATGGGTCTATCACCTCAAAATCTCATGAGTTCTCATTATCTCATTAGATCTCATTATCTCATGACATCCCCATGATTTACAACAACATTTGTTGTAAATTATTTCACAAAAATAATTGAAATTATCTTGTGAATAATGCAATCATGCCAATGGAAAAAGGTGAATCACATTGACATCCCATACAAAATATAAATTATATCTTCAATTAATCATCCAATGTGAATCCAATTCACATCAATAATTAATCAACAAATATAAATCACAACATGCTCTCTCTAATATATTACAAATTACATTAATAATATACATGATTAATATGGATAGTGCTATCCACATTATTCATATCCATGATAATTAAATCACATTTAATCTTCTCGGATCTCTATTCTCATGTGCCTAAATAACATGAATCACATTCACATTAACATCTTTTGATAAGTAAATCACATTTAATTATCTCAAATAACCCTGCTTATAACATGAATCAAATTCATATTATTTATGATAATTAAATCACATTTAAGTATCTGTTTTTATCAATGCTCGGTTACATACATCAACAATGAAATTATTCATGAACTTTTTCAAGGATAATGCGCTTTCTCCACGGATGCTTGGAGATAAGAATGGGGCGATTGTATTATTCCACGTAAAGTGACTTGGATATTGAGATCACTTCTCAAATCTAGATGTTGCGGACCTCACATAGATACATGTTTAATCAAGACCGTAAATCTAATCTCTCATTTCATCCGAATCACGTTCAAATCAATGTCCATCATTTGGACTAAGATCAGATTGCTTCTCTCTGAGAGGAGTCACTAAAATCCAGACCTATTTCATCACTCTGTCGGAATGGAAGCATCATGGTTATACAATCATTTATGATCACATCACCCTCAGGCATTCCTAATACATGTACATCCTGCATATTGGAGGACCCAGATTAAACCCGATGTTTTATATCTCTTTTAGACTGTCTCCTTCATGGTTTTATCATTAGGTTTCTCTTTAGATCATTGGGAGTCAGTATCGATCATATACTTTCCAAAAGCATATATCATACCTAGGTGTTGATCATATACTTTCCAAAAGCATATATCAAACCTTACAAATTCGGTCAAGCTTCCAAAGTGAGACGACCGCGCACGGAATTTGATTCTTCCCAATATCTCATGAGTGAGCTCATGTCTTTCGATTCAACAATTAACTTATATGATCCCTTTGAGAGATCGTATTACTCATTTGCCCTTGCATGCACACCAACGCATCAGTGTATAGACATTGGTTAGGTCATCAACCTATTTGTATGCCAAATGTACATACTCAGACATATAGTAACACATCTGTCTCCGGTCAGAGGATGCGTGCCTATATCGTGACAACATACGACATAGGAATTTGGTTATCTGAATCTCGTTAAGTCAACTCTTTGACCTAACTTATCTAACACCTCTGAATCTCTATTCCTATGAAGAGGACCTGCATCAAGAGGTCGGTTAGATATCAGACAAATGAGAAAGGATTGCCATCTCCTACATAGGCTGGAGATCATCTCTTAACAATCATTTGATGGTACTTGATGAGTCCTCAATCTAACTCTTTAGATATTCATCCATGTACTAGCCTCTATGATTCAATAATTGAATCAACAGCTGTATGATCATTAAGATGGCCATGATACATAACCCTAATTGGACTAAGAGGCCTATTATGCAAATTAGTTATTCTTCATTTCATATCAGAGAATGATATTGGCAATAACATTTATTGTATAATGGCTCACCGTTGGCTCGCATGTACAACAATCTCTCACTATCTCAAAGTGTCATTAATTGGCTAATCATTTAATCCCGCACTCAAGTGACAATCATATGCTATTTAAGAAAATAGCTATGTAAGCTTATCAATCACTCTATTCTCGAGAGACTATGCCAAGTCCTTTTACGACACTTGCATATCCCTAGAAACAGTACTCGCATCTAATGCGAATGTTGCATCTTATGCAAGCAATACTCAATTTTGTTAGTTATAGCATCCTTGACACTATAACTCAATAATTATCATAACATGTATTTTCATTTCTATTATCCTTATCAGAATACCCTTATTTTCGGAGATCTCTATCTCCTTAGGTATCTGCAGTTAAGACCTTTTTGATAACCATCTATAATGTCTCAATTTCTTGAAGATAAGACTTTGAGATCAGTATCTCTATGTCACGTCATCTTTGAAGATATTGTTATTACTACAATCAAGTGTTTTATCTCCATAGTCAAATTAGTAAAAATTTACTACTCCCACTACATGACAGACATATGGCTTTTGTACACATTTAGCATACACTCGGCTTCTCGTAACTGATGCACACGGGCAAGCAGTTCATAGCATTCACTTCCTCGACTCTTTGAGGTGTTATCCCTTTAGATAGTTCAGTACCATATCTCTGGGGAAGTAAGCCTTCCTTGGGGTTTTCCAAGAATGGAATATGTCCAAGGTGTACCACTAATGTAACGGTGCCTATACCCTCTTTTCATTGCTTCTAAACTATTTCAGAATTAAGATCTAAGAGGTATCCTTGAGATCATATCTCAAGGTATGGAATAGCTAGTCAATAAATCACTTATTATTATCCTTATATCATTCCAAATGATTAGGATATTATCTACATTTAGCACGATGAACACAATGGCACTCCCACTAAGCTGCACATGGTTCACCAAGATTCTATCTGAAATCATAACATCTATAATTTCATTAAATCCAACATTCCAACTACAAGAAGCTTATTCGAGTCCATAGATGGAGTTATTAAGCTTGCACACCTTTCTTTCCTCAACTATGAAGCCCTGGGGCTACTTTATATGAATATCCTCAAAGAGGTATTCATAGAGAAATGCAATATTGGCTTCCATCAAGAAGATATCAAAGTCAAGTTGTGTATCTATAGATAGCAATATTCTGATGGCTTTAAGCAATGTCACTGAAGAGCAAGTCTCATCGCAACCGATATCTTCTCTTCGATGTGTAGCTAAGGGCTACGAGTCGTGCGTTGAAGGTCTCTAACTTATCATCGGGTTTCCTCTTTCTCTTGAAGATCCATTTTTACCTTAATGGGTCTTACCAATATAGGTGGATCCTTGAGGGTCCATATACAACACTTATATACGAAGTCTACTTTAGACTTAATTGCTAACATCCATCTTTCCATGACATGATCTTTAGAAGCTTCATCCCATGAAGTTTGATAATTGTTGGATTTATCTGACACATGGAATCCATCTTCAAACTCATTTGAAGAGGTATGAGTGTTTCATCTTTAATTGTCCTTTTAGTTTCCAATTTTAGGAGCCTCATCGTCTTCTCAAGTCTAAATGAGCTCCTTCACTTCATTTTCATCTTGATTCTCAAGAGAACCATCCTCTAAGAATCATATCCTTAGAGATGAGTTTTTTTAAGAATCTCGAGATCATAAAGTAGGAATCCAATACCTTCTTTTATTTCCTTAATGATGTGGCACTCTCGTGTGCTAGATTCCATCTTACTTGCATCCATGACAAAGTTATTGACCAAGCAACCATGAATCCTCAAGTGTCCAACATTGGGCTAGGTTCTAAACCATTGGTTATGAGGATGCGGATTTAGATTTACATGGAATCATTTTAAGGATATATATTGTAGTAATATATACCTTGGAAAGTAAGAGTAATTATGCTAATATTCATCATTGATCAAATCATGTCACATATGATTCAATTATATCTCCCTACAACTCTATTGAGTTAAGGTACATTAGGAGGATTGACATGGGAATGATATTACTTTCCCCATAAGGTATTCCTTGAATTCATCTAATAGGTACAAGCTCCCTTGAATAGATCAAATTCATTTTATCTTCCTTCAAACT
This sequence comes from Ottelia alismoides, assembly GCA_037367405.1. Classification (NCBI taxonomy): domain Eukaryota; kingdom Viridiplantae; phylum Streptophyta; class Magnoliopsida; order Alismatales; family Hydrocharitaceae; genus Ottelia; species Ottelia alismoides. The sequence continues at coordinate 446,806 of JAZKJV010011494.1, read as the reverse complement.
TTGGTTCTAAAACAAAAATTACAAAATCTTTGAACTTTTCAAAGGTTTCTAATGTGAAGGGAAGAAAACTCATGTCACAAATAATCATCAATGGATATCACTTATCATTAATGTTTACTTTCATATAGATGATCCACATTCATCAACATGTATGAGATCTCGAATACCTCGGCATCTAACGCCATTCCCAGAGAAGGGTGCATTGGACATTTTCTACTTTTGAATACAATATTCATAAGTATGTAAGATTTGAAATTTCATACATTCTAAAACTTCATCTCTTGTTTGTCTATTGTTCTCATCAACAATTATATGTCCAAGGCTTGATGCCATATCATTGTCAAATGATCTTCACTTATTGATATTTTAAAGGTTTAGTTTTCACTATTAGAAATGTTAATGAACCATTCCCTAATTTTATAATTTAGTAGAGTCCTCCAGATATCAAAATACTATCGGAAATATATCCATCATAACTCTTTATGATAGGTTTATTGTAGATTACATATTTATTTCCAACAATTAGAAATAAACAATAAGTGTATTTTGGGTCATAGAGACATTCAGTAAGACTATGGGCTCTCCCACTGAAATCATGAAGTCTATCAATCCAATAGAGACTGTGGCAATAATTGCACAAATATCCATGTGGATAACTATTAAACCTTAAGATAAAATTTTCTAGTCTTCTAAAACATATGCAACCAACTACAAATGTTATTGGAAGAATGAGATACAATTATTAGACTTTGATCATATCAAATAAGAAAGTCAATTTCAATGATTAATGTATATTATTCCGATGCACTATGTGAGTCCTTCTAAGGATCCAAGATAGTCTAGATGGTCACACCATCAATACATCAGCTTATTGCAGTATTGGCATTTATCCAACTCTTTGGATGTCATATGTTTGGAAACCATAGAAGTACAGTCAACTCTTTGACATTCCTTCTAACTTGGGTTCGGCCCATGCTTCCACTGCGCTCCTTTGATCTATAGACAACCATTGCTTAAGACAAATGTTCTCTTATGTTGAATTCAAAAGATTTTATTATAAGAATATTTCAACATTTATGCTTTCTTCATTCAATTCTTACAATATAAATATTATCAAGCTTCATGAATGACTTGAGTATAGATAGTAGGATGACGACACTCATCATATCTACATACATCTTAACTCTTAAATACATTTGGTTCAGGTAGGTACTTAAACATTTTGAGTACATCATTACTTATAGAGCCACCATTCTGCATGATGCAGTAAACCATGGTATTCATGATTACATGTCAAGAGCACATATATATGCCAAAACATCTTAGATTTTTATAAGGATTAGTGACAATTATCATCATTATTTACATGTCACTTCCAAAGTACATTCGATGAGAATCAAGATTATAGAGACATACAAACCATTGGTTGTTGTCCTATTGTCTATTTAATTGTCATTCCTCATTATTATGAGGAAACATGCACATTGCAACCACATACAATATGTGTCCAACTGCAAGTACAATATCTTGATCATGGATCCAATCCATGATATTTTACTGGTCATTATTGTGTATATTTTTGAGTGAGTTTAATGAGGGTTATCTCAAATATGAAATATGCATAAATACATATATAAATACATTTTACTTTGATTTAGGAATTTTTATATCAAAGTTGTCTTGCCTTGTCAACACTGAAAGTTCATTCCCTTGATCACTTTCAATGTAAGAGATATACTTATCATTATATCTCAAGCAAGATCTGGGATCTCCTTTCTTATCTTTGTCACATCCCAATAATATGAGAACCTTTAACTCGGATAAAAAGAAGCGGGAACACATTCTGCCTTGCAAGTCCAACTTGCATCACCCAATTCGGTCTTTAAAATCCTGGCCCACCACCCCTACGGTGATGTTGACTCATCATTAATTGAACCAACCACCAACAAGAATACAACTCGCTATGCGCAATCAAATATCGCCCCAATAATATGAGGACCCGATATTGGGGTCACTACGCATACATCCTTACTCTTTCGAGAAGCGAAGAGCCCGATCCAAATGGCTTGTATGCAGGAGCTATCACTTCGGACAAGCATCTCCAATATACAATCTCTGGTGACATTACCCTTTGCCTTGGCGAGAGACCATGGATGTCACTTACGTGATCCTTGACCGATCCCTTGAGCATGTAGTGTAAGTTGTATTCGTTCTAATATGTGTAATTATCGAATCGTTCAGAACCGAGAAAATATCTTTGTGAAGAGTGTCTCAGCTTTAATTTATATCCCGGGCAAGTCCAGGGTCGAACACAGGGTTGCAAAGGAACAACTTCGGGTTAATTCAAAAATTTTGGTCTAGATTTTCAATATGTATTTTTTTGTAATTTTTTTAATGCAAAAAATAATGTGAAATGCAATATGCGGGTGAATTAAGAAACTAAGAAAGCACACAACCTAGTTAAATAAATTTTAATTGGAAATCAGTTCAATTTAGCCAAATTATATATTTTCTAGAACCCTGATACAATGATGAATGCAAGACACTTTTTTGGAATATTATGTTTTAAAATGCAACAATGAAAAATGCATACTTTATATGGGTTTTTTCATAATTTTTAACACAAACAGAATGCAAAAAATATGAAAAATTTATTGGAAATAAACCATTATGTAAGGATGTTACAGTAATGTTTTTGGATTTTTCTGACAAAATATGAATTTCTTTATGTATTTTTCAATCAAAACAGAGTGATAGTGAGTAACTAATTTCTAAAAAATCCATACTAACAAATTAACCAGAGTGCAAATTATCTCAAGAAGGTATTTATATAAACAATCCAACAGAGTTGAAATTTCGCACAAAGTATGGATTTCATTAAAAATCAATCACAAAAATCACTCTAAATATTATTAAGGCACAAACAACTGTGACTTAGATAAGAAATTTATGGGTAAAATATATGATTTTCCACCAAAATAATTTTAATAAATTACCCATATATCTCAAACAGAGAATTAGTTGCTCAATAAAATTCTATTTTTCATTTAATTAAACGATGCAAAATTGAGGTCCAATATAATATTCAAATAGAGGGGTGTCCGTGCAAATTCACGAACTAAAATTACAAACAATGTAAAGGGACATTTTTGTAATTACAGAAACTTAATACAAAACATATGCAATTTTTCCAATAGAATAATAACAAAGAAAGGACCTTCTTCTTTGACAGGCCATGCTTGCTACGAGCGGAGAGGGGACTGTGACGTGTGTGCGGAGGATGGCGGGGGCCTTCTGGCTGGAGTTGGAGGCCGCGCGGAGCTGCTGGAGGGGACCGCGGCTGTGGCGAGGAGGCTGGAGGTGGGCTCGTGGTGGTGCGGGTGGCCGCGCCTAGTGGAAGGTGGGGCGGCGTGGGGAGGCGGCATCGCTTGGTGGAAAGGGTGATGGTAGCTACGCACCGACGTGTGGAGGCTGATGGCGTGGGTTGGGAAGAGGTACGACTAGAGGGCGGAGGGCAAGGCTGTCGCCTGCGGCTAGCGACGTTGGGCCGCTGTGTGAGCAGCTTCGGCTGTGACAGGCGGTGGTGGGTGCTACCCACTGCTGCTGTTTTTTTTTAGTTTTTTTTAGTTTTTTTGAATTTTTTACTGATGTGTTGTTTTTTTTCAATTTCAAATTTTCTATTTTTTATAATAGGGAATTGAATAAAATTAAACTAAATATGGGAAATGGTGATGGAGGGAGTATGATAAAGTAGGACAAATGAAGGAGGGTGGGGGTGATATGATGTGATAAAAATGCAACAATAAAAAAAATGATGACAAAAAAATGAAAAGACAAATTATCCAAAATGGAAGCAGATGCCTATGGTGTGCTTATGAGAAGCACGGTCTTCGCTCGAATCGTCGGCGAGCAATGAGCTTAGGCAACACGCGGATGTGGCTGCAATCTTGGCCAAGAAGCCAACAGATCTCATCGGAGAGTGGCTTGTCGTTGCTCGACCATGGTTGCATCGCTGTCACTAGTTCAACTCTGAAAAATAGGATCTCCTCACATAAAGATGGATCAATGGAAAAAATGAGGAGAATGGGATGTATATAAAGAGAAAATGAGAAGTTAGGAAAGTGGTGAAGGGGAGGTTAATAAAATGGTGGAGTTGAATTAGAAGTTAGAAAAAATGGTGGAATAATGGAGTTATTGGGTAGTTATTGTAGAGAATGGAAATTAAATAAATAATAAATAATAAAATAAAGTAGGCTACTAAAATACAATAAAATATAGAGAAGTAAAAATTAGGGAGAATTTACAAAGGAAGACAAACACATGTATTTTTACTTTTCTAATTTTTATTTTTTGTATTTTTTATAAAAGATATTTACAACAAATAAATACAATACAATACTAGGAATAAAATACAACACAAGAATGATTTTTTAGATTTTTTTAGTAATAAAAAATATAAAAGAAGAAAGAATGAATATTTACATTATATACAATGTACACCTACATCCCAATACCCATATTTTACAAACAAGCTCCGATTTTAGTGAAACCACTTCCATTGGATAGATAAATTTCTAGTTTAAATTTTAAAAGTGAGTTTAGTGAATTTGCAGTTCATACGGAGTGGGAATTTAGATGGGAAGTTAGACTTTACGGTTGTTTCACTTTAAGATCTTCGAGTATTTATTTTAGGTGGAATTTATTTTGTATTTTTATATTTTTATATACATTTTAATGAATAAGACAGAGAAAGAATTAGCCAAAAAGGAGTTGAAATGAAATTAATAAAAATACATGATGTTTTGGGCTATTTACAGTTGAAAAACTCCTTTATTTTGGGGCTTTTAATGTTAATTTTATTTGTACATTGTAATATACAATAATTAGTGTATTTTATTTCAAGAGTCGTTTTATTAATTTATTGATTTTATAGACATTTATTTATGATTTTACTCAGGGACTTTTCTAAGATTAATATATTGAGATGATGAATCACGGATTCATCACCCCCTATACTTAAACTTTGCTAGTCCTCTAGCAAAAAAAATGAATAAGTTGGGATAACCCCAGACTTTGCAAGTGAATACAAGATATGATCCGTTCAAGAACTCTCAATTTTTAAGATCCTAAAATTCTAAGCTGAACCAGGCTCTAGTCAAAAGGTATCCAATTTCCCTAATCATAAGACTCCTTGTATACATATATAGTAGGGATCTGACTTAAGTGTTGATTGTAGTTACAAGAGTAGAGTCACAACGTCACCCAAGGTTCCAGTCCAAGAGACTCTCCTAAGAACCCTGTCCTCTACACTAGGGAATAAACCATGCATCTAATCCATCATCTCTTTAGTTGTCAAACTTAAAAGTGTAAATGTTTGGCCAGTTGATGGAGGGCATAGGATTGTGTCATTTCTTCTCTCCCTCTCATTGGAACAAGGATTCTCTCGAGTGCCTTCTTAACTCAACTAATGTATTTTTTTGGTTGTTGATCATTGTGTCCGTCAAGAGAAGTTGGACCCGTCTGCACTTGTTTTCCTAAGAGTGCATCGGGGTGTGCTATTTTTGAGTGTCTAATATACCTTCTACACCCATACTTGTAACATTTACGATGTAGAGCCCTTTTTTGGTGCTAGCCCGACTCCTGGTCCTAATAGCGGTGGTCCAAGTGGATACTTTGAAATGGTTTGAAGTGCTCTCCTTTGGTGAAAGCTCTTTATATTTGACTTTGTATGGTGAGAGTTTTTCTTTCAACATTGATATTTCTTTTCTTTGCTTTGCTTTTTGGCTAGCTCCACTACTTTTATCAAGAGTTGACCCACGCTGATCAACAATTTTTTTAGATTTCATTACACCCTGGCACACATGTAAATATCAAGAGATAGTACAAGAACCATGTTCTCATACTGGCTAAAGGTGCTCACACTCAGGTTTCTGAAGCCTTCATTGATTTTATCCCATCCCCAAGCATCATTAAATCAGGTCCAAACTCAAATCCCTCATCCCAGTTCCTCAAGTGAAATTTCAACTCATCTCATCATAACTGCAGTCGTGTATCTGAGGTGCAGATCATATACTTAAGGTAGAGACTAAGCATGCAGTATAGCACACAAATCTTTCAAACTAGGGAAATGTGAATAATTAAGTCAAAGACCATGATGACTAAGGCTGGTTAACTCAAAATCTCAAGATCTCAAAAACCAAGTGTTCTTGAACTTCACTAGTTTTGTGTGAATGTGAATTTGTCAGGGATTAAACCAACTCTTTAGCTAGGTTTTTTGTGATTTTATTTTTGTATTTTTTTTTGAAAAACAAAGGAAAAGATGAATGTTGTTTTTTTAAAAAAAGGTTTTTGCTTTTTTTAAAAGTTTTTTTTCGAGAAAACACACTTTTTTAATTATTTAAGGAAAGAAGAGAGTTTTCTTTTTTTTTGGAAAAAGAAAGGTAAATAAGAAAGGACCCTTTTTATAAAGCAAATAAGGGAAGAAAAGAGAGAAAAATATTTTATGTTTTTAAAGTTTTTTTGAAAAAGTATTATTTTACCCACTATGTAATTATTGCATAGAATATACAAAAATATGTGAAAGTACGAGCTATGGGTAAAGTATATATGTAATATATACACGACCCCCTATATATAGCATGTGCTATGTCCTCATAGCACAAGAAGCAAGAAAAAGACATTGCTCGTGCTAAGCGTAGGACAACTAAAGTAACAAAAAGTATAGAATTCGATCCGCCCCCATATACTTAGGCTCTGGCAGCCTAAGTGTAGAAGAAGAGCAAAAGTGGGACGGAAGAGGTCAAGAGGAGATATAGATAAGTATATACACATGGTGGTCATCGGTTCCCCATATACGTAGGCTCTGGTCAGCCTAAGTATAGGATAGGAGTAAGTGTGAGAACCGATGTGATCTGGAGACTATACAGAGAAGGGATAATATACAAGAGTGAATGAATCTTCTAAGCTGCTGAATCTTGATGCTTCATCTTCATGAAGAGTAATATGATGTATCTGCTCTGTGCTCACTCTGCATGAAGTTGATGACCTCGACTTGGACTAACTGCTCTTTCGAATCTACAAAATGCTTCAACAGTTGTCCATTTACCACATGAGATTGTGCACGAGCTGTGAGATCAGCTATCTCTACACTTCCATTCCCGTACACTTTCTTAACAACAAAGGGACCTGTCCTTTTAGATTTAAGCTTCCCTTGGAACATCTTCAACCTGGAATTAAACAACCGTACCTTTTGTCCAGGGATAAAGTCTTTGCACCTAATGTGCTGATAATGACATCTTTTTACTTTATCCTTATAAATCAAGCTGTTGTCATATGTTTGTTTCAGATTTCCACGAGCTTGTTGAAATTCAAGTCTTGACAAAGCTTCCTTAGTTGACAACTCCAATTAATTTGCTTAATTTCCCATTCGAATTTACGAATCAACTATACGAGCAAATGGCATGGTTTGCCATTGATCATTCTAAATGGTGAAGTACCCAACGGAGGCTTGTATGTTGTCCTATAGGCCCATAGAACTTGGTCCAAGATCTAGGACCAGTTCTTCCTATCAGGAAAGACCAACTTCTGTAAAATACTATTCACCTCTCTATTCGAAACCTCTGCCATGCCATTGGTCTATGGGTGGTAAGGACTAGTAACTCTGTGCTCAAATCCATAGTCCTTAGGTAAAGATATCATATCTCGGTTTACAAAGTAGCTATCCCCATCAGATATCAAAACTTTTGGCACCCGAACCTAGCAATAATAATGTCTCTGACAAACTTACAGACAGTCTTGTTGTCTTCGGTTCAGGTTGGGATAGTGTTGCTGCAGAAAATCTCGAATCGGAAATAATGATAAGTAAGTCGTTGTTATCCCCAAAAATCCCACGACAAACAAACAATTTTTTATTTTGCTACTTTTTAACCTATATAGCGGACAGGGTCGAACTCAGGGATGCTACGAATCCCGAGGGTTATTCAATTAATCAAAAATCAATTAAGAGAAAACAAGAATCTCAAAGTACAACTATCCTTGGTTTTTGTGATTTTTTTATCTTTTTATTCTTTAATAAATTTTTTTCTAATTTTTTTATTTTTTGATTTTCAATTTTTTATGATTTTGATTTTGCATTTTTTTATTTTCAAAAATAACATGAAGTAATATTCACAAGATCAAAAATACGCACACCAACTCTTTTTGTAATATCAAAAATGCTCTAAAAAAATCAGAGAAAATGTTTTTGGGTCTGAATATTTTGAAATGTTTTTGGGAATTTTTATGGAATTTTCAGATGTTTTTGTATTTTTTTTTCTAAAAATCAGACAGTGAGAAAATGTGAATATGTGCACAGCTTGGAGTAATTAGCAATGTAAAAATATTTTAAGTGCCCAAAACTCCAAGTAATTATTTTTAATATAAACTACAAATCAATATCTACAATCAGAAACTGAAATCACAAATTTAGGATTTTTCTATAATTGTCTTCAATTTTTTAAGATTTTTCATTTCTCACAATTTTTTTTGTTTTTATAAAGAGTAAAGGCACAAAAATTAGTAAGAAATTAAAACACAACAAAATATGCTACACTATTTTTTTGGAATTTTTAAGCAATTTTTCGAAATTATAAGATTTTTTAATTCCAGACATTCAAAAAGATGCAGTTTTTTATTTTTTTAGATATATCATACGTCAACCAAATTTGATGAAAAATTTATGCTAGGAATAAGATCACATAAGGAGCATAGCATAATTTTCTCAGAATTTTTGTGCAATAAAAACTAATTATTCCAATGAAAATATCACAAAAATTTAAAGTCTGGAATTGAGGGACCAAAATGCAATTATTCAAAAGTTTTCGACTGAATATAAATATATATAAAAGACAGAGTTCAATCGTAAATTACCAGATAGCGTGGGTGGTGCACGTGACCTTCAATTTGGCATGGACCTTTTCGCAATTGTAGAAATTTTCAGAGATACCTCTGCAAATTTTCTAGAACTTTCTTTTTTATTTTAAAAACCCTCCCTAGGGTTCACTGTTCATGCCTTCATTTCTTCTAAACAGGGACAAAGGGCACCCGCTACCACTGGGCTGAGGCGGTGGACGGTGTTAGGTGGAACCGACCGCGGTGGCGCGAGCGATCTAGATGGGCTGGAGGTGTCTGGGCTGGGACGCGATGAAGGGCTGCCTGGTGACTGGCGGAAGGCCGCCACAACTGTCAGGTGTAGTGGCAGCGAGAGAGGTGGCAGTTGCATGGCTGCCACACAAGGAGCACAGGGCGGAGCCACTGGTCGCAGCGGTCTAGATGAAGGCGCGACAGAGGTGGGAGGTGCCTGCGCAGGCTGGAGGTCAGAGCAGGGCCGCGCGGGGTTGAGCAGTAGGGGGCCGGCGTCGGGTGTCGGCTAGGGAGGAGGCTGCCTAGGCGACACACGCCCAGGTGAATTAGGAGGGTGCACGACAGTCTGAGGGCAGACGACGGTTCCTGCGGGATGCGGCGGAGGCATGGGCGATCTGGCGGAGCTGGCGATGGTGGCTGGGGTGGCGGCCCTGCTGCCGTCTCTCCCCCTTTTTTGTTTTATTATTATTATTATTTTGTAATTTTATTTCTTTTGTAAATTGTGAATGAAAACAGTAATAAAAAAACATTTCTTTTCAATCAGAAATATAAAAAGAAAACAGAAAATGAGGAATGTTTTTTTATGTTTATTTTTTTCTTTTTAATGGTCTTGCAAAAAAAACGTTAGAAATAAAGAAAACAAATGGTTTTTTGTATTATTTTTTTATTCATTTACAACTCGGAAAAACGAGGTTCGACGGAGAGAGATTTAAATGTGATCTCCGGCCACCGTGCATGGTCGGAGTTGATATATCGTGGGAGGTAGAAATTGAACGCAGAGAGATCAAGAATCGTGGGAGGAAAAATCGAATCGAAACGGATCAAATCATGATGGAAATTTTTTAAGATCTAGAGGAATAAAATGACGAGGGAATTAAAAATGCGACAAATGAAATTAAGATTAACCTAAGATAAAAATAAGAAAAATGTGGATCACACCTTAGGAGCGGAAATGGACCGTGATCGGCTCGGCGAAGGCCGACTCACTGTCACCGGACGGCTCAGAGGTTAGGCACTTTTCTCGACGAAATATTCTCTCATAGATCAGGTCTTCTCTCTAAAGATTGATCAAGTATAAATGAGGGAGAAGGAGCCATACAAATAGAAAAGATAGAATGAAATTTGAATTTTTGATGTTTTTGGATAAAGAGATAAGAGAGATGAAAATTGAAATGAGATAAAGATAAAGAGATAAAACTATTTACAAAATTATATAATTTTTGAATTTTCGTCACTTTATTTATTAGAAATAAGAAAATTTATTTTTTTTTTAATTATGGTTAATTAAAAATAACAACTATCTACATATACTATATACATATATGACATTATATACAAGGATAAATGAGGAATTAGTTTTTTTATTTTAAAAAAATTATTTTTTTAATTTTAATTTTTTTATCTTAAATAATTAGTAAAAATATTTACTAATATATACAAATATAATATGTACAAAATACATGGGAAAATTACACAAACCATGCCAAAAAATCAACATTTTACTCGTAACTGCAAAAATTATGAAATCACAACCATTTTAAAGATAATTTAATTTAGAATCCAATGGGGTTCATTTTGAGTTCATATGGAGCCGAAATTGATCTTTCAATTAGTCCTTAGTGGTTTTTTCCAAGTGTGGTTACTTTTATTCTGTACATGATTTAATTGTGCAGTTTTTTTTATTAATTAGATTAAAATTTTATTTACAACCTTGGTTTTGAAAGTTATTTGATTTGAGGTCAATTAAGGCACAAATAAATTAGTGTCAGTTTAATATAGATATACACAAAATAAGTGAGAAATATTTACAGCAACACGCACACATTTTTTTGGATTTTCTGCTTAAGAACTCTATCTCCCCCTACTTTATTCCTGGTCGATAAGGTCAAGTCTTGACCTTCTCTCGGGGTTGGGGTCAGCGTGTATCTATTACATATATACAGTCTTCCTTTTTTATTTTATTTTCTTTTCTTTTTTTCCTTTATTTATTTATTTATTTTAGGTTAAAATAATACACAAATATACAATATTTACACACAGATGCAAGTTAGTAAGAATATGGAGTTAGTATTTTATGCAGGGGTTTTATAAGAGATCTTAAGCTAAAATAAATGAAGAAAGATGACGAATCGCAAATTCATCATCCCCCTATGCTTTACCTTTGCTAGTCCCTTAGCAAACACTTATTTGAAAGAATAAGTGAAGAAAAAGAAAAAGAAAGGGAAAATAAAGAAAGTAGGAAAATATTGAGTATTAAACTTATCTTCATAAAATTGTAGTTTGGAGCTCTGTCGGACCTTTGGATTATTAGTGTGTCGGAACTTCTGTGAGACATAGAATTTTAAAATCGACAGCCTTCAAGTTCTACATATCATTGTCACAGTTTCGACTCAGAAGTCATCTTAGATCAATCCTCTTCCCAAAGCATACCCTATGAACATTGAACAATCGACTCATGTGTGTGAAAGTTTTTAGCTCTTCCCATCCAGAATGCCGGACTACCATGCAAATCTCCTCTCCAATAACTCGTCCTCGTGGAGTCAGGTATTTCCTTCTAAGTTCTGTCACGCTATCTTCACAATGGAATTTGGGGAGAAGTTAGAAGAAGGGGAAAAGAACTGGAGGATGGCCAGTGTAGTCACCTCTCCTTGTGAAGCTGGCCAGTGTAGTCGAGTCTCCACCAAGATCTGCAGGTTTTCTTGAAGCTTGGACCTTTTTGGTCAGATATTTATTTGGTAGTGGCTTCTTTGTTTTTGGATTTTTGGTGGTTATGTTTGGATCTTGTTGTTCCCCTACAGATATAGAATCTTTTTGTTTCCGTACATGTTTTGGGGTCTTACAAAAATTTGTGCCCAGCTGTCCATCCCTTTTCCGAAGCTTTATTTCAACCCGTACTCCGGTCTTTAGATTTCCACGCTACCAGAAAAGAAACTCACATAGTCTTCCAACATCCTGTCTGAGTTGAGCTAAGTGCATAGTACGAGAGTACAAATTAATTCCCTATTTCAAAGTTGTACCCAGAATGAAGAGACCAGGTTAGACACTAAGAGTCAAACGCTGCACATTGTCATGTGGAACTCAAAGAATTAAGTCAAAGACCTAAAGCTTCTAAAATCCTATTTCTAAGTGAAGTTCCTCTGAGAATTAAGTGGATTAAGGTCCAACTATTCTCCATTCTAAAATTTTATTCTAGACATAGTTTAAATGTCAACACTATCCTGAAAAATGCACATGCAAATGCAAGAAAATATGAACAATGCAAAGATTTTTTTGAAAAGAAATGAGGCACATGTGAAAAGAACATTTTTTTAACATTTTTCTAATTTTGAACTTTTTATGGATTATTTTGAAGAAAAATGTAGATATAAAAGAAATATTTTTTTAATTATGCAAGATTTTATACATTTTGGGTTTTGTAGTTTTTTTAATGGCAAAGGGCTAGTAAAATGTATACATACAAGAATTTGTTGTTGTTTTTTTGTTTTTGTTGTTTTTGGTTTTTTTTGTTTTTTTGTTTGTTTTTCTTACACACGCGGATTTTACAAAATTATACACATAACCCCCCAAATAAAAGTATTTAAAAATATGAGTTATGTCTAAAGTATATATACAATATATACGTCACAACCCTATACTTAGCTGGAACTATGTCCTCATAGTGATCAGAGAGCGAAAAAGGAAGACACAACTCATGCTAAGTATAGAAAAGTAAAAAAGACTCCTATGCTACAACGACTCAAAGAAAAGATAAAAAGAAGAGAAGTTGGTGATCCCCCTTTATACTTAGGATCAAGTAATCCTAATTATAGTAGAGTGTACAAAAGGGGAAAACCGTTGAAGAGAATGTACAGACTCAAAAATAAATAAAAAACACGATATGAACAACATCACTGCCCTTATACTTAGGGTAGAGTATTCCTAAGTATAGGCAACAATAAGAGTGATGAACAGGACGAATATGAACAACACAAATCATTCACCCCCCTATAATTTAGATAAAGCACATCCTAAATATAGCATATATACACACACGGAAAAGGGGTGAATGATAAAATGGCTGAAGAAAGAGTGAAACGAAAGGATATACAAGAGGAGTGCATGATAATGTATAAGACGCAGAAGATGGAATCAAAAGATCATCATCTGATACAACATATATCGAATAAACAACGGGCAGGAATGTATCATGATCTAGATATGGCTTCAGCAACTGTCTATTCACAACAAATGGCTATGCGTCAAATGGCAACCCAGATATGACAATACTCCCATTGTCACGCACAACTCTCACGATGAACGGTCCTGACCACTTGCATTTCAAATTTCTTGGAAACAACCTCAACTTAGCATCAAATAACCAAACTTTCGGATTAGGGGAGAAAGTCTTTCTTCGAATGTGTTTATCATGCCAGTGCTTGACTTTCTCCTTATACATAAGTGAGTTATCATATGCAAAGTCTCGAAATTATAGTTATTTGTTCAAATCTGACTTCCTGTTCTTTCCTGCCATCTCATAATCTAAATTGTATACACGTAGTGCCCATAAAGATTTGTGAATTAATTCCACTGGCAGGTGGCAAGGTTTTCCATACACCAATCTGTAGGGAGACATAGCCAAAGGAAACTTGTACGCCGTCTGATAAGCCCATAGAACTGAATCAAGCATCTGGGACATGTTCTTCCTATCCGGACGTACAAGTTTTTACAATATCATCTTGATCTCCCTATTTGAAATTTCTACCAAGTCATTAGTCTGAGGGTGGTAAGAAGACGCAACTCTGTGCTCAATGACGTACTCCTTCACAAGCTTCTTTACTTCTCTATTAATGAAATGGCTTCCCTCATCTGAAATCAGTATTTTGGGAATACTGAACCATGCAATAATATGGTCCTTGAGAATGGAACACACTATACGACTATCTGCGGCTCGAGTGGGGATAGCCTCCACCCATAGGCTAACATAATCCACGGCGAGCATGATGTACTGAAATCCCAGACTGATAGGAAATGGGACCATGAAGTGTAGGACCCAAGCATCAAAAACATCAGAAATCTATATAAATGTTAGGGGCATGGTATCTTTGGAACCAACAGTTCCTCCCGTTTTCTGACAATCAATACAACCACGAACATACTCTGTAGCATCCTTAAACAATGTGGGCCACCATAGGCCACTCTGTAAAACTTTTGTTGTCGTGTGTTTTCCTGAATGATGCACACCAGATTCTAGTTTATGACAATGCTCAAGTACAGTGGTGTGTTCCTCCTAAGGAATGCACCTTCTCCGGACACAATCCGCACCCTTGCGAAATAGGTACGGATCCTCCCACTGGTAATAATGAATCTCTGACAGAAATATGTCTACCTTATACTCGACCAATCTTGTGGAACTTTCTTGGAGACAAGATTGTTCACAATATCAACATACCATGGGAGTGAGTCCACAGACAAAATGGCCTCATTAGGAATGGTTTCGTAAATAGGAATCATGTTCTGCTCAGAGGTCTCTGTGTCTGTGATACAAAAATGGTGATCTGCCACAACGTTTTTCACTCCAGGTTTATCTCGCATATCTAAATCAAATTTCTAGAGAATAAGGATCCATCTGATAAGGCGTGGATTGGAATCCTTCTTTGCCTGTAAGTATCATATATCAGTGTGCAATAATGTATGAACCGGTGAGGTAAGATCTGAAGTTTTCTAGCCCAAACACAACTGCTAACATCTCCTTCTCTGTAACTGTATAATTCCGCTGTGCTTCATCCAGAGTCTTGCTAGCATAGTGTATAGCAAATGGTATCCAATCCTTTCTCTGTCCTAAAAATGCTCAAACTGCGAAATCTGATGCATCCGTTATGATCTCAAAAGGAAGAGACCAATCAGGTGGTTGTAAGACAAGAGCACTAGTAACAATTTCATTCATTTGATTGAATGCAAGGAGAACTTTCTTATCGACAACAAAATCAGTCTCCTTTCACAAAAACTCAGTCAAAGGTCTGGCGATTTTGCTGAAGTCATTTATAGATCGCCTATAGAATCCTACGTGTCCCAAAAATGACCTCAACTGCTTCAAATTCGGTGGTGGCTCTAACTTGGAGATTACATTAGTCGTAGCTGGGTCAACCTCCATACAATGTTTGAAGATGACATGGCCCAATACAATCCCATTAGTCACCATAAAGTGACTCTTCTCCCACGAGAGCACTAGGTTTACCTCACAGCAACGTTGAAGAACTCAGTCTAAATCAGCAAGACATGTGTTAAAACTATCCTGGTAGACCGAGAAATCATCCATGAAGACTTCAAGAAAATTACCCACCATGTCGCAAAAATGACCAACATACACCTATGAAATGTAGCGAGGGCGTTACATAATCCAAAGGGCATCCATCTAAAGGCGTATGTGCCAAACAGACAAGTGAAAGTAGTTTTCTCCTGATCCTCAAGAGTGATAGCAACTTCGTCGTATCCCAGTACCCATCCAAGAAGAAAAAAACTCTTTCCCTACCAACCTCTCAATAATCTGATCAATAAAGGGTAGTGGAAAGTGATCCTTCTTGGTAGCTGAGTTCAGGCGTCAGTAATCTACACAAACATGCCATGAAGGAGGTACCTGGGTCGGAATCTCCTCACCACGGTCATTCTTTACGATCGTAATCCCAGATTTCTTCGGGACCACATGTAAAGGGCTGACCCATTTGGAATCCAAAATGGGATATATAAATCCAGCATCACACCATTTCTTGATCTCCTTCATGACAACCTCCCTTAGGTTTGGATTTAGACGGCGCTGACATTCACTGAGGGTTTACAGTCATCCTCTAGGTAGATATGATGCAAGAACAATGCTGGATTGATCCCACAGAGATCCAAGATATTCCATCCTATGGCCTTGCGGTTTCTCTCAAGAACCACTAGTATGCGAGATTCTTGTTCAGCGGTCAACTGCGAGATGAGGATGACCGGAAATATTAGGGGGGTATCTGAAGGAAGGCATATTTCAATGTTGAAGATAAAACCTTTAGCTCAGGTGGGGTCTGAATCGGCTCTGCGATAACCTCTGCTACTGTACTGGTAGATGATATGTGATCTGTGCTCTGTAGACTATTCACCATGGCTATTGATGGCTCATAAAATAGAATATCTGATATATTTGTAATGAATGATCTCTGCTCAGAAAGGGATGGCTCATCAGGATGTTCGATATTGTTATCAATGAACGGCTCAGATATCTGAGCAATAATGTTAGAAAGATGTCTCTCGTCTGTGCATAAATTAAGAATTTCAATGAATGGCTCAAATATCTGGACCTCAGAACTATGCTCAAACTGCTCATCGAAACTAGCTCAATTGGGCCACCAAGGGAACTCATGTCGACTGTACTTTATAGAGAGTCCTTTTAGGAAAGGAACTCCTGGGTATCTATAAAATCCGTGAAAAGATCTGTCTCTCTGAGTTAAACAAGAAAATCACAATCATCTGGCTCTGATATAACTTTCTCTGTATCATTTATTGCTGGTGGCGGTGATGGTCTAGGATCAGAGATCGTCTCAATTTTCACCTTACCACTACGATATTGAAAGATGATCTCTCCAGTACCATAATTAATCGCTGCTTCGGCCGTTCAGAGGAACGGTCGACCTAGTCGGGGTATGGAGTAACGGTGCAGGTGTGTCCATATCCATGACAACAAAATTAACAGGGAATTTCATTCCCTGCACCATTACAATAACGTACTCTAAAATGACTCTTGGCCTCTTAATCGATCTATCATCAAACTGAAGGATCATTCTGATTGTTTTAAGAGGCCCTAACTGGAATTCAGTTAATAAAGAGGAAGGCATGAGATTAATGGAGGAACTGCTATCGAGAAGAGTATGATCAAATTCTTGATCAAAGATATGGCAACGAATGTGAGGTGCTCCCTTGTCTTTCTTTTTAGGCGGAAGGTTACTGATGGCATGAACTGTGGTCATGGTCAAGATGTGTTTCTCAGTTTCCTTTCATCTGTTCTTCCTCGGTTGACGCTTTTGGGTACATGCCTCTTTCATTCCCTTTTTTACTATGGGCATGTACTCCATAGCCTCAAGGAGTGGCATCTTTAAAAAGATGTTTTGTAAGATCTCAACTACTCCAAGATCAGATAGTGTTGTTTTAAATTTTTGATTTTTTTAGCATTGAGAGTAGAATGAAATGGCACATAATTAGAAGAAATATGTAGACGTTCATTTCCTTTATTCAAATTAGAATCATCATGTACAAGAGGATAACCAGAATCAGTTTGTACAATGTTGTCCAATCTAGGTGAAGGAAAAACAGAATCCAAAACAGAACAGAATGCTGCTGCTGGTGATGAGGAAGAATCTGCGACTGGTATATTCTCCCTTGATGATGGTGATGTGCATCTGCCTGGTGAAGATGGTGGTGAAGGCGGTGAAACTCCAGATGTGGGTGCTGCTATACTGAGCCTCTCGACTGCTGGTGAAGGAGATGATGTAGAAGATGATGCTCTCTCAGTGGATCGATCTCTCAACCCCAACTGCTGTGTAGGCGGCTGTAATCTCCTACCGCTCCTAAGATGAATGGCATCAGATAAACATGTAAAATCAAGGGACATACTTATCTCGGGGTGGGTGGGCTATTGGTTGTCTACTCCTTGCATCGGAAGTTGTTGGGGTCGGCTTCAACCTATGCTAGAATTAGTGTCTTGGTGGTGGTCAGATCGTCAATCCGTTGAGTCAGTTAATTCATGTTATCCATAAGCAGTGTAAGTTGGTCCAGTGTTGGATTGACTAAAGGGGCCTTAAGTTCCTCATTAACTGGCTGTCGCTGAGGATGATAGTATGGATGTTGTTGGTACCCATACAGATTACGATAATGAGGAGGAAGGGGATAATACTATCCATAATATGCAATCTGTTGCTGGTTAGGATGAGGGAAATATACAGACTGCAGCTGAGGCAGTCCCTGTCTCCAGTTTTGGAACTGAGGTGGAGACTGATACTGTGGTTGGAACTGCTCATGCTGGTACTGGTACTGCTGTTGTCTGCCTCACTGAAGGTGGTGGGCGGGTCTCTAACCCTGCTGTGAACCCAACTGGCCTTGCCCTGACGGACGGGGCTGGTTTCTCTCATGGTCGAATGAGATACCGTTCACCTCCTGAATACTAGGTGGAGGTGGAGACTGTTGCTCAGGAATGTAGGCTATTTCCTTTTGATACAGAACTATCTGATGTGAATGCTGCTGAACCTGATCAGATGTCTACGCATAGTAGACATGCTGAACTGTGGATGGTCCTCCGCTACTCTTCTTGGTGGATGAAGTCTGCTCCCTAGTATAGGTATTGGCTATTGCACTCGTACTGTGGACTGTGCTGATCGAATTGACAAGAAGTTCCATATGCTTTGTTATCTCATCCAGCTTATCTAGGTTCTTTGTCCTCTACTCGATCACACGAAGTATATCAAGTTAATGGGATCGCTTTTCAATAATGTCCACTTTGGATAGGTGGTTTCCAATGATGGCAAGGTCAGTGTTATCCACCTAATCCACTTCTTTTGTTGCCGTCATATTGACATCCCTGTGGGGTACTGCAGGGGCAGTGACGCGGTGCTTCTGAAATGCATGTAATGAAGAACGAGCTGCTGAACTTTCCATCATCTCCTCAAAAATTTGGTAAAGGACGTCCTCGTCCTGATTGAAGTGACTTCCACCACAAGCGGCATCTACCAGCTTCTGATTCTCAATTTTCAAAACCGCAAAAAAAATTTGCACAAGGCTGGTCTTTGGAATATCATTATGGACGCATTTCTCCGTCAGATCTTTGAATCGTTCCCATGCCTCGTGAATAGGCTCTTGGGGCATCTGCGAGAAATTAGCAATCAAGGATCGCATTTGGTTAAGTCGTCCAAGTGGATAATACTTGTTGAGAATTGCGGACCTCAACTCTTCCCAAGTTGTGACAACCTTCCCCAAGTGATTTAACCAATACAAAGCTTTGCCCATCAGACTGAATGGAAAGGAGGTCATCTATACTACCTCTAATGGGACATTTGGGTTGTGTATTGTTCCACAAATGCGATCGAACTGCTGGAGGTGTATATAAGTTTCTTCATTAATATTTCCATGGTAAATTGGGAGAAGAGGTAAAATAGAAGGCTTAAGCTCAAAATGCCCATGAACCATATGGATTTGTATCCAAGAATTTGTTTGTCTTACCCCTGGATTATAAGCATTTTTTCGTGTAGGCTTAGCCCAGGTTCTATATGAGGTTCTTCTCCCCCATTCCCACCTTCAGAGTTTCTATTGTCCCCCTCTCTCCTATCTTCTCTTTCCTGTATCAGCTCGAGAATCATGTCTCTTAATGTGTTCTGAAAATTAGCCTGCTCTGCTATCTGGGCTTGAATTGTCTGGATGGAGGCTAACATGATGCTGTTGATCTCGCTCTGCTCTGACATGGTTCCCTTTCCCTTTGGTGGCATCAAGTGTTCAGTGTCTAACTCTGAAAATGTGGATGATACTCGATTAGTACTCAGAATTGATGGAGTCTCAGATATTAATTCGAGATTAAAGCCAATATCAAATAGTGGATTGATGGATGTTGTGAAGGGCGAAGTGGAGGAAGAGGAATATTCGGGAAGTGAGTCTCCCCGAATAGAAGGTAAATGGCTCGGAGTGTAAAATGAGTTCGCAGAATCCAAACGGGAAATACTCAGATCCGACATCATTGAAATCAATAGCTTGGATGCGAGAACACGAAGGTCAATGCAAGAGTGAAAGTGAATGAAGGCGCAAATTTCATAGAAGGATCTTTATCGCTAGCAAGCAAACACAATACAAACCCCCAGTTCACCAACTCAACTCAATGTGAAGACCGTGAAGGTTCGGTCAATTATCTTGATAATTTTAGAGTTTGGTGACAATACAATCTATCAGAGCGGTTAAAGCGAGCTGTTAGGAACCCAATGCTCTCAGGAGACTAGCCCAATCCCAAAGTTAGATCTTTCCCAACCAGTATGAATTGCAGACCGTTTACCGGCTAGCCGATCAATTCAATTTGTTAAGGACGTCACAGGCTGCTTTACCGGCTATCAGAGAGATCCTCACTGGAGAACGACTAACCCAATATAGTAGTCTGAAAAGAGTTCGGGCGTGGCTCTATCTTAGTGTGCGGGTCGCTCTCTCGCTCAAGCAAACCAAACAATGAGGGGGTTACTCTCCCCAAAACAATGATTTTTCCTTGTATTTTTTAGGGTCGAGTTTTATTTAGTAGTCCCGGATTTAGAAGTTATCACTTGGTTAAAATATTTTCAACGAATCGCCTACCGAGTGTCCAATTTCCTTTTTAACTTATGTGAGTGAAAACAGGGAAGGAGATCGGAAATGCCAATGCACGATTAAAAACAATGATGCATGCAGGGGTTAGAGATGCATACCTTGTCGCCAGCACTATACATGCAAGTGATCCACGCATAATTTAAATAAGTCCAACTTACGCTCTACTATATAGGCATAGAAATTTCTTATTTAGGATGTTTGGACCTAATTAATTACCTGGCTCAAGCAAATTAATTAATGCAATCAAGAGGTAGCTCACGGAATACGGGGGAAATAAAGAAAAATAAGGCGATGAAAACAAAACCGGTGAGGTCCCCCAAGTGCGCCGGCATTTCGTGAAACAGACCCCGCAACAAATGAATGTCCGTTTACAAGAGTTCAAATCTTAGAAAAGAAAATCTCTCTCTCTCTCTCTCTCTCTCTCCTCTTCTCAAGCTATTTTGCTGCTTGGTGAAGAATCAAGCCACCTCCACGTCGCTTGGGTGCTTCGGCTCTCCTAGAATCACCTCCTTCGCTCCGCGGGCCCTCGTATGAAAAAGAAAAGAGAATGTATAAGAAATACAATTATCAAATATGAGAGAAAAAAAGAATAAAATGTAGTGATATAAACAATGAAGTGAATGGAAAAAATGTAAACAGATATTTACAAACAAGAATAGCAGGTCAAAAGAGAAAGCTAACTACCCTCACCGTGCCTCCCTGGCAACGACGCCATTTTGTTGTTGCAGAAAATCTCAGATCAGAAATTAATGAATAGTAGGTCGTTGTTATCCCCAAAAATCCCGCGACAAACAAACAAATTTTTTTATTTTGCTACTTATTAACCTGTATAGCAAACATGGTCGAACTCAGGGAGGCTACAAATCCTGAGGGTTATTCAGTTAATTAAAAATCAATTAAGAAAAACATGAATCTCAAAAGACAACTATCCTTGGTTTTTGTGATTTTTTTATCTTTTTTATTTTTTTAATAGTTTTTTTCTAATGTTTTTTTTTTCTTATTTTTCAAATTTTTAGTGATTTTGATTTTGCAATTTTTTTATTTTCAAAAATAACACGAAGCAATATTCATAAGATAAAAAATACGCACACCAACTCTTTTTTATATTTTTTCAATTTATCAAAAAATGCTCAGAAAAAATCAGAGAACATGTTTTTGGGTTTTGAAAGTTTTGAAATGTTTTTGGGAATTTTTGTAGAATTTTCAGATGATTTGTATTTTTCTAAAAATCAGACAGTGAGAAAATGCGAATATGTGCAGAACTTAGAGTATTTTAGAACTTAAAAATATATTAAGTGCCCAAAGCTCCTGATAATTATTTTTATTATAAACTAAAAATCAAAATCTATAACCAGAAATAAAAATCACATTTTTTGGATTTTTCTAGAATTTTCTACATTTTTTTAAGATTTTTCATTTTTCGTAATTTTTTCGCTTTTTATAACGTGTTAATGCACAAAAATTGGTCAGAAATTAAAAGATAACAAAATACAAATACATTAATTTTTCTTGACTTTTTATATAATTTTTCAAATTTTTATGATTTTTTTAATTCCAGACATTCAAAAGATAAAGTTTTTGATTTTTTAAATATATCAAATGTTAACTAAATTTGATGAAAAATTTATGCTAGGAAGAATATCACATCAAGAGCATAGCATAATTTTCTCAGAATTTTTAAGCAATAAAACTAATTATTCCAATGAAAAGATCACACAAATTTAAAGTCTGGAATTGAGGGACCAAAATGCAATTATTAAAAAGTTTTCGACTGAATATAAATATAGATAAAAGACAGAGTTCAATCGCAAATTACCCAGATAGCGTGTGTGGCACACGTGACCTTCAATTTGGCATGTGATGAATCTGCGATTCGTCATCTTTATTCATTTATTTTACCTTAAAATCCCTTATAAAACACCTGCATTAAACACTAACACCATATTCTTACTAACTTCCATCTGTGTGTAAATATTGTATACTTCTTACTAATTTTAACCTAAAATGAATAAATAAAGAAAGAAAGGAAAAATAAAGAAAAGAAAATAAAAAATTGGAAGTCTGTATATATGTAATAGATACAGGTTGACCGGAACCCCGAGAGAAGGTCAAGACTTGACCTGATCGACAGGAATAAAGTAGGGGAAGATAGGGTCCTTAAGAAGAAAATCCAAAAAATGTGTGTGTTGTTGTAAATACTTCTCACTTATTTTGTATATATCTTTATAAAACTGACACTAATTTATATGTGCCTTAATTGAACTCAAATCAACTAACTTTCAAAACTAAAGTTGTAAAAAAAATGTGTCCTAATTAATAAAAATAATTGCATAATTAAATCAAGTACAGAATAAAAGTAGCCACACTTGGAAAAAGCCACTAAGCATTATTGAAAGACCAATTCCGGCTCCATATGAGTTCAAATTGAATCAATCTCACTACCATTGGATTCGAAATTAAATTATCGTTAAAATTACTATATTTTCATAATTTTTGGAGTTACGGTTGAAAAGTCGATTTTTTTTTGGGGTGGTTTGTGCAATTTTCCCATGTATTTTGTCCATATTATATTTGTATATATCTGTAAATTATTCCCACTAATTATTTAAAAAATTTAAAATAAAAAATTTAAAATTTTTAAAACAAAAAAGGGCCAATTTCCTCATTTACTCGTGTATATAATGTCATATATGTATATAGTATATATATAGTTGCTATTTTTAATTAACCTCCATAAAAAATAAAAAAATAACATTTTTTAATTCATATAAGTTAAGTAATGAAAATTTAAAAAAAATAGATAATTTTGTCTCTTTTCATCTCTCTTATCTCTTTCACCAAAAAAATTCAAAAATTTATTTCAATTTTCATCTCTCTTTATCCAAAAAAATTCAAAAATTCATTTTAATTTTCATCTCTCTTTATCCAAAAAAATCAAAAATTAAAATTTCATTCTATTTTTTCTATTGATATGGTTCCTTCTTCCTCATTTCTTCTTGATCAATCTTTAGAGAGAGGAGCCCAATCTCCGAGAGAAAATTTCGTTGAGAAAGTTGCCTAGTTTCCAAGCCATCCGGTGACAGCGAGTCGACCTTGTCGAGGCGATCATAATCCATTTCCGCTCCTAAGGTGAAATCCACATTTTTCTTCTTATTTTATCTTAGTTTAATCGTACTTTATTTTGTCGCATTTTTTTCATCGTCATTTTCTTTCTCTAGATCTAAAAAAATTCATCACGATTTTTGATCGGCCACCGACTCGATTTTTCATCTCCCTTTCTCGATCTATACGTGTTCTCTTCTATCGTCCACGATCTCTCAACTCCAGTCGCGTACGGTGGCCGGAGATCAGATTCGATTCTTTCATTTTCGTCAAATCCTCGTTCATTTCCCGATTTGTAAATAAATAAAAAATAATAATAAAATAATTTTTTTTTTCCTCTAGCATTTGTTTTGCATGATCATAAAAAAATAAAAAAATAAGAAAATAAAAAAAAGAATTTATATAGCTTTTTTTAATTCCTATTTTCATATTTACAAAAAAATAAAAAAAGTTTTTTTTATTTCTGTTAACATCACAAATAATAAAAAAATTACAAAAAAATAAAAAAATAATCCTCCAACAAGCAGTAGGGTCGCCACCCCCTGCCGCCCACCAACTGCACCGCCGCGGACACACGCCCTCCTCCACCGTGTGGCCTTCCGTCTCCACCGAGAGCGGCCGCCATCCTCTACGCCGACCTGTCATCGATCTAGCATCGCACCCTCCTCCAGCTCGTCCAAGCGACCCGCGCTCGGTCAAGCGCCTCCTGCGCTCATCCTCCGACGCCTGCGTATTTGTCATCTCCACCAAGGGCGGCAGAGCCGCCATCCTCGGCGACCTCCTGCAGCTCGCCGCCAAAGCGCACCTCCAGTAAGCTGCGAGTCGCTCTTTCTCGGCATCTCGCGCCTCCGCCTTGCTGTTGAAGAGGGCAGCGGCGAACCCTCTTCCCTCTAGCCCCTTTATCAAGAAATGAAGAATGACCCTTGTTAGGGTTTTGATTTAATATAAAAAATGGGAACAATTGCAATAAAGCCCCAGAACTTCCTCGAATTGCAAGAACGTCCCTGCCAGCTCGTTATTGGGAAGATTACATTGAAGCCTTCTGAAGATTTTCAAAATTACAGACGTGCCCCCGCCTCCTCAAGTCAAGTGCTTTCCAAGCATTTCGTCGGTAAATTGTATTTTCCTTTTCTCACCTTATTTTATTTACTTATTTAATACAAAAACATTGAATATTGCATTTTGGTCCCTGTTATTCAGTCTCCTAAATTTGCATGATTATTCTATTGAAATAAAAGTTTTTATTTGTCCAAAAATGTTACAAAAATTATGCTATGCTCCTGATGTGATTATCTTCCTAGCATTAATTTATCATTGCATTTTGTTTTCATTTATTATTATTAAAAAATAAAAAACATATCATTTTTCTCTATTTGAATTTCGAAAATTCATAAAAATTCAAATTTTGTTCCAAAAATTTTCAAAGTTAGGGTAGTTTTATTTCATTGTCTTTTAATTTCTGACCAATTTTCACTCATTGATTATTCATAAAACCCCAAAAAATTGAAAAATGTCAAAAATCTTATAAAAATCATAAACAATTCTACAAAAATCCAAAAATTATGATATCGATTTTTGTATGTAGATATTTACTTATAGTTTGTCTAAAAAATAATATCTAGGAATTTTGGACAACTAAACTATTTTTAAGTTTCAAATTTCTCCAGGTTGTGCACAATTTCACATTTTCACATTTTGATTTTTTGAAAAAGACAAAAACATCTAAAAATTTCAAAAAAATTCTCAAAAATATTTCAAATCTTTTAAAACCCAAAGACATTTTTTTTATTGAAAAATTACAAGAAGAGTTGGTGTGCGTATTTTTTATCTTGTGAATATTAATTCACGTTATTTTTCAAAAAAAATAAAAAAATGCAAAATCACTAAAAAATGAAATTATAAAATATAAAAAAATTAGAAATATAAAAATAAAAAATTAAAAGATAAAAAATCACAAAAACCAAGGATAGTTGTCCTTTGAGATGCATGTTTTCTCTTAATTAATTTCTGATTATTTGAATAACCTCGAAAATTGTAGCCTCCCTGAGTTCGTCCATGTCCGCTATACATGTTAAGAAGTAGAAAAAATAAAAACAAAATAATTGTTCGTTTGTCATGGGATGTTGGGGGATATGAACAACAACGACAACCTTTTTATCACTAATTTATCCGATCCTCCAACATTTTGTCTCAATAACATGAACCTTTTCGTAATTTTAGAAACTTTCAGAGATACCTCCACAAATTTTCCAGAACTTTTTTTTATTTTAAAAACACTCCCTAGGGTTCACTATTCATGCCTTTGTTTAATCTACACAGGGACAAAGGGCACCCGCCGCCACTGTGCTGAGGCGGTGGACAACGTCAGGTGGAACTGACCGTGGTGGCGTGAGCGGCCTGGATCGGCGAGGGCACACGACGCAGGGGCGCCGGAGGTGTCTGGGATGGGACAAAAGGCCGCCACAACCGCCAGGCACGGTGGCAGCGAGAGGGGTGGCGGCTGCACGGCTGCTACGCAAGGAGCTTGGGGCTGAGCTGCTGGTCGCGACAGTCTGGATGAAGGCGCGACGGAGGTGGGAGGTGCCCACGCGGGCTGGAGGTCGTAGCAGGGCCGCGCACGGGGTTGAGCAGTAGGAGGCTGGCGTCGGGTGTCGGCCTGGGAGGAGGCTGGCTGGGCGACACACACCCAGGTGGATCAGGAGGGCGCATGTGATGCGGTGGAGGCACGGGTGGTGATTCCTGTGGGATGCGACGGAGGCACGGGCGATCTGGCAGAGCCGGCGAAGGTGGCAAGGTGGTGGCGGCCCTGCTACCGTCGCTCCCCCCTTTTTTATTTTTTTAATTATTTTTTGTAATTTTATTCCTTTTGTAAATAGTACATGAAAACAATAATAAAAAACTTTTTTTCAATCCGAAATATAAAAAGAAAACAGATAATGAGGAATGTTTTTTTTTATTTTTTTATGTTTATTTTATTCTTTTTAATGGTCCTGCAAAACAAACGTTAGAAATAAAGAAAAAAATGGTTTTTTTGTATTATTTTTTTATTTTTTATTTATTTACAACTTAGAAAAATGAACGAGGATCTGGCGGAAATGAGAGATTCGAATCCGATCTCCGGCCACCGTCGTGGTCGGAGTTGATAGATCGAGGGAGGTAGAAATTGAACACGGAGAGATCGAGAATTGTGGCAAGAAAAATCGTGTCAAAACGGATCAAATCGTGTTGGAATTATTTCTTTTTATTAAGATCTAGAGAAATAAAGTGATGATGGAATCAAAAATGTGACAAATGAAACTAAGATTAACCTAAGATAAAAATAACAAAAATGTGGATCTCACCTTAGGAGCTTAAATGGAACGTGATCGCCTCGACGAAGGCCGACTTGCTGTCACTGGATGGCTCGGAGGCTAGGCACTTTTCTCGATGAATTTTTCACTCGAAGATCGGTCTCCTCTCTCTAAAGATTGATCAAGTTTAAATGAGGGAGAAGGAGCCATATAAATAGAAAAGATAGAATGAAATTTGAATTTTTGAATTTTTTGGATAAAGAGATAAGAGAGCTGAAAATTGAAATGAGATAAAGATAAAGAGATAAAACTATTTACAAAATTATCTATTTTTTGAATTTTCATCACTTTATTTATTTGAAATAAAAAAGTTATTTTTTTTATTTTTTATGGTGGTTAATTAAAAACAGCAACTATATACATATAGTATATATATGACATTATATACAAGGGTAAATGATGATTTAGCTTTTTTTATTTTAAAAGATTTTAATTTTTTTTTATTTTAATTTTTTTTATTTTTAGTTATTAGTAAAAATATTTACAAATATAATATGTACATAAGCTATGGGAAAATTGCACAAACCACCCCAGAAAATTAACTTTTTACTCGTAACTCAAAAAATTATGAAATCAAGTCATTTTAAAGATAATTTAATTTAGAATCCAATGGAAGTGATATTGGTTCAATTTGAGTTCATATGGAACCGGAATTGATCTTTCAACTAGTGCTTAGTGGTTTTTTCCAAGCGTGGTTACTTTTATTCTGTACATGAAATAATTGTGCAATTATTTTTATTAATTAGAGAGATTTTTATTAACAACTTTGGTTTTGAAAGTTATTTGATTTGAGATCAATTAAGGCACAAATAAATTAGTGTCAGTTTAATACATATATACACAAAATAAGTGAGCCCAAAATATACGACCCGAACTTCTCGAGGGGCCATACTACATCGAGCATTTCCGTTTAAGTCATTGTATAATTCTTCTGTGTAGACTTTGATCGCATAGTGGATCGCAAACGCGATCTCCTCTCCTCATTATCCTAATACATCTTCTATAGCAAAATATGAAGCGTCAGTCCTGATCTCAAAAGGGAGAGACCAGTTAGGAGCTTGTAGTATAGGCGAGGAAGAAATCTTCCTCTTCAAGAGATCAAAGGCCTCTATATACCTATGATATACAATGAACTCTGTGTATTTCCCTAAGAGCTCAATCAGTGGGTGGGGCAATCTTTGAAAAATCTTGAATAAATATCCTATAAAATCCAACATGCCCTAGGAATGACCGCACTGACTTCACCTTGGTAGGTGGATCGAGTTTCTCTATCACCTCCACCTTGGTCGGGTCTACCTCCATTCCCCTTTTGGAGATGACATGCCCCGACACGATACCCTCTGTCACCATAAAGTGACTATTCTCCCAGGAGAGTACCAGGTTCACCTCTCTACACCTCTTGAGGACTCGGTCCAAGTGCGCTAAACATGTATCAAAGGAATCACCATGAACTGAGAAGTCATCCATGAATACTTCTAGGAAATCTCCCACCATTTCGGCAAATATGACGATCATGCATCGTTGAAAAGTGCTTGGGGCATTACAGAGCCCGAATGGCATGCACTTGAAAGCATAAGTGCCGAATGGACATGTGAAAGTGGTCTTTTCCTGGTCCTCAGGGGCTATAGCTACCTGGTTGTAGCTTGAGTACCCGTTAGAAAACAGAAGAACTCTTTCCCTGTGAGTTTCTCCAAAATATGATCAATAAAAGGCAAGGGAAAGTGGTCTTTCTTGGTCACGACATTCAGGCGCCTGTAGTTAACACAAACACGTCACGACATGGGTACTCGTGTCACGATCTCTACCCCATCCTCATTGGTGACCATCTGAATTCTTGACTTCTTCAAAACAACATGAAGCGAGGCCACCCACTTGGAGTCAGAAATAGGGTATATAAACCCTTCTTTGCACCATTTCTCAATCTCTTTCTTCAGTACTTCCTGTAGATTGGGGTTAAGTATCCTCTGAAACTCACTGGAAGGTATCAAATTATCCTCAATAAAAATGTGGTGTGAGTAGAGAGCGGGGTTGATCCCCACGAGATCTGACATTGTACAGCCTATTGCTTTGCGGTTCCTCTCTAAAACCTCTAACAACCTAGACTCTTGTTCTAAATTCAAGTCTGAGCTAATGATAATAGGATATTTCTCTTTAGGTCCGCAAGATTGGTGGAGTGTAGGAGGAAATGTTTTCAGTACTGACAATGTGGTATCATCAAACAAATATGCTTGAACTGAATCAGAATTTGGTTCCATGTTGCATGAAGGTAGCTAAGCTGTGTGGTACTCGCCACCGGGTTAGAAGTATCGGGAGTCGGATTGCCAAAGAAATGCGGTAATTCGGTCAAAGCCACGCCCGACTCATCATCTATGTCCAATGACCATTCCGAAGGGGATGGAACTGACAGATCCAGATGGATCTCTACGTCATCATGGGAATAAGTAGATGCATCTCTAATAAGATTATGCAATACATGGCAAACTGCATCATCCACTATGTCCTTTCCAAATGAAAGGGTCTCTCTCTATCCTGACGGAATCTATCTCCTTATTCTAATGGTGCTAATCGTTCTACAATCTGTATCTAAAGATGAGTACTCTGTGCAACTCTCTAAATTGGGTCACTGACACTTGGTTTGCTTCATCTCAAGGTTCACTTCTCTGCCTGGAGAATGAAACTTCATCATTCTCGTACCATAATTGAAAGCTGCACCTATGATCCTAAGGAAGGGCCACCCGAGAATGATTTGAGATTCTCTCCAACGATTATGGGTCTCCATATCCAAGACTATGAAGTAAACCTGATAGTTCTGCCCCTTAATCTAGATAACGATGTTCTTCACTTCTCCCTTAGGTCTCTTCACTGAACGATATGCAAATTGGAGTAAAGCTCTATATTTACGAAGTGGTCCCAACTTTAATTTTCGGTATAATGCTAAGGGAAGTAAGTTGATGGAAGAAACGTTATCCAAGAGTGTGCATGCAAACACGACGTCATCAATACGACTCTCCACATAGTGAGCACCCATGTCTCTCTTTTTCTTTGGCAATGTCTGATTTTTGAGACAATATGTTGTGGCTACTGACAAGACGTGTGTCTTCACATATTGGTTTTCTTTTTTCATGCTAACCCTAGTAGGTGTGCATCTCATCTTAAGTTATTTCTGGAATGCAGGATGGTTAGCCACATATTCATCAAATGACATGTCTACAATGATATTTTCTCTACAAAACCATGCCATATCAGGGTCATCTTTCTGAATCTTTTTGTTATACTTTCCTGCCGTAAGTGCATAGGGGAAAGGGATTGAAGATAGGGAAACAGAAGATGAAGAATCTGAATCATGAACTGAAGGATCATTCTTGGCATTAACAGAAACAGAGTTCTTCATACAAGAATCTTTTTGATGCAACATGGAATCAAAATCATAACTATCTACTATAGGCTACGGAATAGAAGCTGGAGTGGTATCCACCACAACATGAGATGCAAGGTCCTCCGCAGACTCAGAAGTATATCCGTGTTGTTGATGCTGCATGCGTGCTCTCCTTCTCCTCTCAGCTCCCTAAGTATAAATCCTCAAATGGCGTTGATGGGGCTCTGAAATATGTTGCTTTCCTCCTTCTCCTAAGAAGACTCTTCAGGTAGAGCTCCAAAGATGTCCCTCCTCGTGTCCCTCGCCCGATCAGGTACGGATACGGTCCTTCCGCTCCTGAGTGACATGTTATTGGCCTTATCACATGAAAGAATCTCATGTTCAAATCTAGGAGATGCTGAATAGTATACCTAATGAAAGTGCTGTTGAGAACTAGATCAGTTCTGGCTATTGGGGTTAGCCTGAACTTGGGATGGGATTGAGGTAGAGGGTGCAGTCTGCTCGTCTCTCCATCTAAACAGGTAGTTGACATCCACCCGTAAGTCATGAATTTGATTCATGTAGAAGTGAAGCTCATTGAGCATTTGCTTCTGTATGTCCATGGTACCAGACAAAGAAGGAAGGGGATAAGACTAGGAAGAAGAACGGGAAGACTGACCTTATTTGCCAGGGTACTACCTCTGCTGCTGCTGGTACTAGTGTGTCTGTTGAAATTACGGGCCCTGCAGGCCCGCCTGGTAATGGCCCTGTCGGCCATACTACTGGTACTGTTGTCGCTGATGCTGGGGTGGATGGAATCCAGGGCTCTGTTGTGAAGGAGGTGATGTGGAGGTGAATGTGGTGTTGTGAAAGGTTGGGGGACGCCGGTAGGCCTGTCGATTCCCCGTACTTCCCTGCCTAGCAGGGTCCTGAGTATACCATACTCCATTCACCTCCCAAACCGGTGGAGGCTCCTCCTGAACTGTATCTGCTAATGGATGTTGATGTTGGAAAGAGTGGGCATAGGATTGGTCGTGCTCCCATGTCTGGGGTTGCACTAACACCAACTGCTCCTTAACATGGTGAACTCGGTATACGGGACCAGCAGGTGCAGTCATGTGCGGGTATCCTTATCTTAGATACCTTCTTAGTCAACTCCTCCATCTGTTTTGGAAGTTTGGAGACACTCCGGTTTAACTCATTAATCCTCCTGTCAATCTTCTCAACTACTGTAAGCTTTTCCGCAAGGAGTCCTATAGGGATCACGTCCAAAGAGAGATCGACTACAGAAGATTTTCCCCTCCAAATGGGAGTGAACTAGAGGATGATGTACATGCCCTGCTGGCCATCTGTGAGTGGGTAGTTTCAGCCATCTGCTCGAATACCTTGCAGAAGGTATCTGATCCTCGTGATGTACAGTTGTCTCCACAAGCAGCACTCACTAAACACTGCATCTCAGGGTTGAGACCAATGAAGAACGACTGGACCAAGATGTTGTCATCTAGTCCATGATAGGGACACTTTTTCAAGATGTCCTCGAACCTTTCACATGCATCAAAGAAAGCTTCAAGGGTAACTGGGAAAACCTCATAATATGTGTCCTCATCATGTTAGTCCTACTTAAGGAATAGAACTTCGTCAGAAATAGGCCCTTAAACTGGGCATAAGTGGTGATTGTAACTACAAGATTTTCACCCAGTAGTCAGCTTTGCCACCCAAGGAAAATGGAAGGGCTGTGAGCATAATATAATCCTGGCTAACATTTGGATGTCTAAGGTTAACGTAGACTAGCCCGAAGTCTCTTAGGAATGCATATGGTTCCTAAGAAGCATTCCCATTAAAGTACGACAACAAATTCAAAAACTACAGCTTCAATTCAAAATCAACCGTGGGTTTGGCCGGATTTAAATATTTCCGAATTCTGTACTGTTCGGTATTATACGCTTCATCCATTGCTTGCTTGACCTTAACAATGAGCTATCGTAACTAAGCTCTGAGTAATGATTGTTGCTACTCAGATGCAACTAACCTGGTTAGTACCATTCTCATTGGGTCTTCGGGGTGTTCTTATTCCTCTTCTTTCTTCTTTGAAGGCATCTTACTTGAATCTTCTTCAGAGCCTACATCATCAATGTGTTCTTGGTTAGAAGAGGATTTATGAATCAAGATATTCTCATCGAGGCAAAGGTCTTCCTCGGTGAGATGGGAGGAGAGAAAGGGAATGGATTGATAGTAACCATCCCGAGAGTGAGTGATCCTAGGATCAAGAGGGTCATGAGTCTAGGTTGGTCCAGTTGCACCTAGATCTTTGAAGGCGTACTTCTTGGAGGGTTTAATGAGAGATTCGCAAAGTCTGAATAAATATCTCCCAATTAGGCATCTTCGATGTCAAAAGAACCGATTAGAACACGATATTCAATGAGACACTAGTTCTACGGTGCAAATAAATGTGCGGAGTAAACTCACACAATACAAACACAATTCAAACCATAAATTTCACCAACTCAACACATGATAATCGTTAGGGTTTGGCCGAATTATCTAATTAATTTTAGTTGGTGATAAATGCAATTT
The DNA here is from genome assembly GCA_037367405.1 of Ottelia alismoides. Classification (NCBI taxonomy): domain Eukaryota; kingdom Viridiplantae; phylum Streptophyta; class Magnoliopsida; order Alismatales; family Hydrocharitaceae; genus Ottelia; species Ottelia alismoides. The sequence goes on along the minus strand of JAZKJV010011494.1, from coordinate 413,968 downwards.
TGTAAAGATTAACGAGCTGTTAAGTGCCCATATTTTCCTACAGACTGGCTCGATTCTTACGACTAGTTAGACCTACTTTCAGCTAGTATAGGAGTAAGTGCGGACCGTATAAATACGGCTACCCATTCCTTGAGGACTAAGGCATCCTTTAAACCTCCCACTCTGCTAAGAAAATCCAGACCGTTTACCGGCTACCCGTAGATCCTCACTATAAAGTAGCTAATCACCTAAAAAGAAAGAACCGGTAGTATGTAAGAAATCCTGGCTCGACTCTATCCTATGTTCGTCTCTCTCTCTCTTGCAAGTAAATTCAAACAATGAGGGATTTATGCACCCATGAAAAAGGTTCTTTTTATTCCAATTTTTTAATCGACCTACTCAATTCAGTCCCAATTTTAGAGTTTAGTTATCACTTGAAAATTATTCCGAACACAACAAGGCACGTCTACTATTCAGTCCCAATTTCCTTTTTAACCTTAAGTTGTAAAACAAGAGGGGAATTGGAAATTAGAATGCAAATGTGAAATGTTGATGCATGCTCAGAAGAAGATATACTTTTAGTGAAGCCCAGCACTCTCCATGCGTTATACAAAACTGAATTTTTAAAGTTACACTAAATGGAGGAATATTGAGAAAACTGCACCTAAATAGTATACTATTTGCGGGGAAGAATTGAGTTAATTTGAGCTAAGTAGTACATATCTATGTGTGTCTCTTTATGAATCATATTAGATGTGTGAATCTTCTAAAATATGTGAGGCATATATTATGATGTGCACAAACAAATTTGATGCTAAACTACCATGTGCCTATCCTTAATTTCACCATTCAAGTCGAGGCCTACTCTCACCGGAGAGTGAAACAGGTCTTGAAACACCACAAAATATTGTCCAAGTCTTTTTTTACATGTGCGAGCTCTCAAACAAGAGACACTATTAATGAGCAAATTACCTAAGTTATTACAACAAAATAATAACAAAAATACTCTCAAAAATAAATTAGAAATTCCTTGCTCTTTAGAAGTCGGCACGTGTCACGCCCATCAACCTCTGATGCACTCCAAGTCCACGAGGCCCTCGCAAGGAATAATAATTTATATTAGAGAGATAGACAACAAAATTTATACAAGAAAAGAGCAGAAAAATAATTGAGAGAAAGAAAATGGAATCAAAACAAGGTGTCTCAGGGGTCAGAATACTGCAGTGAGTGAAAATCTAAATCTAATTTTTCAAATCAATCCCTAAGTCGTTTGCCTCCTCGGCAACGGCACCAAATGATCGATCCGCTGAGCACGTGGTGTAATTTGTAATTGTTGTAATACGGGTAATTAACAAATCGTTTAGAACCGAGAAAATGTCTCCGTGAAGAGTGTCTTGGCTTTAATTTATATCCCAGGCAAGTCCGGGGCCGAACACATGGAGGCAAAGGAACAACTTCGGGTTAATTTAAAAATTTAGGTCTAGGTTTTCAATACGGATTTTTCTGTAATTTTTTTAATGCAAACATAATGTGAAATGCAATATGTGGGTGAATTAAGAAACTAAGAAAACACACAACATAGAAAATTTAATTTTAATAAGAAATCAGTTCAATTTTGCCAAATTATATTTTTTTCGAGATCCCTAATATAGCTATGAATGCAAGAAACTTTTTTTTTGAATTTTCTGGGTTAAAATACAGAAATGAAAATGCATACTTTTTATGGGTTTTTTCATAATTTGTTACACAAGTAGAATGCAAACATTGTGAAATTTTACTGGAAATAAACCATGATGCAATGATGCTACATATTGTTTTTGGATTTTTCTAACAAAATATGAAATGTTTATGGATTTTCCAATGGAAATAGAGTGATAGTGAGTAATTAATTTCTAATAAATCCACATTAACAAATTAATCAGAATGTGAATTATTTCAAGAAGGTATTTATATAAGCATCCAGCAGAGTATAAATTTCACAAAAATACAAAGTGGGGATGTAATAAAAAATAAGTTATCAAAATCACTCTAAAAATTATTTACGACACAAAACAACTCCAATTTAAAAGAAATTTGGACAGTAATTAATTCAAGTTTCAAGACATCATTTTTCATTTTTTTAGAGTTTTTGGAGCAATTGTAAGTTAGATATGAATTTAAGAGTATAGATTGGGTACAATATATGATTTACCACTAAAATAATTTTAATAAATTACCCAGAGACCACAAAAATCTAAATAAAAATCCATATGCTAGAGAATTAGTTACTCAACAACATGTTATATTTCATTAAATAAAACGATACAAAATTGAGGTCCAATTTAATATTCAAATATAGGGGTGTCCATGCAAATTAAGGAAGTAAAATTACAAACAAACAATGTACCGAAAAGTTTTTGTAAATATAGAAACTTAACAGAAAACATATGCAATTTTGCCAATAAAAAAAACCTAGAAAGGACCTTCTTCTTCGACAGGTCATGCTCACCACAGGCGGAAGACTGTGGTGTGCGCGCAGAGGATGGTGGGGGCATGCAGGCTGGAGCCAGAGGCCGTGCAGGGCTGCTGGAGGCGGTCGCGGCTGCGGCAAGGGAGGCTGCAGGCGGGCTCGCGGTAGTGCGGGCGGCCGCACCATGAGGAAGGAGGGGTAGCGTGGGGAGGCGACGTCGCTTCGTGGAGCGGGCAGTAGTAGCCACGTGCTGGCATGCGGAGGCCGCCGGCATGGGTTGGGTAGAGGTGTGGCTGGCGGGCGGAGGGCAAGGCCGCTGCCTGTGGCTGGAGGCATTGGGTTAATGGCTTCTGCTGTGATGGGCGGCGGTGGGTGTTGCCGACCGCTGCTGTGTTTTTTTTTATTATTATTTTTTTTGAATTTTTTACTTTTTTTTTGTTTTTTTAATTTTAATTTTCTATTTTTCTAAATAGGGAATAAAAAAAATTAAATTAAATATGTGAATGTAGTGATGGTGGGAGTATGATAAAGTAGGACAAATGAAGGAGGGTGGGTGGTGATATGATGTGATAAAAAATGCAACAATAAAATAAACGATGACAAAAAAATGAGAAGACATATTACCTACAATAGAAGCGGACACCTATGGTGTGCTTATGAGAAACACGGTCTTCGCTCGAATCACCGGCTAGGGATGAGCTTAGGCAACACACGAATGTGCCTGCGATGTTGGCCAAGAAGCTAACGGATCTAACTAAAGAGACCTGTCATCGCTCGACTGTGGTTGCATCACTGTCACCGATTCAACTGTAGGAACTAGGCTCTCCTCACATAAAGAAGGATCAAAGGCAAAAATGATGAGAATGAGATGCAAATAAAGAGAAAATGTAAAGTTATGAAAGTGGTGGAGGGAAGGTTACTAAAATGCTGGAGTTGAATTAGAAGTTAGAAAAAATGGTGGAATAATTGAGTTGAATGGGTGGTTATTATAGAGAATGGAAATTAAATAAAAAATAAATAATAAAATAAATTAGGCTACTAAAATACAATAAAATATAGTGAAGAACAAATAGTGGAGAATTTACAAAAGAAGACAAACACGTACATTTTTTTACTTTTTTAATTTTTTTTTATATTTTTGAATAAAAGATATTTACAATAAAAAATACAATACAATACATGGAATAAAATACAACACAACAATGATTTTTTAGATTTTTTAGTAATAAAAAAATAAATAAATAAAGAAGAAAGAATGGATATTTACATTATATACAATGTACACCTAGGTCCCAAAACCCAAACTTTACGAACGAGCTCCGATTTTAGTGGAACCACTTCCGTTGGTGATGAATCTACGTTTCATCGTCTTTATTGTATCATTTTGGCTTTAAAAACCCTAGTAAATGCGTGCAATTAGGCTTAATTTAGGCATTTTAGCATTCATGCATAATTGCGTAAATATTGTATAAAATGTGGTTTTTAAAGCCAAAATTATAGAATAAAGAAAAGAAAAGAAAAAGAATAAAATATTGTAAATATTTTATGACCTGAAACCCCCGAGACCTAGGCATCTCGATGACTAGGTCGACAAGAAATAAAGTAGGGGGTGATAAGGGCCAAAATACAATAAAAATTCCTTTTATTTCATTCATTCTTTATTCATTTTGGGACCTATTTTTGGTTCCACTTTTTATACTTCAAATAAATAAACTTTGTACTCGAAAGTTGTAGATGATTAAATAAATAAAAATACAAAATTTATTTTACTCAAAAATAATGTACAGATAAAAAGTTATGGTCTGAATAAAATTCCAAAATCTCAACTTCCCAGACCCGTATCTCACAAATAAAAACTCGAAATGCATCAAACTCACCTCTAATTGTACATAATTTAAAATAAGCTATTTAATGGTGGTGGTTTCGCATTTGGCGGAGCAACAGTTTGAAAGTTGAGTTTTGGACCCCTATTGTATACCTGTACATGTTAAAATATTCATTCATTATTTTTATAATTTTATATTTTCATAATTTTATAAATATTAAATATAATGTATATGTATATTAAAATCATAATAAAAATACAAATAAAATACAAAAATAAAATACTTGTAATATATAACATAGGTATAATACCTGTATATATACCTATATAATTTATACTTAAGTATATAAAACACTTCAAAAAAATAAAATAAAAATACATTTAAGTGTATAAAAATATTCTATAAATTTATAAAATAATAGACAAAAATAAATAAATTAAAATTCATAAAATAAAAATAAATTATTAAAATATATAGATAATATACCTATAAAGGCTAAAACAGGCAACTTATAAATTTATACCTCTAAAAAATAAAAAACAATTACCATAAAATAATTTATAAAATAATAAACATTTTTTATTTAATAACCTAAAAATAATAATATCGTTTACTATTTTAAAATGATTTTATAAAACATTTTTTCATGCTTTTTCCTGGTTGGTCCACGTGGACCAACAAGGGGGGCTGGAAGTGGTTTTGTCTCATTTTCATGGTTTTTTCGAGACGAATCCTTTCATCGTCTCATGTTCGACTCTTCACAACTTCTCTTCCTCTACAATCGAGGATACACGCCCTTGGCTTATAGTGGTCTTTGGACCCTCGATGCGACTGCCATCACCTCGTCATTCACGCATGTCGGCCATCTATTCAAAAATACCCCATCCGCCTCCATTGCCCTTTGAACCCTTTTTGCCAAAGCCTTGGCCACTCCCGTCAGCTCAGGATCGAGGCCCATGACAGGGGCCACTGTAGCTACGTCGAGCGTGCCCAGGTGAAGGCGGAGGAGCTTCCACCATCTCCGGCCATCCTTGGCCGTGAGGATCTTCATCTCCTGGTTTACCAGTCGGTTGAGGTTATTTTTACTCGTTTTCTTCGCTCTTTAGTTAGATGTAGGATTAGGCTTTAGATCTGTCGTTTTATTTGCGTTTTTGATTGAAGTTTGAGCATCGATTCCATCCTCATCTCCTTGTCGGAGCGCAGCTCCGACGACCATCCAATTTTCGCCAAAACCGTCATCATTCCACACGCCTTTGCCCTGGGGAACCTCTACTGTCGTTGTGCATTTCTTTTGCAGGTCCTAGGTGCTGAGAGATCCCCTCCTGGGGTCGATTTTTGTCAAAGAATGAGGTACCTAGAGCCGTGACTCGACCTTGACGCCGTGCTGGTCCACAAGTGGTATACCACCATTTTGACGCCATTGGTTGCTCGAGGGGCTCTCTAAGAGGAAGCCCGGCATTGTTGGGGCTTCATTGCACGGTGGAGGGGAGCAGATAGGCCGGTGGAAGCTTGCCTTGGTCGGGGAGCTTCCCTGTTCTTCCATCGCCCTCCGCAACCGTTCGATCACCGATGTTCTTCCAACACTACCCGCAGCCATTGGATCGTGATCTTTCCCAGCCGTTGATCAACCTCGGACATTCTGATCTCAGCCGTTGCAGACGAAGGGGTATCGAGCGACCAGGAAGTGACACGTGTTTAAGTGGCACATATCAGCCGTCCGATCCATAGGTCGAGGGTATTTTGCATTCCCACCCTGGCTCTTTTTTGTATTTAAAAATTAATAACTAAACTTTCCTCGATAGTTTTAATTTTTTGTAGAATTTGCTTAGAGCCCCCTGTGCTTTCGTAATATTACATTGAGTTCCCTGCCAGGCCACGTGCATCACGCACGTGACTTAGTAATTTTGCAGGTTTACCCCAGGGGATTTTGTGTAATTATTTTTAGTATCAAAAATTTCACATGCAGTTATAATTTTCTGGAATTTTTGCATTGAGGCCCTCAGGCATTTCGATAATTGTAGTTGTACCTGTGCTAGGCGCGCGTGCCTAATCACGTGGGCTTGGCGTTTTTGCGGGGAAGGGCTTGGAATTTTGGATATTTCTAATTGGTCCAGAGACTTTTATATCACGTTATATAGTTTCTAGAACATTTGCATGTTGGCCCTCTAACTTTCCCACATTTACACAAATGCCCCTACCAACATGATTTTTCTTTATGTTTCTAGCATTTATTCCATGCATCTATAAATTGCTAAAAATTCTCAAAAAAAATTAGATTAAGTCCTTGTTGCATTGTACTTCCATGCCATATTTTTTATTTTGCATATTATTGCATTTTAATATTCATAAAAATTAAAAAACAAGCATTTTCAGCACTGTTTGCATTATAAAATCCATTAAAATTATAAAAACAGCTCAGAAAAATCTCAAAAAAAATACATTTTATCTATTTTAGTGTCTTTTATTTTCAGAGAAAAAATCATTAAAAAATAAAAAAGAAAACCCATAAAAATTAGAAAACTCTAAAAACCTTCATAAAAATCTTAAAAATTCTACAAAAATCCTAAAAATACAAACTTTGTTTTTAAATTTTCTTTGTTCTGTTTTCTTTTATTAAAAATTAATTTGGCAATATTTTTTTCTCTTTTCTATTTTATATATCCATTTTAATTTCGGTCAGCCCTTTTATTCATTGTTTTTAGTATTTTTGACTTTAAAAATACCAAAAAATTTGGAAAATCTAGAAAAATCACAAAAACATTAGAAAAATAGAGAAAAAACTAAAAACATTTATTTCCTAATTTTTGAGTATTTTTACCTTTTTTTATAAATCCTTATTCCTCATCTTTCTTACTTTGTATATATATATTCTATTATTGAAACATAAAATAAAAAAATATAAAATATAAAAAGAAAATATAAAATCAGAAAATTAAAAATCACAATACAAAAATCTAAAATATAAAATTAAATAAAAAATTTAAAAATTAAAAATCCACAAAAAATAGCATAGATAGACACTTGATCACACTCACATTTTGTGCATATTATTGCCCGACCTATCCTGCCTACTCCCTGAGTTCGACACTCTACATACTTGCACTATACACATTTCTTGTAGAGTTAAAAATAAATTTTAACTCCGCACCACTTTTCATTGCTTTATTTCTGTTGTGGGTTAATTGTTGTTTTAATCCGGATTTTGCGCGGTCGCCACAGCGACTTTGTCTCCGCCTTGTGCGAGACATATTTAAACCACCGATTTTGGGTTCAACAAATGGTGCCGTTGTCAGGGAGCAACAACGCGTAGTTCGGCTTTTTGCTTGTGTCTGTGATTGTTGTATATTCTTACGGTTTATTTGTTTGATTTTTATTTGATATAATTATTTGAGCTATATAACCTCTCTCTTTGTTGACTTTGTGCGAGGAACCACGGATCGAGGGAGGCGTTCTACCCTAGACGCTTGCGCACCCACGTGAAGCCGGCTACGACTCTAGCTTATCCAGCACCGAAGGATACATCGAGGAATTTTGAAGACCGAGCTCTATCTTAGTTGTTGTATTTATTTTTTGTATTTATTTTTGTAATTTTAAGTGAGAGAGAGACTCTTTAATTTGTAATAATACAGATACATCGGACATTGGACACTCGGGCCTAATTTCCAGGTGTTTGTACACCTGGGGCTCACCGCGGCTTTCTCGCGTTTTTCTTCGCATTTTTTATTTTGTTTTCCGGTTTTGATCTTATTTCTTTTGTGTCATTGAGCCCTTAGCCTTAGGAGTTGCTTGGCGATAGACTAGGTCCAAACACCTTAATATTTTGCATGTACCTATAGTGCGCTTTGGACTTAGTTCAAAACTGTAAACAGCCGCCTCATCGTCTTCGAGCCTTCGTGCAGCAAGCCCACCCTGCCAAGCGCTGCTCCTGAACTCCATGTGTCGAGAGGAGGAGGGGCGAGCCTAGACCGGACTCCTGGATTGAAGATCGGTGACCGACTTGTGGTGCTTCCCGCTAATAGCAGCTTCTCACACTTAGGGTGATTTCATCGGCTTTGCATTTGCATATAGAATAGGTTTCAATTCTGCCGAGCATCCTTGCATGTAGAGTACTGGAGGCAAGGTGAGCATTTCTCTTTAGCATACATCATTGATTTGCCGCTTGCATTGCTTTTCCGACTCTCCCTCTGATTTTGCCAACCTAGGTGCTTAAAAGAATCGATTCCTCGTTAGGCGCGTGCATTTCTCACTAAAAATCCAAAAAAAGTGATAATCAATAAAATTGTGACTGTTAATATCACATGACCCTAAAAATCGATCAAAAAGAAAAATCTTGTATTAGGGCGAGTTATCCCCTCATTGTCTTCGCTTTTACTTGCTCGCGCACACACTAAGGATAGTGCCCAAATCCTATTCAGCCCCCTAAGTGTATGTGCAAATTTTTAACTTCTCACCTAACTCTAAAAACAAATAAGATAAAAAGACCGCATTTTGCGGTCTCTACCGAGTTAAGTAGGTGAATTGAGTGTTTTTATTATTTTCATTTTTGCTTGTAATTGTTTTGTATGTGTCCTAGATCATCCCAGCGCATTTGCACCTTCTTCTCCACTTCTCTTGACTTGACCATCATGCTCTCCCGACTATCATTTTTCTCTTGTTTCGAGATGGACCCCTGGTGCGTCTTTTAACCGGACTTTGCGGATCCTTTATTCACTCCAGCCGGTCCACTTCCTTTTTTCCAGGAGGACTTTGCTCCTAACTTTTGTACATATCCGCCTCAACCGCAATATCAGGACTCGGACCTCTATCCACATCCACCTCCACATCCGTATTCTCCACCTTCACATCCACCCGAGTCTGATCTGTTGGAGTCACCTTTCATGGAGTCCACCCTTGAGCACTTGACCTAGATGATGTATCATATGAGACAGAGGATTGACAACCTCACTAGTACAAATAAGAGCAACCATGATTCTCCACTATTTGATGACATGGGTTCATTCGAGGATTTCCATGAGAGCTTGTAATCGCCAAAAATACAAAAAATTAGAAAAATTTAAAAATCCAAAAAGAGTTTGGGAGATACCTAGTTGATTCAGACTGTGAGGAGAGGAACCATTTGCCAGACCATTCACATACACATTCATTCACACACTGTCCCACCTTTGTCCCCGAGGATGCCTCTATACAGACTGCTCTTAGCATGCCTAGTGTATATGATGATTCCGACTTCCTCCCTTGTATGGAGGAGGTCCAAAAGCTCAAAAAATGTTGACTGAACCCGAAGTGGTGGCCACTGTTCATGAGATCATCCGTGCCTTACTTCAACAGGCCATGACCGATTTATCTGCTCCTCTTCCCAAGAAGAGAAAGCGTAGGAGCAGATCTGAGCGTCATATTCTGACCATGGCTACTGCCCATGCCATCAAACATCGTCCCATTCCTAGGAAGAAGAACACAACTACTCCCTTCATCACTTGCACCATCTCTGACCATACGTGTGATCTCACTCTCCTAGATGGCGGTGCATCTATTAGCATATTACCCTTCTCGCTGGTACAGTCTCTTCACTTAGGGCCTTTAAAGAAAACTATGACGATCATATAATTTGCTGATGGATCTATCAAGAGGCCGACGGGTATCCTTGAAAACGCCGTCATTTTGATTTAGGGCACGAGCTACCATGTTGATTTTGTTGTGTTGCCCATGGAGACCTCCACTGGGGAGCACTCTCCAATCATCCTGGGACGACCATTCCTCGCCTCTGCGAGGGTCATTATTGACTATGCTTACGAGAGCGAAGTGTTGATCACCATACCTACTGCCGACCAGAGACTTGCATCTGCTGTGACTTCACCTATCTTGGCTGACCTCGTGGACCATGACATTGATGATACTATCAGAGAATTTTGCTGCTTATTGGATTCCACTGAGACCCGAGAATTCCTCCCTGTTGAGGAAGACTCGGAAAGCATGGACCTCAAAGTTCCTTCTTCTGGGACTTGGCGATGTGTTGATGACATCCGTGGGATTTACAAGATCGATACCATTGAGCGGAGGGCAGATTTAGAGACCAGACAGGACAGACATGTTTTGACTACTTCCACTGATGGGTGTTAGCAATGTGAGCCCGAGGCGAACCATTCCTACAATAAATGTTATTGTAATAAATGATTCATCAATAAAAGTTATTGATTTTGTTTCACTCCCTTTCTGATATTGAATGAATGAATGCACTATAAGGTCCCTCTGTACAATAAGGGTTATGTACCATGTCCAACTTGATAATCATACAGCTGTTGATTCAACGATTGAATCATAGAGGCTGATGCTTGGATGAATATCTAAGGAGTTAGATAGAGGACTCATCAAGCATCATCAATGATTAACAAGTAGTGATCTCCAGTCTGAGTGGGAGATGGCAATCCCATCTCACTAGACTGATATCTGATCGACCTCTTGATGCAGGTCCTCTACATAGGAATATTGATTCGGAGGTATCAGATTAGTTGAGTCAATGAGTTGACTCAATGAGATCGAGATAACCAAAGACCTATGATGAATACTGTCACATCACAGGCAAACATCCTCTGACCAGAGACAGATATATTACTATATGTCTGAGCATGTACATTTGGCAGACCAATAGGTTGATGACCTAATCAAGGTCTATACACCGGCGAGCTGGTGTGCATGTAAGGGCATATGAGTAATATGATCTCTCAAAGGGATCATACAGGTTCACTTGTGAACCGGGAGACATGAGCTCACTCATGAGGTATTGGGATTGACCAAATTCCATGCATGGTCATCATGCTTTAGAAGCATGATATGAATTTGAAGGTAAGATATATGCTTTGTGAAAGCATATGATCTGTACCATATCCCAAGGACCAAGATTGAGAAACTTAATGATCAGACTATGAAGATGACAGTGTAAAAGTGATCTTTATCTTCATGATGATCATGCGTCTTCAAGTATGCAGGATGTGCAGGTATTGGGAATACCTGAAGGGTGATTTGATCATAAACGATTGTATAACCATGACGCTTCCATTCCGAGGGAGTGATGAAACAGGTCTGGATTTTAGTGACTCCTCTCATTAGAGAAGTGACCTAATCTTAGTCCATGTATTGGACATTGATCTGAATAAGATTCAGATGCAATGAGAAGATTAGGTTTACGGTCTTGGTTTAATCAAGCATCTATGAGAGGTCCATGGGATCTGGATATGAGATGTGATCTCAATATCCAAGTCACTATACGTGGAACAATACAATCGCCCTGTCCTTATCTGCAAGTATCTGAGGAGAAATAGCATTGTTCTTAAATGGTTTGAGAACAATTCCATAAGATCTAAGCAAAGAGAAGTAGATAATTAAATGTGATTTAATTATCATGATTTATGAGAAATTATCCAATATAATTAAATGTGATTTAATTATTATGGATAAGAATAATGTGGATAATAATATCCAATTATTCCTAATATATTATAAATGTGATTTATAATGTATTAGAGAGAGTTCAATATAATTTTTATTAGTAGATTAATTATTAATGTGTATTGGATACACATTGTTTAATTAATTGAAAATGTAAATTACATTTTGTTTTGGGTTGTGAATTTGATTCACAATATTCCAATGTCAAGATTGCAATATTCCCAAAATTAATTGAGAATTATTTTGGTGAATTAATATATCAACAAATTGTTGTTGGTAAAATAAGAAGAGAGAAAAATAAGGAGATTGGACTCCTCATTTGGAATGAGGGGGGCGGCACTCAATTCCCATGGGGAATTGGTGGCCGTCCCCTCTTCCAAATAAGGAGAGTATCTCCTTTGTCTTCTCTCTCTCTTATTTGATTGATTTAGATTTGGCATTAATATTTATTTGATTTATCAAATATATTTTATCAAATTAAATCACAAGTTGTTGGTTTTTACCAACAACAATCTTGACCATTGGATTGTCATAAATCAATCTCAACCATTGATTCAATGTGACACATGGATTGAGATCCATGGATCCCAAAACCCTATAAATAGAGAGGCACCCTTGGCTCTCTCTTTACACATGCTATTGTAGCAAAACTCTCTCTCTCTTTCTCTCATACTCGACAGCCCTCTCTCCCTCTTCCTCTTGGTGGCCGTCCACCCTAGTGGAGGGAATCGTCGTCGCCCTCGCCTTCGTGCTACCGCTTCGACGCTCTGCGTTTCTCCGTCTACTTCGAGTGCTTCGCCCGCGAAGGAGACGTTCGATCTCGTGCGACGAGATCAGGAGCAACCGCGCTTGGATCAACTTCTTGGATTGCGAGGACACCGCGGTTCATCCCCGCGCTCGCAAGCGATCTCTCCGTCGATCGGACTTGAGACAAGAGGTCTCTTCTCTTAGAGACTCGATCAACCACGCTTCAAGAGGTATTGCATTATACTTGCTGTGGTTATCGATGAAACGATCCGAGAATGGTTCTTGGATCATGTGGTTTCATCGAATAAAATTTTTTAAATTCCGCTGCACCGAACAACTAGTACGACTAGTCGTTCTTCGTCGTATCCGATACGACGCTCACGCTTCCGTGATGCGCTTGAGGATCTCTCCATATCCTTAAAGTGGTATCAGAGCCTTAGGTCTATGGTTTCGAATAGTGATTCGCTAACCGAGGACGACTTGGGTTCGTTTAGGTCGCGAAAGTTTTCATCGCATTTGATTTCGCAGATCTGTTTAGTAAATCAATTCGGCACTGTTTAAATTGTTTAAACACGAATTTTAAACTTGGATTATGTTCCCCATTAAATAAGGAAACCATAGGATCTGAGTTTGCGTAAATCGGATTTCGTATGCTGGAGATATGGTCGTTTTAATGGACATGTATGCACTGTTGCGGGAACTGTGAATCTGAACGTGATTAAAATGTTAATTACTGTTTAGACTTGCCTCGAAATGCGTGAAACATCACTTAGGTTCTGTCCTAAATCAAATTAGCAAACTTTAGAAATTAACTTTGCTTAATTTGGATTTAATATGATTGAGATATGTCAATTTTAGTAAGTAGGGGTCACTGCTGAAATTGCTTTCCTAATCTAGAACCAAGTGATTGTCAATTAGAGAAATTAATTGTTAATTTCGTGAAATAATCTTGAAAAATATTTATGAAATATTGAAACATGATTATTTGCCTAATTGACTTGGCCCCAACCAATTAGTTGATTAGATTTGATCTAAACCTTAATTGGAATTGCAATCATCAAACTTCTTGCTTGAATAGGACTTGGGAACTTGCCTAGCAAATTTCCTTAAAATCAAAATTGTTTTGATTACTATATGGTATAATTTCGGTTGAAGAACCGATGATCATCTCAAGTACAAAATAATCAATTTGGCATTATCCTTTCCCGAGGTGGATATGGTGTCTAGTCGGGGATCGCTGGGTCAGCGGGTTGCAACGTATGTGGTCCGCCCCACTCCCGTCGGTACTGGCCATGACAGCGGGTAGGGCCGGGATAATGTCCGAGGGATTATGATGTATTTTTCTAATTATTAAAATTCGAATTAATACGTACTTTGAGAATAATATCATATATGTATATTCAAGCATAAAATTAAGTTTGATTGATTAATTGGATTGATAATTAATTTAATATGATTAAGTTAATTATATCCAATTGAAAATACTCTAATATGATTAGAGTTAATAATTCCCTTGGAAGAATGAATTATATGAATGAGATTCATAGTAATTAATTAAATTTGAATAAGAGATGGAGGATCACATAAGTGACATCCATGGTCTCCCGTCAAGGTGAAGGGTTTCGTCGCCAAATATTATATGTGGGAGACGCCTGTCCGAAGTGACAGCTCCCACATATGATCCGTTTGGATCGGGCTCGTCGCTTCTCGAAAGAGTAAGGACGTATGCGTAGTGACCCCAATATCGGGTCCTCATATTATTGGGGCGATATTGGATTGCGCATAGCGAGTTGTATTCCTGTTGACGGTTGATTCAATTAATGACGAGTCAACATCACCTTAGGGGTGGTGGGCTCGGGTATTAAAGATCGAATTGGGAAATGCAAGTTGGACTTGCAAGGCGGAATGTGTTCCCGCTTCTCTTTATCAGAGTCATAGGTTCTCATATTATTGGGATATGACAATGATAAAGAGGAGATCCCAGTTCTTGCTTGAGATATATTGGTAAGTATATCTCCTACTTTGAAAGTGAATAAGGGAATAAACTTTCATAGTTGACATAGCAAGACTAATTTGATTTAAAATGCCTTAATCAAATAAAATTAAATTGAATATATGATTATATGTTCTAATATAGTGCATTCTCAATTTCAGAAAATGAAGGCCATGAACCCACTGAACAGGCTTCTGGAGGTCAACCAATTGACCGGACCAAATTACTCGGATTGGATCCGTAATTTGGAGCTTGTGCTTTCAGCGGAGCGCATCAGTTATGTGCTCCATGATAACAAACTTGAAAACCCTAAATCTAAGGAAGACAAAGCATATAATGACAAGTATGATGAAGATCATGTCTTGGCTAGATGCTATATCTTGGGTTCTCTCTCCAATGTTCTTCAGAAACAACATGTGGAGATGAGCACTTGCCAGGATATCATGCAGAATCTAAAGGATATGTTTGGTGACATTAACCGCACCCAGCGGTACAATGTTATGAAAGATCTTCTTCGCTGTAAAATGCAGGAAGGGACCTCGGTCCGCGATCATGTACTCAAAATGTTTGGGTACTTGTCAGAGCTTGAGACTCTGGGGGCGACGATGGATGCAGACATGCAATCTGATTTCATTCTGCTGTCATTGCCCAAATCTTTCAATAACTTTGTAGTGTCATTCCACATGAATAAGCTGGAACTGACAAATGCTGGGCTTCTTGCTGCATTAAAGTCTGCAGAAGACGTAATGAAGAAAGATGGTCCCTCTGGCACTGCAATGGTTGCACAAGTCAAAGGGAAGCGCGGTCGGAAGCAAGGTTCTCGGAAGGGCCCAGCCCAGAAGAGAAAGAAGAAGGGACAAAGTGTTGCCTCATCTTCCAATGCATCCACTTTAATGGCGTCAAAGAAAACCGACGTCTGTCACCACTGCAAGAAGCCGGGGCACTGGAAGCGTAATTGCCCAGATTACCTAAAGTCGGTCGACAAAGGTAAAGCCCCAGCAGGTATGAAATCTACTCTTATCATTGAAACCAGCTTTCTCGTTGGACGAGAAGGAAGTTGGGTAGTTGATTCTGGTGCTTCTGTTCATGTATGCAATTTGTTGCATTTGTTTCAGGAAACTAGACAGCTTGAAGAAGGGGAGATAGTCATCCAGATGGGATCTGATGCAAGTGTTGCAACAGTCGCCGTCGGGACCTGCAGACTATCATTATCTAGTGGAAGAGTCCTAGTACTTAAAGAGTGTCTTTATGTACCTGAAGTCAGAAGGAATTTGATATCTGTATCTAAGCTAGTTAGAAGTGGATATTCATTCCTATTTTGTAATAAATTAGTCATAAATCATTATGATAAATATATTGCAGAGGGTATTTTGACTTCTGGAGGACTCTATGAATTGTGCATTAATGAGCATGTCATGAATGTTACAACCACTAATAAAACCCCTAAAAGATCCAGGAGTAACATAAATCATTCAAACATGATTTGGCATCAAAGGCTTGGTCATTTATCTATTGATATGATCAATAGATTGATAAAGGATGGACCTTTGGATTTTCTACATGTTCAGCCTTTACCTACCTGTGAACATTGTATTCGAGGTAAAATGACTAGGATGCCTTTTCGTAACAAGGTTACAAGATGTGAAGGTATTATTGACCTAATACATACTGATGTATGCGGTCCCTTCAGTACCGCGACCCGAAATGGATATCGATACTATTTGACGTTTACTGATGACCATTCGCGATACGGGTTTATCTTCCTATTACGTCATAAGTCTGAAACCTTTGAAAAGTTCAAAGAATTCAAGGCTTTGGTTGAGAACCAAACAGATAGGAAGATTAAACGAATTCGATCTGATCGAGGTGGCGAGTACCTATCAGATGAATTTAAGGAATACCTTAAAGAGAATGGAATTATTTCCAATCTCACTCCTCCTGGAACTCCCCAACTTAATGGTGTTGCTGAAAGACGCAACAGAACCATCATGGATATGGTTCGTTCAATGATGAGTAAAGCACATTTACCACTTAGTTTCTGGGGATATGCAGTAGAGACTGCAATATATATCCTAAATAAGATTCCTAGCAAATCTGTACCTAAGACTTCTCATGAGCTCTGGTATGGAACCAAACCTAGTGTTAATCACTTGAGGGTTTGGGGTTGCTTGGTCCATGCAAAGAATGTGGATGCAAGTAAGAAAGAATCTCGCTCTCGTGAGTGCTACTTCATTGGGTATGTTAAAGATGGTATTGGATATCAACTTTATGACCCTGAGACCCAAAAGGTTTTTGTCTCTAGAGATGTGAAATTTCTGGAGGATGATTTCCTTAAAGGTCAAGACAAAAGTGAAGTAGAGGAACTCATTGAGTCCCCTGAGGACTCTGAGCTTCCTGAACCAGAAACTGAAGAGATAAATAAAGATGAAACACATATACCTCTTCGAAGGAGTTCGAGGGTGGTTGCACCACCTGAAAGGTATGGATTCCATGTGTCAGGTGAAACTGACAGTGATCCTACTTCATTTGATGAAGCACTCGCGGATCATGACATGGATAGATGGATGCTAGCAATGAAGTCAGAGATTGACTCCATGCATAAGAATGGTGTATGGACCCTAGAGGATCCACCTAAAGGGGTAAAACCCATTGGGTGCAAATGGATCTTCAAGAGAAAGAGGGGACCTGATGGGAAAGTAGAGACTTTCAAGGCACGGCTCGTAGCCAAGGGCTACACACAGAGAGAAGGCATCGACTACGATGAGACATTCTCTCCTGTGGCTATGCTTAAATCCATCAGGACATTGCTAGCTATAGCTGCATATCTTGACTACGACATCTGGCAGATGGACGTCAAGACGGCTTTCCTCAATGGATACCTCGAGGAGGATATCTACATGGAGCAGCCCCAGGGCTTCATGACTGAGGATGGCAAAGTATGCAAGATGAAGAAATCCATCTATGGGCTCAAGCAAGCTTCTCGTAGTTGGAACATCAGATTTGACGAAACCATAAAGAGTTATGATTTTGTGCAGAATCCTGATGAACCTTGTGTGTACAAGAAGCTTAGTGGGAGCGCCATTGTGTTCATCGTGCTTTATGTAGATGACATCCTTATCATTGGGAATGATACAGGGATGATGACCAGTGTGAAGATTTGGCTGTCCCATACCTTTGAGATGAAAGATCTTGGAGAAGCCTCTTACATCTTGGGTCTGAAGCTGTTCAAAACCGAGAGAAGAGGATATTGGGATTGTCACAACAAGGATACATTAAGAAGATTCTTGAACGATTCCGTATGGATAGTTCCAAGAAAGGATTCCTACCCTTAAGACATGGTATCCACCTGTCTAAAGGAATGGCTCCTCAAACTGTTGAGGAAAAGAAGGCCATGGCTGGATGTCCTTATGCATCAGCCGTAGGAAGCTTAATGTATGCCATGATGTGTACTAGGCCAGATATCTGCCATGCAGTGGGAGTGGTAAGTCGTTACCAATCCTGCTATGGAGAACAACACTGGAATGCAGTAAAGAACATATTCAAATATCTTAGACGGACGCAAGATTACATCTTGGTCTATGGAGATGGTGATCTCCAAGTCTTGGGATATACAGATTCTGACTTCCAATCAGATATTGATGATCGAAAGTCGACATCAGGGTTTGTGTTCCTGTTGAACGGTGGTGCTGTGAGCTGGAGAAGCAAGAAGCAGGACACTACGGCAGATTCAACAACAGAAGCCGAATACATTGCCGCATCGGATGCTGCAAAGGAGGCGGTGTGGTTGCGCAAGTTCGTCCAGGAGCTTGGCGTAGTTTCCTCTGATACTCCCATCCCGCTACTCTGTGATAACACGGGAGCCATTGCCCAGGCGAAGGAACCCAGATGGCATCAGAAGAGCAAGCACGTAGAAACGAAATACCACATCATTCGGGAGATTCAAAAGCGTGGTGACATCATCATCACCAAGGTGGCCTCCGTCGACAACGTTGCTGATCCTCTTACCAAACCTCTGACACAGAAGGTTTTTGACCAGCATGTAATGAGTATGGGTTTAAGGCTTGTTCCTGAATGGTTCTGAGGGCTAGTGGGAGATTGTTAGCAATGTGAGCCCGAGGCGAACCATTCCTACAATAAATGTTATTGTAATAAATGATTCATCAATAAAAGTTATTGATTTTGTTTCACTCCCTTTCTGATATTGAATGAATGAATGCACTATAAGGTCCCTCTGTACAATAAGGGTTATGTACCATGGCCAACTTGATAATCATACAGCTGTTGATTCAACGATTGAATCATAGAGGCTGATGCTTGGATGAATATCTAAGGAGTTAGATAGAGGACTCATCAAGCATCATCAATGATTAACAAGTAGTGATCTCCAGTCTGAGTGGGAGATGGCAATCCCATCTCACTAGACTGATATCTGATCGACCTCTTGATGCAGGTCCTCTGCATAGGAATATTGATTCGGAGGTATCAGATTAGTTGAGTCAATGAGTTGACTCAACGAGATCGAGATAACCAAAGACCTATGATGAATACTGTCACATCATAGGCAAACATCCTCTAACCAGAGACAGATATATTACTATATGTCTGAGCATATACATTTGGCAGACCAATAGGTTGATGACCTAATCAAGGTCTATACACCGGCGAGCTGGTGTGCATGTAAGGGCATATGAGTAATATGATCTCTCAAAGGGATCATACAGGTTCACTTGTGAACCGGGAGACATGAGCTCACTCATGAGGTATTGGGATTGACCAAATTCCATGCATGGTCATCATGCTTTAGAAGCATGATATGAATTTGAAGGTAAGATATATGCTTTGTGAAAGCATATGATCTGTACCATATCCCAAGGTCCAAGATTGAGAAACTTAATGATCATACTATGAAGATGACAGTGTAAAAGTGATCTTTATCTTCATGATGATCATGAGTCTTCCAGTATGCAGGATGTGCAGGTATTGGGAATACCTGAAGGGTGATTTGATCATAAACGATTGTATAACCATGACGCTTCCATTCCGAGGGAGTGATGAAACAGGTCTGGATTTTAGTGACTCCTCTCATTAGAGAAGTGACCTAATCTTAGTCCATGTATTGGACATTGATCTGAATAAGATTCAGATGCAATGAGAAGATTAGGTTTACGGTCTTGGTTTAATCAAGCATCTATGAGAGGTCCATGGGATCTGGATATGAGATGTGATCTCAATATCCAAGTCACTATACGTGGAACAATACAATCGCCATGTCCTTATCTCCAAGTATCTGAGGAGAAATAGCATTGTTCTTAAATGGTTTGAGAACAATTCCATAAGATCTAAGCAAAGAGAAGTAGATAATTAAATATGATTTAATTATCATGATTTATGAGAAATTATCCAATATAATTAAATGTGATTTAATTATTATGGATAAGAATAATGTGGATAATAATATCCAATTATTCCTAATATATTATAAATGTGATTTATAATGTATTAGAGAGAGTTCAATATAATTTATATTAGTAGATTAATTATTAATGTGTATTGGATACACATTGTTTAATTAATTGAAAATGTAAATTACATTTTGTTTTGGGTTGTGAATTTGATTCACAATATTCCAATGTCAAGATTGCAATATTCCCAAAATTAATTGAGAATTATTTTGGTGAATTAATATATCAACAAATTGTTGTTGGTAAAATAAGAAGAGAGAAAAATAAGGAGATTGGACTCCTCATTTGGAATGAGGGGGGCGGCACTCAATTCCCATGGGGAATTGGTGGCCGTCCCCTCTTCCAAATAAGGAGAGTATCTCCTTTGTCTTCTCTCTCTCTTATTTGATTGATTTAGATTTGGTATTAATATTTATTTGATTTATCAAATATATTTTATCAAATTAAATCACAAGTTGTTGGTTTTTACCAACAACAATCTTGACCATTGGATTGTCATAAATCAATCTCAACCATTGATTTTATGTGACACATGGATTGAGATCCATGGATCCCAAAACCCTATAAATAGAGAGGCACCCTTGGCTCTCTCTTTACACATGCTATTGTAGCAAAACTCTCTCTCTCTTTCTCTCATACTCGACAGCCCTCTCTCCCTCTTCCTCTTGGTGGCCGTCCACCCTAGTGGAGGGAATCGTCGTCGCCCTCGCCTTCGTGCTACTGCTTCGACGCTCTGCGGTTCTCCGTCTACTTCGAGTGCTTCGCCCGCGAAGGAGACGTTCGATCTCGTGCGACGAAGTCAGGAGCAACCGCGCTTGGATCAACTTCTTGGATTGCGAGGACACCGCGGTTCATCCCCGCGCTCGCAAGCGATCTCTCCGACGATCGGACTTGAGACAGGAGGTCTCTTCTCTTAGAGACTCGATCAACCACGCTTCAAGAGGTATTGCATTATACTTGCTGTGGTTATAGATGAAACGATCCGAGAATGGTTCTTGGATCATGTGGTTTCATCGAATAAAATTTTTTAAATTCCGCTGCACCGAACAACTAGTACGACTAGTCGTTCTTCGTCGTATCCGATACGACGCTCACGCTTCCGTGATGCGCTTGAGGATCTCTCCATATCCTTCAATGGGTTCGCTCATGTCCATGTAGATACTGATCAGCCAAAGGCCAAATTTGATTTGATTGCTTTTATTCGGGAATTCGGGCCTTTTGATGAGAAAGATGATCCGGTTGAGATTATAGAGGACGAACAAAGTTCGACTACTTATACTGATGAGTTCGTTCCTTTTGGTTTTGACCTGGAGGACAACTCGCAGGATGACTCCGAGTACACTACTTCTGATGATGATGAGTTCGTCCCTTTTCACTTCGACATCAGTGAGACTCCCAAGGCCAGACGTGACCACACTTCTTCCACTTACCCATCTGTGCCTTCACACCCTAGGGCCCCTGAGGATCTACATTCTGTTGACCCTGATTGGCTTCTGTCTATTGTGGACCCCGATGTCGACCTGCACCACGCCAGATCCATTCCTCAGCGGTCCCGCAAGAAGGTTCTCTTTCTACCTTCTTGATCATGTGTACATCCACTTCTGTTGTATATCCTCGTCTGTTTACCTATGTTCCCTCTTTCGCATTCCTCGTCCACCCATTCTCGTGTTTTCCTTACTTAGGACGTACTTTGTCCTAAGTATAGGGGGTGTACGAGCCGAGTGTTCAGTTGTCGTGCCATTTCATTACGGTTGTTGTTGCCTATACTTAGGGCTTCTTTTACCCCAAGTATAGGGGGAGTGATGTGTACATCCTTCTCTATTCTTCTTTCGCTTTCATCTCTTTTCTTCTTTTCTTCTTTTCTTATTTTCCTTTTCTATCTTCCTTATCTATCAAAAAGGTGTCGCCCCTTTTTGTCAGTTTTCTATACTTAGGACGCACTTTGTCCTAACTATAGGGGGTGTGCACCCCGAGTTCTTTCATTCTTTTCGATCATCTCCATTGTCTCCTCTTCTTGTCTATACTGAGGGATATCTTACCCTAACTATAGGGGGAGACAATCTGAGTATGATCCGTTCATTCCCACCCTTGACCCTCCCTGCATTATGTACAATCTGTTATACTTTGGATTATTTGATCATAAGTATAGGGGGGACGGTCAACTTCTCATTCGTTCATTCATTTCTTATTGCATTTATTCTTTAGATTTTCCTATACTCAGTATGAGTTATGTCTTCTCTTTAAACTCTGATCTATGAGGACATAGCTCAAGCTAAGTATAGGGGGGGTCGTATATACTACTCATTTACTTTAGCCATAACTCGTACTTTCGTATTTTCATAATAATATGGCTAATAATTCTTTAAAAACCTTAATAAAAAGATGTTTTATTCCTCAAATTCTTTTTGTAGTTATTGATTAATAAATCAGATGAAAATATTTTTTGCAAAATGTTTGAAAAAATAACCTGAAAATCTTTGTGAAAATTCTTTTGAAAACTATTTTGAAAACGTTTTATTATATGTTTTCAACCTTTGTAAAAATATTTTGTTTGAAAATTTATTTATGTGAGAAATAAAAATGTTTGAAAAATGTTTGCAAATGGTTGGAAAATAGGTTTAAAATTATTTGAAAAATCTATCTATACTGTTTGAAAACCTTTTCAAATAATTTTCAAATGTGTGTACATGTTTGTAAAATTGTTTGTGAAAATTATTTTAGACTATAGTTTTCAAAATTGTTTGAAAAACCAGTGTCAACTAAGTTTGAGGAATATATACATACACCTAAAATTCATTGTATATACCTATAAAATTGATCACTTACCCTGTAAATTCTTAAAATCCACTTCATGTATATATAAGAAGTATCCCCGTGTAAATATTTCTAACCTAGCTTTTAGCCAAATCTTTTCTTTTCAAAAATCCCAAAAATATTTGCAAAATTAAAATCCAAAAACATTTGAAAAAATCTTTTTGAAAATACAAAAAATGCATATGCATCATCTTTTCAAAAATCCATAAAAAGTTCAAAACCTTTGAAAATTACATCACAAAAATATTTTTCTGCATTTGCATAGCATTCGCATTTTTCGGATTGAGTTTGATAGTTGAACGAGTCTAAGAAAAATCCGGAGATTGGAGCTTGGTTGGACCTTAAAATTTACCTAATAACAGGAACCTTATAGAACTGGGTTTGAGGTACTTCAGGTCTAGTTGACTTAATTCTTTGAGGATCACGAGACTTAGTTCAATGGATTCTTGACTGCCTAAGTAGAGTATTTCGGAACACACACACGACTCTTGTTGATAATGACCTAACTTGGACACCTGTAGCTTTCACATGGCTCAACTCAGTTGGAGTGGTGAGGGGATTGGATTTGCCGGTATGGGACGCACACAAGTGGAAACACTTGTCCTCCTCTAGGGAGGGAAGTGCACCCTTACCCGTCCAGTGATGAGGAATTCTAAAGACAGGAGAGTGTGGGTTGTGATAAAGCTTCAAAAGAGGGATAGTCTACTAGCTCAAGAGAAAAAACTCCTTATGTAAATGTTGTTGTATATAGTATTTCAAAAAAGAGAGAGAAAGAGAGACATGCATGTACAAAAATAAAATGCCTGCAAAAGTATGTGAATATGTTGTAAAGTCAATAAGCATGCTTGAGTTCCAAAGTCAAATATGTAAGCCTGCAGCTGGATGACTTGACTACACTGGTCTTGCATCCTAGGATAGGTAGCTACACTGGCTACCATCCATTCTTCTCTTCACCCACTCCTCTTGATCTGGTTGCCACTTGAACTTAGAAGGGAATACCCCGCTCCTCGAGGAAGGAGTTCTTGGATTGAGGAATCATTGGGTTGTCATGCTGGAGAAGTCAGTCTCTTTGTCATTCTAGTTGGGGAGAGCGATCATCACTTACACTGTACGGGTCAGATTCATAGTTGTAAGGGTTTGGGTATGTGTTGAGATATTTCTGACCTGGCTATTGAGGAGACTTGAACAGAGTTTTGGGATTCTCAGGGACTGTTGGATTTCAAATCCGGTATTCATTAAGGTTCCGCCCGCACTAAATACCCAAAGGTCGGACTTAAGCTCCAAACTTTGATTTTGTGAAGACAAGTTTGATAATTAAACTTAATCCACATTTCTTATTTTTCTTTTCTTTGTTTTTCTTTTTTGCACTTATTGCATAAGTGTTTGCTAGGGACTAGCAAAGGCAAATATAGGGGGATGATGAATCTACGTTTCATCATCTTTATTCTATCGTTTTGGCCTTAAAAACCCTAGTAAATGCGTGTAAATAGGCTTAATTTAGGCATTTTAGCATTCATGCAGAATTGTGTAAATATTGTATAAAATGTGGTTTTTAAAGCCAAAATTATAGAATAAAAAAAGAAAAGAAAAAGAATAAAATATTGTAAATATTGTAAAATATTGTAAAAGAAAAGAAACGTGGGCCAACCAGGGGGCTGGAGAGTTGACCTGCGGTCAACTCTCTGACCCCAGCCTGCGCCTTGTCAGAAGTGGTTTTGTCTCACTTTTGCGATTTTTTCGAGACAAATCCTTTCATCATCTCGTGTTCGACTCTTCACAACTTTTCTTACTCTACAATCGAGGATACACGCCCTTGGCTTAGAGTGGTTTTTGGACCCTCGATGCGACCGCCATCATCTCGTCTTTCACGCCCATCAGCCATCTATTCAAAAATACCCCATCTGCCTCCATTTCCCTTTGAACCATTTTTGCCCAAGCCTTAGCCACTCTCGTCAGCTCATGATCGAGGCCCGTGACAGGGGCCACTCCAGCTACGTCGAGCATGCCTAGGTGAAGGCGGAGGAGCTTCTACCATCTCCGGCCATCCTTGGCCGTGAGGTTCTTCATCTCCTGGTTTACCAGCCGGTTGAGGTTGTTTTTACTCGTTTTCATTACTCTTTAGTTAGCTATAGGATTAGGCTTTAGATCTGTCATTTTATTTGCATTTTTTATCGATGTTTTGAGCATCGATTCCATCCTCGTCTCCTTGCAGGAGCGCAGCTGCGGCGACCATCCAATTTTCACCAAAATCGTCATCATTCCACACGCATTTGCCCTGGGGAACTTCTACTGTCATTGTGCTTTTCTTTTGCAGGTCCCAGGTGCTGAGAGAACCCCTCCTGGGGTCGATTTTTGTCAAAGAACGAGGTACCTAGAGCCGTGACTCGACCTCGATGCCATGGTGGTCCACAGGTGGTCTACCACCATTTTAACGTTGCCAGTGGCTCGAGGGCCTCTCCAGGAGGAAGCCCGGCGTTGTTGGGGCTTCATTGCACGGCGGAGGGGAGCGGATAGGCTAGTGGAAGCTCGCCTTGGCTGGGGAGCTTCCCAGTTCTTCCATCGCCCTCTGCAACCGTTCGATCGCCGGTATTCTTCCAACACTAAACGCATCCGTCGGATTGTGATCTTTCCCAGCCGTTGATAAACCTCGGACATTCTGATCTCCGCAGTTGCAAACAAAGGGGCATTGGGCGACCAGGAAGTGACACGTGTTTAAGTGGCGTATATCAGCTGCCCGATCCAAAGGCCGGGGGTATTTTCCATTCCCACCCCTGCTATTTTTTGTATTTAAAAATTAATAACTAAACTTTCCTCGGTAGTTTTAATTTTTTGTAGAATTTGCTTAGAGCCCCCTGTGCTTTCGTAATATTACATTGAGATCCCTGCCAGGTCACGTGCATCTCACACGTGACATGGTAATTTTGCAGGTTTACCCCAGGGGATTTTATGTATTTAATTTTAGTATCAAAACTTTCACATGCAGTTATAATTTTCTAGAATTTTTGCATCTAGGCCCTCGGACGTTTCGATAATTGCAGTTGTACCCCTGCCAGGCGCGCGTGCCTAGTCACGTGGGCTTGGCATTTTTGCGGGGAAGGGCTTGGAATTTTGGATATTTCCAATTGGTCCAGAGAATTTTATATCACGTTATATAGTTTCTAGAACATTTGCATGTTGGCCCTCTAACTTTCCCATATTTACACAAATGCCCCTGCCATCAAGATTTTTCTTTAAGTTTCTAGCATTTATTCCATGCATCTATAAATTGCTAAAAATTCTCATAAAATTAGATTAAGTCCATGTTGCATTCTACTTCCACACCATATTTTTTATTTTGCATATTTATTGCATTTTAATATTCATAAAAATTCAAAAATAGGCATTTCAGCACTGTTTGCATTATAAAATCCATAAAAATTATAAAAGCATATCAGAAAAATCTCAAAAACAATATATTTTATCTATTTTAGTGTCTTTTAATTTTAAAAAAATACAAAAGAAAACCCATAAAAATTAGAAAACTCTAAAAATCTTCATAAAAATCTTTAAAATTCTACAAAAATCCTAAAAATACAAACTTTGTTTCTAATTTTTTTGTTCTGTTCTCTTTTATTTAAAATTATTTTGGAGAATTTTTGTTAATGTTTTCTATTTTATATCTCCATTTTAATTTCGGCTAGCCCTTTTATTCACTATTTTTAGTATTTTTGACTTTAAAAATAACAAAAAAAATTAGGAAAATCTAGAAAAATCACAACAACATTAGAAAAATATAAAAAAACCTAAACAAATTTTATTTCCTAATTTTGGAGTATTTTTACCTATTTTTATAAATCCCTATT
Source organism: Ottelia alismoides (assembly GCA_037367405.1). Lineage (NCBI taxonomy): Eukaryota > Viridiplantae > Streptophyta > Magnoliopsida > Alismatales > Hydrocharitaceae > Ottelia > Ottelia alismoides. The sequence continues at coordinate 387,413 of JAZKJV010011494.1, read as the reverse complement.
CCTCATCTTTCTTACTTTGTATATATATTCTATTATTGAAAAAGAAAATAAAAAAATATAAAATATAAAAAGAAAATATAAATCAGAAAAATAAAAATCAAAATACAAAAATATAAAATTAAAAATTAAATAAAAAATATAAAATTAAAAACCCACAAAAAAATAGCATAGATAGACACTTGATCACACTCACATTTTGTGCATATTATTGCCCGACATATCCTGCTTGCTCCCTGACTTCGACACTCTACATACTTGCACTATACACATTTCTTGTAGAGTTAAAAATAAATTTTAACTCCGCACCACTTTTCATTGCTTGATTTTTGTTGTGGGTTAATTGTGGTTTTAATCCGGATTTTGCGCGGTCGCCACAGCGACTTTGTCTCCACCTTATGAGAGACATATTTAGACCGTCGATTTTTGGGTTCAACAGTTGGATAGATAATTTTCTAACTTAAACTTTAAAAGTGATTTTCATGAATTAGGAGTTCATACGGAGCGGGAATTTGGTCGGGAAGTTGACTTCACAACTTTTTGTCTTTAGGATCTAGGAGTATTTTTTGAGGTGGAATTTATTTTGTATTTTTATATACATTTTTATGAATAAGTCAGAGAAAGAATTAGCCAAAAGAGGATTAACATGAAATTATTAAAAATACATGAAATTTTGGGCTATTTACAGGTGAAAAACTTCTTTTTTTGCAGATTTTTATTGTTAATTTATTTTGTACATTATAATATACAAAAGTTGGTGTATTTTATTTACAAGAGTCTTTTTGTTAATTTTTTTATTTCATAGACATTTGTTTGAGATTTTACTCCTGTATTTTGCTATGATTAATATATAGAGATGATGAATCATGGATTCATCAATCCTCCACCTCATTTTGCTAAGATTAAGTTTTTCCCTTAATCACTTTCAATGTAAGAGATATACTTACTATTATATCTCAAGCAAGTTCTAGATCTCCTTTCTTATCTTTGCCACATCCCAATAATATGAGAACATGTAAATCGAATAAAAAGAAGCGGGAATACATTCTGCCTTGAAAGTCAAACTTGCATTCCCAATTTGGTCTTTAACACTAGGGGCCACCACCCATAAGGTGATATTGACCCATCATTAATTGAACTAACCATCAACAGAAATACAACTCACTATGTGCAATCCAATATGGCCCCAATAATATGAGTACTCCATATTTGGGTCACTACGCATACATCCTTACTCATTCAACAGGAAAAGAGCCCGATCCAGATGCGCTCGTATGCAAGAGTTGCCACTTCAGACAGGCATCTCCTACATACAATCCCTAGCGACGGAACCCTTCGCCTTGATGGGAGACCATGGATGTTACATATGTAATCCTCCACATTATATTTAAATTCTTGTTAATCATTATGAATAATATTCATTATGATTAATTCTTCAAACGGAAATAACAACTCTATTCATGATAGAGTGTTTTAGTTTTAATTGAATTCCAATTAATCTAATCACTTTAAATCAATGATCCAATTAATATCCAGCAAACATTTTTAAATGTTACTTGAAATATGGTATTATCTCAAATACGTATTATTTCAATGTTTAATAATTACAAAAATACATAATGATTTCTAAAGCATTATCCCTACCCTACCCGCTATCATGGCCAGTACTGACAGGAGTGGGACAGACCGCACACGGTGTAACCTGCTACCCCAATGCTCCCCGACTAAACACCGTATCCATCTCAGGAAAAGATAATCCCAAATAGATCACTTTGTACTTGAGATGATAATCGGTTTTCCAACTGATCTAATACCATATAGTAATAATCAAAACCATTTTAATTATAAGGAAATTTTCTAAACAAATTCTCAAACATATTCAAGCAGCATGGTTGTTGGAAAGTGTATGTTGTAACCAATTTGTGATCTAGATCATATCTAATCAATTATTGGTTAAGGCAATATCATTTAATTAAATGATTATCATCTTTAAATATTTCATAAATATTTATCAATAATTATCTCAATAAATTAACCATTAATTTTTGTAACAATGAAATGACAACCACATGGTTAATGATCAAGTATGCAATTTCTTGCAGTGACCCATACTTACTAAAATTAGCATATGTCAATCAATTTAAATCCAAATTAAGCAAAGTAAGTTTCTAAAGTTTTCTAATTTTATTTAAAACAGAATCCAAGTGATTAGCATGCATTTCTAGCGTTTGAAAACAGTATTCAACTCCTTCATTACGTGTAGATTCGCCATCCCCGAAATAATGGATATAGGTTCATTAAAATGACCGTATCTTGAGTTATCGGATTCCAAATAACGCAAACTCAAATCGTACAGTTTCCTTAATTAATGAGAAACATTATACAAGGGACATTTTCATGTTTAATCATTTCAAACAGGGCCGAAAATAATCACAAAACAGGGCTTCCAAAATGAAATGCGATAAAGTTTTCACATTCCCTAACGAGCCCAAGTCTTCCTAGGCTCGTGGATAGTATCCAAACCCTCCAATATGGTTCTGATAACACTTGAAGAATATGGGAAGATCCTTAACCGCATCATGGAAGCATAAGGATCACGTAGAATATGATCGAGAGCAACTAATCGCACTAGTTGCTCGAGGCAACGGAATTTAAAAAAAATTAATGTGATGAAACCACATGATCCAAGAACACTTCTCAGATAATTTCATCTAAAAAACAATTAGTAATTAATGATACCTCTTGAATCATGATTGCGATCGAGTCTCTAAACCAAGAGACCTCTTGTCTCAAGTCTGATCCAACGGAGGAGATGCTTGCAAGCGCATTGATGAGATGCGTCATCCTCGCAATCCATGTTGTTGATCCAAGTGATCAATCTCCTGATCTCATCACACGAGATCCGTCATATTCTTCATGAGCGAGGCATGCTGAAGGATACGAAGATCCACGAGCAGACAATCGCGCAACATAACGACGATGCTGCGACGGTGGTGACTTTCTCAATGACTCCATGGTAGACGACCATAATAAGAGAGAGGGATAGAGATGACATGTAGAGAGCAAGAAGGAGGGAGAGAGAGCATCACTTGATGTTATAATTGTGTTACGCGAAGAGCAAGGGATGCCTCTTCTTATATAGTGTTTTAGGATCCATAGATCTCAATCCATGGAAAACACAAAATCAATGGATGAGATTGATTTGTGTTTCTTTCAATGGCATGATGTTGTTGCAAAAGACAACAACAATTGATTTAATTTAAATTAATATATATTTATAAATCAATATAATTAATTTCGAAATTAAATCATTTGACTGGTCTTGGACATAATGTGGAGATTGACCACATTCTCTAAAGAAAATGGGATGGCTACCCTTTTGAGATAGAATGGGTCTATCTCCTCAAATTCTCATGAGATCTCATTATCTCGTGAGATCTCATTATCTCATGAGATCTCCAAGATTTACAACAACATTTGTTGTAAAATATTTCACAAAAATAATTCATAATTATCTTGTGAATATTACAATCATGCTATTTGAAAAATGTGAATCACATTCACATCCCAAAACAAAATGTAAATTATATCTTCAATTAATCATCCAATGTGAATCCAATTCACATCAATAATTAATAAATAAATATAAATCACAATATGATCTCCCTTATATATTATAAATCACATTATAATATACCTAATTAATATGGATAATGCTATCCACATTATTCATATCCATGATAATTAACTCACATTTAATCATCTTGCATCTCTATTCTTATGTGCCCAAATAAAAAGAATCACATTCACATTATTCACATCTTTTGATAATTAGAACATATTTAATTATCACAAATAACTCTCCTTATAATATGAATCAAATTCATATTATTTATGATAATAAAATAACATTTAATTATCTGTTTTTCTCAAATCTTAGATAAATATATCAACAATGAAATTATCCATGAACTCTTTCAAGGATAATGCGCTTTCTCCACAGATACTTGGAGATAAGGATAGGGTGATTGTATTGTTCCACGTATAGAGACTTGGATATTGTGATCACATATCAAATGCAGATCTTATAGGCCTCTCATAGATGCTTGAATAAATCAAGACCGCAAATATAATCTTCTCATTACATCTGAATTACATTCATATCAATGTCCAACTTTTGGACAAAGATTAGAATACTTCTCTTTTAGAGGAGTCACTAAAATCCAGACCTGTTTCATCACTCCCTCAGTATGGAAGCGTCTAGGTTATACAATCATTTATGATCACATCACCCTCAGGCATTCCTAATGCATGTACATCCTGCATACTGGAAGACCCTAACCCGAAGTTTTAAATCTCTTTTAGTTGTCTCCTTCAGGGTTTTATAATTAAGTTTCTCATTAGAACATTGGGAGTTGGTATCAATCATATACTTTCCAAAAGCATATATCATACATAGGTGTTGATCATATAGTTTCCAAAAGCATATATCAAACCTTACAAATTCAATCAAGCTTCCAAAGCAAGACGCCTGCATGTAGAATTTGATTCTTCCCAATATCTCATGAGTAAGCTCATGTCTTATGGTTCAACAATGAACCTGTATGATCCCTTTGAGAGCTCGTATAACTCATATGCCCTTGCATGCACACCAGCGCGCCGGTGTATAGACCTTGGTTAGGTCATCAACCTATTGGTCGGCCAAATGCACATACTCAGACATATAGTAACACATCTGTCTCCAGTTAGATGATGTGTGCCTATATCATGACAGCATAAGACATAGGACATTGTTTCTGGTTATCTCGATCTCGTTATGTCAACTCTTTGACCTAACTTATCTAACATCTCTGAATCTCTTCTCCTATGCAGAGGACCTACATTAAGAGGTCGGTTAGATATCAACCAAATTAGAAAGGATTGCCATCTCCTACCTCGGCTGGGATCATCTCATAACAATCATTTGACGGTGCTTGATGAGTCCTCAATCCAACTCTTTATATATTCATCCAAGGACCAGCCTTTATGATTCAATAATTGAATCAACGGCTGTATGATCATTAAGATCGCCATGGTACATAACCCTAATTGTACTAAGAGACCTATTATGCAAATTAGTTATTCTTTATTTTAGATCAAGGGATGATATTCGCAATAACATTTATTACATAATGGCTTATTGTGGGCTCCCATGTCCAACACCCTCCTTCATGCTAAGCCACCCTCAGATGCTGTCACCACCAGAACAAGGCAGAGCAAGGAGGAGAAGATGGCTAATCGCCTACTTGGTTCTGGAAAATGGAGAATTTATATTGAACAGAATAGGTTTGGCTTGATTTATAGCCAAAATGGTGAAGGGTTCGAGTGGACCATAGGGTTTTCGTGTATCTAGGATGTGAGGAGAGTAGAATGGAGGGGTTATATTGGCTTTTGGATGAAGAGGGACACAGGGAAATTAGTTGAAGATGGAGGTATTGGAACACTCTTCAACATATTGTTCTTGAGGAAGATGAACCAGGTGCTTACACGTGTTAGCCCCTGGTTGGCCTGATGAGATAATTATAGTATAAATTAGGTATTAAATAATAAATTATGTTATTTTAAATAGTTATATAGATGCCAAATATAAATAACTAATTTATCTAAATTATGGAATAATAGTTTTCATAAATAATAAATAATTTATGAAATATAAATATTATATTATTAAATAAGTATAAATAATACTTTATAAATACATATTCGATTTTTAACTTAATAATTTAATGAATATTACATTATTTTTATATTTTATTAATTATTATAATAATATATAAAATATATGTGCATTTTTTGGATTTCAATAAATTATTTTAGATATATAAATAAATACGGGTATAAATTACACATTTTAATTTCATCTAAAAAATAAGGTTTTTGATTTATTTAAAATAATAAATAATGTCTGAAAATTCTGAAATAAATCACGGTTAAATGCAAGATCAAGAAAATAATTAAAAATTATAAAATCATCAAAACTATAAGTAGTGTGTTCTATATAAAATAAATAGCCCAGAAACCTAGTTGTCAATAGGTCCCAAAACCAACTTTTTTGCAAAGAGACTTCGATTTTAGTAAAAATCACCATCATTACTAGATAATATTATTCAATGATCTTTAAAGGTGTGTAGAGTGAAATTGGAGTTCTTATGAGAAAGTTATGATGTTCGGAAGTTCAGAATTTGACAATTTACAAGTTGGATTTCTTGGTATATATATAAGATATTATTTTTATCTTATTTTTATATTTTTCTACACATTTTTTGAAATAATTAGGAAAGAGTTTGGTGGAAATTTTTTCATATGAATTTTTAAAAATTAATAAAGATTTGATATTTATTTGATAAATCGTGAAGAGTGTATAATTAATTCTTTTTGTTATTTTCTTCCATTATCTCCCCCTACTTATTTGTTTGTCAACCAATCGATGCAAACTTGGTCTTGAAGATTAGGTTATAAATATGTCTTTCACCTATATTTATATTTTCCATGTCATATTGTACATATATACATATTTACCGTCTGCCTTCTTTTTGTTTCCTTTATTTTTATTCTTTTTTTTATTTACATTTTTTTGATGCATAAAAGTGCATTTTTATTCATGAGTATGATTTTTTAGATGAAATATAATGAATATTTACATGTATTTGTTAAGGTTTTTAAGACAAAACGTGGACATAATTTTAATGAATCTTGGATTCATCTGTTGGTTCTGCAAATTTTTGACCAAGTGACTCAACATATTGGTTCTGCATTTTTATCTGACAGTCTCTTATATATTTATTCAAGTTAAATATTTCACTTACAGATTGATGAGCGTCTGATTCATAGACTTATTATCAATTTTCTATCTAAATTCTTAAGTAAAATAGCAACAAACTCCCAAAATTTAATAAAATAATAAAAAGGTTCCTAAAATAAAAATGAAATAACATTATATCATTGTCCTGTTAATAAGTCCATAAAATAATTAAGAATAAATACCACAAAAACTAATTAATAAAAATTGTAAATATTCACTCTTGAATAACAAACTTCCTTTATTTTTTATAAATTCATAATAATTCCTATTAACCTAATTCTTCTTCTAACATGTATATAAAATGTAAAAAAAATATCAAAAATAAATAAATAAATTCACCATAAATAAATGTTCTTAATGAAGTATTACGGAAAAATACTCAATCACATCAAGGAAGTGTGGGGATCTGGGGATCACATCATATGAGATAGTGAGCGACTAGTCGAACTAGTTGCTCGATGCAATGGAATTTAAAAAAAAAATAAATGATGAAACCACATTATCCATGAACCATTCACATATCGTTTCATCTAAACCACATATTTGTTAAAAGAATACCTCTTTTAGTGTGGTTGTAATCGAGTTTCTAAGCGAAGAGACCTTATGTCTCAAGTCCGACCTGATGGAAAGATGCTTGCGAGCACGGAAATGAATCATGTGCTTCTCGCAAGCTGAGTTGTTGATCCAAGCAATAGATCTCATAATCACATCTTACGAGATTAAATGTCTTCTTCACGAACGTGACACACGAAAGGAGACAGAGATCCATAAACGGTGGAGGAAATGGTGTTACGACGATGCACGCCGAAAGCAACCTTCTCTCTAAGGTTAGAGTAGACGACCACTCAAGACGGAGAGAGAGAGTTGGTGTGTGATTTGAGAATGAGAAAGAGAGAGAGAGAGAGAAATTTGTTTTTCAACAACCGCTTCTTAGAAGGGCAAGGGTGCCTCTTCTTATATAGTATATTAAGATTCTATGGATGTCAATCCATGGACTACACAAATCCAATGGTTTAGATTGGTTTATGTTTGTTTCATTAGCCATAGTTTTGTTACAAAAATACTACAACAATTAATTAAATTAAATTAAATATATATTGAATCATCAATATAATTTAATGTCAACTAAATCCATTTTGCATGGAGATAACTTAAAAGAGACAAATCTCTTTCTTAATCAGACTTGGTGGCCTTCCACCTCCTCCCACTAAGGTGGCTATTTATCTCCAATTAATTTGCAAAAACTATTTCTTGCAAATTTATTCACATTAATAATATAGAATTATTTTGTGAATATTGCAATCATATCATTGAAAAGATTAGGAATCATATTTACATCCCAAAATAAGATGGGAATTACATTTTCAATTAATTGTCCAATGTGAATTCATTTCACACCAACACTTAATTAACAAATGTAAAATATAATTGTCTCTCTTTAATATATTATAAATCACATTTACAATATATATGAATAATATGGATAATACTATCCACATTATCCATATCCTTGGTAATTAAATCGCATTTAATTCTCTAAGATCTCAATTCTCATGGATTCAATAATATGAATCTTATTGAAATTATTTATGATAATTAATTCACATTTTGTTATCCATTTCTCATCGCTTTGATATATTAACAATGTAATTATTCTTGAACTCTTTCATGTGCTTTCTCCGCGGAAAGGTTGTGATAAGGACATGGCGACTATACATTCCATGTGAAGTGACTTGGATGTTGAGATCATATCTCAAGTCCAGATCTTAAGGACCTCCCACAAATGTTTGATTAATTCAAAGATGTAAATCTAATCTCCTAATTTCATCTGAATCTCATTCATGTCAATGTCTAACATTTGGACTTATATTAATTCAAAGCTGTAAATCTAATCTCCTAATTTCATCTGAATCTCATTCATGTCAATGTCTAACATTTGGACTTATATTAGGTTAGATCTTTACTGAGAGGAGTCGCTATAGTCCATAAATGTTTCATCACTCCTTAGGTATTGAAGCATCATGGTTACACAATCGTTTATGATTACATCACCCTCATGTATTCCTAATACCTTCACATCATGCATACCGGAAGACCTAAAATAAACCTGAAGCTTTAGATCTCTTTTGGACTGTCACCTCCAAGGTTTTAGCATTAAGATTCTTATTTGGTCATTGGGAATTGGTATCGATCATATACTTTCCACAAGCATATATCATACCTACAGATTCTTGTCATGCTACCTAAGAACGATGATCATGCATGGAAATTGATAAGTCCTAATATCTCATGAGTGAGCTCATGTCATCCGGTTCATAAGTGAACCTGTATGATCCCTTTGAGAGATTGTATTACCCATATGCCCTTATATGCACATCAGCTCGCTGGTGTATAGAATTTGATTAGGCCATCAACATATAGGTCTTCCAAATATACATACTCCTACATATAGTGACACATCTATCTTCGGTCAGAGGATGCATGTCTATATCGTGACAATATAGCACATAGGTCTTGGTTATCTCGATCTCGTTAAGTCAACTCTTTGACCCAACTTATATGACACATTCGAATCTCTATTCCTATGTAGAGGACCTACATCAAGAGGTTGGACAGATATCTACTTTTGGATAAGAATTGCCATCTTCTTCTAAGGACAAAGATCCTATCATAATAATCATTTGATGGTGCTTGATGAGTCCTCAATTGAATCAAGCTCCTGCTTTTATGGTTCAACAATTGAATCAAAAGCTATACAATCATTAAGATGGCCATGGTACATAATCCAAATTGTACTAAGGGACCTTATAGTGCATAAATTCATTTAATCTCAGACATGGAGTGAAATAAACAATTAACTTTTATTGATATATTTAATATTACAATGACATTTATTGTAGAAATGGTTCCCCTGGTCTCACATTAGGTTCATTGTAATTATTTGTTTATTTATTAAATAATTTTCCTAATTTTTTTATTATTTATAATTATTATTATGAACAACATTCAAAAAGAAAATATTTTTATTTGAGGTTGTTTTATTGATGAATAAATTAGGTGAAAATATGTACAAGGTGAAAACGAAGAATATGTACAAGTGAGAATTGGTTTTTTTGGATTATTATAAGTTATGGACCCTATATCCCCTACTTTATTCCTTGTCAACCATTCCACTGCTTGGCCTAGTCTCAGGGTTCAGGTTAGTATGCATTTATCTCATAAATGCATCCTTCTTTATATTCTTTTTTCTTTTCTTCTTTATTGTTTTACTTTCATTAAAAAGAATGATAAATATACATTATTAACAAATTAATGAAGAATCATAAATAATAATAATTAAAGAATATTTATAGGTTTTTTACTAAGGATTTTAAAAGACGTTGAATAACGGATTCACAATTCCCCTATACCTTACCTTTGTTAGTCCCCTAGCAAACACTTATTCGAAGAAGAAGTGAAAAAGAAAATTAAGAAAAGAAAAAGGAAAAAAACTTGGAATAATTTTTATTTTTAAACTTATCTTCATAAATTCAAAGTGTTATGCTTAGTCAGACCCTTGTATTATTAGTTTGGCGGAACCTTATTGGAAACACGAGTTAAGACCTAATAACCTTCCAGTTCCACAATTCTATGTTCAGGTCAACTCAATAGTTAGGTCAGAACAAATCTACATACGCAAACTCTTATGACTACGAATCTTTACTCATACAGTGTAAGTGAAATATACCCCACCTCAGAAATGGCAATGAAATAACCTCCTCTAACAAGGTAACCCTAATTCCTCGGTATAACTACTCTTTCCTCGAGGAGCGGGGTATTCCCTCCTAAGATCAAGTGCAACTGGCTCAAGGAGAGGGGGTAGAAAAGAGAATGGATTGTGACTAGTGTAGTCACATATCCTTGGAGCCTGACAAGTGTTGCCATGTCTCCAGCTACAGGCTTCCTTGGTGTCAGACTTTGAAACATATGCCTTGCTTATATATATTTCTATCAGATGGGATTTTTTAATTTATTTACTTTTTACCCATCTAATGTTTTTCTAGATTTTATAATTATTTTTTCGAACATATATATAAATGTGAAGCATAAATATAAGGAGTTTTTCTTCTTGAGCAAGTAAACTATCCCTCCTTTGAAGCATTATTGCAACCCACAACATGATGTCATTAGACGTCAGCACCACAAGACTAGATTGAGACATACTGACCACTTATTGTGGCTACGAATGTTTCCACTTGCATGTTTCACCAAGCTAAAGGATTCTGTCTCGTCCTTACCTCATCCAGGAAGAGCCATGTTTAGAGTGCTTGTCCAAGTTAAGCCATCATCTAGAAGGGTCATGCGTGTGTTGTAAAATATTCTACTTAGACCAATCAAGATGACATGTGAACATAGTCTCGCAGTCTCAAAGAATTAGGTCGTTATGACTTGAAAAGTCTTAGCTCCATTTCATGTAAGATTCCTCTGAAATTAAGCGGATTAAGGTCCTAACAAAGCTCTATTACTAGATTTTATTCCAGACTAGTTTAAGCATCAATTCCACTCCAAAAATGCAAATGCACATGCAAGAAAATATATAAAAATAATTTTAAAAGAAAAGAAGCAACTTCTTTTTAAGATGTTTTTTAGAGAGATATTGTAATTTTTTATTGATTTTATCTTTTTCAATTTTTTATTTTTAATAAAGAGCTACACGTATATAGAAGAATATAAAAGTATTTTATACACATTTTACAAAGATTTTCATCCTACAATAAACACAAGATTCTACACATTTTGTACAAGGTTTTTACAAAGAGAATATTTACAAGTTTTATGCACAAATTTTACAAGAGGCTTTTTATAAAGGACTTTATATACACATTTTAAATACAACTTTTATACAAGATTTTAGTTTCATCAGAAGTTAATTTACAAATACTTACAATAATTAGCTGATTTTATTCACATTTGGATTTTAAAAGTTTACAAAATAGTTTTTATACCCATAATTTATAAACCACGTAAAAAATATTTCACAAAAATTTTACAATCCTCCTTATAAAATTTTACAAATCATTTACAAAATATTCTACAAATAATTTAGAAATCAATTTTACAAAACCTTTTCCAAAATTTTTACAAGACAATCTACAAAAGATTTATTTCAAAATTAATTTTACAAACATTTTAGTTTACAAACAATTTTGCAATTAAGTTTTTTCAAACATTTTATTTTCAAAAGTTTACAAACATTTGTACAATATACATAATTTTGATACAAAAACAATTTACAAACATTTTTACATCAAAATATACAAAGGTTTAAAATATTTTACAAAACTTTTTACAAAAGATTTAAAAAAAATTACAAAAATTTTCCAATTCATTTTCAAAACATTTTTATTCCAATTTGAGCCATATTATTATACAAAAGTACGAGTTTAGACTAAAATATATAAATACAATATATACGACATCCCCTTATACTTAGCTCGAACTATGTCCTCATAGTGACTAAGAAGCAATAGGGAAGACATAACTCACGTTAAGTATAGATAAGTGAAAAATATCCTATGCTACAACCATTCAAAGGATAAAAAAATGAATAGAATCCCGTGATCCCCTCTATACTTTGGATCAAATAATCCTAAGTATAGAAGACAATACAAGCAGGGAAGACCGTGGAAGAGAATGTACACGAAATCAGTGACTTGACTTGTCGCCCCTATACTTAGGGTAAAAAATTCCTAAGTATAGAAACAATTATCAACAGTTGATGGAAAAGTGAGGGAACAAACAAAGAATTGAAAAATAGATATTACCCACCCTATACCTAGGGTCGGATGTCCTTAAGTGTAACCAACAAAACAAATGTAATAGTACAAATAGAAATATGAATAACACGGGTTTACCACCCCTCTATACTTAGGATAAAGTGCATCCTAAGTATAGCAAAAATCCTAAGCGAGACCTGAGGTGTAAAATAAAGAATAGAAGAAAGAAATAAAGTAAAAGAAAACACTGATATACAAAGAGGCAAACATATGAGTAAATCTGGTAAGTGATGCAAAAAATGAGATTCAAAGGACACATCTCATGCAAAATTGATCGGGCAACATCAAGAGTCAATGGGTCATGGTCAAGAAAAGGCTCTAGGCACTGACCATTGACCCGAAATGTGGACTCAGAAGACAACTCAGATATATCAATGCGACCATTGTCGTGTACCTTTCTAACTATATATGGGCCTTTCCACTTGCTATGTAACTTCCCCTAGAAATAATCTCAATCTAGCTTCGAGTAGTCATACTCTCTGGATCGGCTCAAACTGCTTATGGCTGATGTGTAAATCATGACATTCTTTCACTCTATCCTTATATTAAAGACTACTCAAGAAGGTTGTATCACGTAACTCCTCGAGGGCTGCCAACTTTACCCTCCTTTGATCTCCTACACTCTCTAGACCCAATAATATCTCTGAAATATACGAAAGTGACATATGGTGTATCTCAACATGTAAGTGGCATTGCTTGCCATAAATGAGTCAAAATGGAGATGTACCCAAAGGATTCCTGAAGGAAGTCCTATAGGCCCACAAGACCGAGTCAAAAAGTTGTGACCGATCATTTTGGTCTAGGCAGACAACCTTCTACAATATCATCTTGATCTCCTAGTTCGAAAACTCAGCAAGACCATTCGTTTGTGGATGATATGGAATGGCTACTCGATGGTCAATGTGAACTCGTTACCAATGGCCCTTACCTTCTTGTTGATGAAATGAGTATCCCCACCAGAAATCAAAACTCTAGGAACCTCGAACGACGATATGATATTCTTCCTCAAAAATCTGTAAACAGTCCTCGCATCAGTAACTCGGGTAGGGATGACCTCAACCCAACGACTAACATAATATACGACTATTAGAATATACTTAAATCCCCAACTCTCAAGGAATGTATGCATAAAATCGATGCCCCTATTGAAAAGAGAAGTACTGGGTTTTATTTAATAGAATTAAAATTTAATGTCATTGCGACCCAAAAATCCCTCAACAAAAATATTTGTATTTTGTACATAGCACAAGACAATGAACAACAAAAAGAATATAAGCACAAAACTGTGAGTGTTATTTATTTACATGTATATCATGCATGATCTAACTCAGGGAGGCCACAGAAGTCCCGATGGTTATTAAATCAATGAAAAGAATCGAGGAAATAAAGAAGGAATTTCTAAGCACACTACTTTCATTTTGTATTTTTGAATTGTTTTATTTTTTATTATTTTTTATGACATTTTAATTGTTTATTTTTATTTGGTTTTTTGATTTTTATCCTTTTTTACTATTTTAAATTTGGAAAAGATTTTATCTTATAAAACAAAAAAAGAATGAATAGAAGAATTCAATGAGAAAGAAAGAGAAAGAAAAATTCGTGGATTTTCATAAAGTGGTAAAATATACTGAAAATTCAAATAAAAGATTTTTTGTTTTACAATATTTTAATATTTTTGTAATTTTTCTAAAATTTTCCAATTTTTAAGCCTTTTTAATAAATCAAAAACATAAAATAATGTAAGCAGAACACAAAATGAATGTTTTTGGGTTTTTAAATATAAAATAAAATCAAATCTAGATGAAATATATAGGGAATGAAAGACGAATTTTATATTATCCAGAAATATATTTTATAATTTTTTGGAATTTTTGCTGAATTTCAATGATTTTTTTAATTTTTTAATATTGTAAGATTTTTTTAGTTTTAATGTGGAATTAAAATGTGTATATTATACCAAAAAATATTAAAAAATGAAAAAGAAGGAAATGCAATTTTTTTAGAATTTTTTGCAATAATTTTTTATTTGTATTTACAGACAGAAAGTTTTTATGGAGTTTTTGAATTTTTAAAAATAATAAAATTAAAGAAAATGCAAAATAAAAATTACGGATGAATGATATGCTTAACAATAGCCTAACATAATTTTGTACAATTTTTAAAGTGGTTTTGATATTTTCTATTTAAGTTTTAACATGCCAAAAAAATGTACATGCATAGGGGTATGAATCAAACATTTAATGCTTTTAGACTAAATAATAGCACATCTGAAAAATACAGGGTGAATTGTGCAAAATTTCCAAAAAAACTGATACGATTGCACATGTTCCTCGTTGGATAGGACGAAAATGTAATTAAAATATCTAAAGGGACCAATCAATACCCAAAAAAATGTGGACTTTTTATTGCAATTAACCCCAAGAAATCACGTGCTAGGCACACTTGCAGTTCAAATAGGACAAAAGTGCAAATAAATAAAAAAGAGATCCATAAATGCAATTCTTCAATACATTACATGCATATACGTGTCCTTCTAAGACATTATTGCAAATTAAATAAAAGCAGGGGTGGGGATGCAATATTACCCTTAAAATGTGTGGCGAATCAAACAACTGGATGAAATTGATTTCTGATCTGATGGCTGAAATTGGCTTGTGTGTATGGCATCGATTAGATTTGAAAGCCTTGATCAACAACAGGACTTTGGGGTTTTTGAATGGCCAAGATCGAATCCGGAGCAACCGTTCTTGATCGTGCAATGCTGGAGGCTGTTGGAGGAACTAGGAAAAAGGGCGACTCCAACGAACTTTGATTGAGAAGATCTCGGTCGTCCTCATCCTAAGCCAATCTCTGAGATGTGCTGTGACTGTCTGTAACCTCTCTGCATCAACTGATGGAGGAAATGGGGATCGATGAACCCTGATTGAGATTCTGGAGGTCGGAGTTGGAGAATACTGCAGTTGAACCTTGCCTCCTCGATTAAATGCTCCATCAACGTTCTGTAACCCTACAATGAACTGCTCGTGTTCATAGGAGGTCCCTAGCTAAGATGTTAGGGTAAAACATGGGTAATGATGACTGAGTGGGGTCTCCGTCGAAGTATGGTAGGAAGGGAGACCGTTATTCAGACCTGTGAGGATCTGAAGGTGGGAAGACGATGGAAGAGGTGGAAAACGAATGTGCGAATGTGAAGGTCGAGTTAGGGAGTGATTTGAATGATCAGAATCCCTCTGATAATGTGGATCAGAGGTTGAAGATGGGCGGTTGATTTAAGAAATAACATGAAATTAAATAAAAAATTGCAGAAAGGAAATCAACAAGATAAACCTATGGATACCTAGGATAAAGAAATAAAAGGAATCATCTCAATATGTGGTTGTGGCGGAGAGGCGAACACGTGATGGAGAGCTCCAACATGTGGCTGTATTACAGTCTTCCTCTCAAATTCTCGCACTACCGCTCGTAGGAGAACAATCCTAGTCACTTGTTTACACTCCAAAACTCAAGCTCGGAGATG
The DNA here is from genome assembly GCA_037367405.1 of Ottelia alismoides. NCBI lineage: Eukaryota > Viridiplantae > Streptophyta > Magnoliopsida > Alismatales > Hydrocharitaceae > Ottelia > Ottelia alismoides. The sequence continues at coordinate 371,242 of JAZKJV010011494.1, read as the reverse complement.
ATATTGGGGAAAATCGGATCAAATCTTGTAGAGGAGGTGGAATGTGTGAATTTATAGTGAAGGCTTCGATATATTTTAAATTTTAAAATATGAGCGAATCAAGGCAAGATCTGTGGATCTAAGGTTCTGGCGGTGGAGAGAAATAAACAGGTGAACTTTTTGGAGAACACATGGAGAGTTAGTGAGTGTAGCATGTGGGGAAATTGGGAGAAAGACGGGTGGAACACGAGCGGGGTGGAGTTAGTGAGTGGAATGGAGAGTTGACCCAGGTCAACAGACCCGATCCGACCAATCAGAGCTCGAAGAGAAAAACGACAAGATAGGGAAACAACAACAAAGTAATAAAAAATAAAAAAATGAACTAAAAATAAAAAATGAATTTAAATAATTAAATAATGTAAATAAAAAATGTTGAGGGTAAAATAAAGTTAATTTTGATGATGTTTAATTAATTAAATATGGTATTTACAAAGGTCAAATGAAATACAAGGTGTTATTTATAAGTACGTATACCTATATGTACAAGGTCCTGATTTTTAATTTATTAATTATACTAATCTATGCATAATTTAATATTTAATTTATTTACAATATTTTACAAGTATTTTAATGGACTTTTAGTTTATTTAAAGGAATATATTTATTAGGTTAAATAAATAGTCTTATGTACATTATATACATAGTGATACCTATATAATATATACACGGTTTTATCTTTGTTGAATTTTGATTTTATTATTTTTATTTGTATTTTATATAAGTTAAATATAATATATTCAATTAAATAAAATACAATATTCACAAATATGTACACAAGATCAAATAATAAATTATATAAATATCATAACTAGGCATGGTATACAATAATACCCCCACGAGCCACATTTCACACCTTAACTATGATTTTTATGAAATCACCTCCATTTAAAGATTATTTAATTTAGAGTATGATGAAAGTGGGTTTGATGAATTTGGAGTTTTTGTGGAGAAGTTATTATTGCAAGTTGAGCTTTGTGGCTTTTTGAGAGTGTCTCAATTTACACAATGTACACAGATTTTTAGTGCAATTATTTTTTATTTACGAAAGCATTTTATTCACAATTTTTCAAGAAGAATAAATTTATTTTTATAAATAAAATAAGGAAAAGTGTGTGTATTATAGACATTAGAGTCCAGATGATGAACATGCACAGATGAAGATTAGTTTTTAGTGTCTAGGCCTTATCTCCCCCTACTTTATTCCTTGTCGATTAGGTCATTTCTTGACCTTCTCTCGGGGTTAGAGTCAGCATTTATCTATTACAATTTTCTATTTTCTTTATTTATCCATTATTTCTTTCTTTATTTATTTTAGGTTAAGATAGTGAATAATATACAATTTCTACACAAGAATTAGGGTTAGTAAAAGAATGAATTTATTTACATTTACATATGCTTTATAAGGGATTTTAGGCTAAAATAAATGAATAAAGATGATGAAATGTAGATTTATCATCCCCCTATGTTTTACCTCTACTAGTCCCTCAACAAACACTTACTTGAAGAATAAGTGACTAAAAGAAAAAGAAAAAGAATAAAGGAAAAATAAAGAACTGGAACAATACTTAGTAGTAAACTTATCTTCATAAAATCAAAATATGGAGCTCTATCAGACCTTTGGATTACTAGTTTGGGAAGTTTGGGAGGAACCTTAGCGGGAAACAGACTTGACACTCAACAAACATTGGAAACCACACAGTTCTGCCCATGTCTCCTCAATAGACAAGTCTGAATAAATCAACTCACACACACCCTTATGAATATGAATATCAATAGTACAGTGTAAGTGATATGTAGATCTCGTCGGCTGAAGCAGTAAAAGTTAGTCTTCTCTAACATGGTGACCCTAATTCCCAAATCTAATAACTCTTTCCCCGAGAAGCAGGGTATTCCCTTCTAAGTTTAAGTGCAACCAACTCAAGAAGAGAAGGTGGAGAGAAGAATGGATGGTAGCTAGTGTAGCTACCAATCCTTGTATGCATGACCAATGCAGCCATGTCATTCAGGTGCAAGCTCATAAATATATGACTTCGATGCTCAAGCTGGTCTATTTGACTATACAAATTTACATACTCCAAAAGGCATTTTATTTTCAATTAGGCTTGTCCACTTTTTTGGAGTTTTTTATACAGTTTTTAATCATATACAAAGTGCAGCATGTACATAAGGAGTTTTTCCTCTTGAGCTAGTAGACTATCCCTCGTTTGAAACTTTATTGCAGCCCACAACATTATGTCATTAGACCTCACTACTACTAAATCGGGTTGGGGTATAATGGCCACAATATGTGACTGCCGATGTTTCCAATGGCTTGTGTCTCATGTCGGCAAATCTAGCCCTCTACCACTTCAACTAAGGTGAGCAAGGTGTAAGTGCATGTGTACAAGATAGGTCACAATCCACAAGAATCGCGTGTGCGCTCCGTAGTACTCTACTTAGGCAGTCAAGATGACACTGAATTAAGTCTTGTAGTTCGCAAAGAATTAAGTCTATAGGCATGAAGAATCTCAATTCCAATTCCTGTAATGTTCCTCTGAAATTAAGTGGAATAAGGTCCAATTAAGTTCCATTCTCGACTTTATTTCAGACTAGTTTAATTGTCAATGCCATTCTAAAAAATGCATATGCACATGCAAAAATATATATAGAAATCATTTTTTAAAGAAATAAAATAACAATCTTTTCAAAAAAAAATTTCTACGATTTTTTCCAAATTTTTATGAATTTTAACTCTTTTTTTAATAATGAAAAAGGATAAATAAACTGAATATATACCAGTATACATTCAAGGATTATAAAATTTTATAATATATTCTACAAGAAGTTTTTATGTACAAGTTATAGATATAAGTTTTATAAAAGAATATCATATGCAACAAAGAAAATTATTTACAAGAGGATAAGTGATTAAGGCTTTTATACACCATTGGATTTGATGAATTTATACACATCCCATATTTTATATCCCTCGTGGCAAAACATTTTACAAACCTTTCAAAACATTTTACAAAAGTTTTTTTCAAACATTTTCAAACATTTTGTAAAGGTTTTTCAAAATATTTTACAAAATTATTTTGCAAACTATTTTACAAACATTTTTATAAATCATTTTACAAAAAGTTTTACATGTTTTTGCATATATTTTGCTTTCAAAAATTTTACAAACATTTTGTACAGTATACTTAGTGTGATACAAAAAATAATTTTACAAACATTTTACAAACAAAATATTTTTTACAAACAATTTCACAAAGATTTGAACAAAATAGTTTTACAAGAATTTTTACAAATAGTTTTTGAAATAATTTTACAAAAGGTTTTTGCAAATATTTTACAAATAATTTTTGCAAACAGTTTTTGAAAGATTTTGCAACTCATTCTACAAACCATTTTTCAAAACATTTTTCTAGAAGCGTAATAATAGCCATATTATCAATAAAAGTACGAGTTATGGGTAAAGTATATATACACAATATATATGATACCCCCTATACTTAGCTCGAACTATGTCCTCATAGTGACCAAATATTTACAAAGAAAGAATAACTCGTGCTAATTAAAGAAAAGTTAAAATAATTCTATATAACAATGACTCAAAGAATAGATTAAAAGAATAGAAGTTGGTGATACCCCCTATACTTTAGATCAAATAATCCTAAGTATAGAAGATTGTACACATAGGGAAAACTGAGGAAGAGAATGAACAAACTCAATGACTCGACTCGTCCTCCCCTATACTTAGGATAAAAGATCCTAAGTATAGAAAAATAATATCAACACATTGAAGGACAAGCGAGAGATCAAAAGAAGTAAAACAAAATAAGCACGAAAGAGACGGAATGGACAGCATCAATCCCCCCTATACTTAGGGTAAAGGATCCCTAATTATAAGCAATAACCAGAGTGATGAAACTGAACAAAAATGGAATAACAAAAAATTCACCCCCTATACTTAGGATAGAGTACATCCTAAGTATAGCATATACACATGGAAAAGAGGTGAACGATAAAAATGGAAGAAAGAATAAAACAAAAGGATATATACAAGAGTAAATAAGCTCATGTATCAGATGTAGAAGATGTCAAAAAGTCATCGTCTGATACCACATATATGGAATCAACCATGGATAGGAATGTATCATATTCTATGTATGGCTTCAGCAATTGTCCGTTCACAACAAATGGTTGTACCTCAAATGACAACCCGGATATAAGAATACTACTATTGTCATGCACAACTTTCACACTGAATGGTCCTGATCATTTGCTTTTCAATTTGCCCGGAAATAACTTCAATTTAGCATCAAACAACCAAAAGTTTTGATCTGGGGAGAAAGTCGTCTTTCTAATGTGTCTGTCATGCCAACGCTTAACTTTCTCCTTGTACATGAGTGAGTTGTCATATGCAAAATCTTGGAATTCCAGCAATTTGTTCAGATCATATTTTAACTTTTTCCTGCTTTCTCATAATCCAATCTGCAAACATGGAGTGCTCATAAAGATATGTGAATTAATTCAACTATTGGGTGGCAAGAATTTCCCTATATTGACACATACCCAATGGAGAGTTGTACGCCATTTGATAAGCCATAGAACCAACTCAAGCATCTAATACCAGTTCTTCCTATATGGACATACATGTTTTTGCAAATTCATCTTTTTCTCCCTATTTGAAATCTCAGTCAAGCCATTAGTCTGTGGGTGGTAAGGAGACACAACTCTATGCTCAATTGAATAATCCTTCACAAGCATCTTGACTTCTTTGTTTATGAAATGGCTTCTCCCTTCTGAAATGAGTATCTTGGGTATCCTAAACCACACAATAATGTGGTCCTTGAGAAAAAAACAACTTACGAGTATTAATGGCTTGGGTGGGGATATCCTCCACCCAACGATCAACATAATCCATGGCAAGCATGATGTATTGCAATCCCTGACTGATAGTAAATGGGTGATGAATTTGCATTTCATCATCTTTATTTTTTTATTTTAGCTTAAAATCTGTTATAAATATTTAAACTTAAAACCTGCATCTGTATGTAAATATTGTAAATTTTTAGTATTTTAACCGAAAATAAATAAATAGAATAAATGAAAATAACGAAAATAAAAAGATTTTATATATGTAATAGATACAGGCTAACTCAAACCCAAAGAGAAGATTAAGACTTGAACTGATTGACCAGGTATAAAGTAGGAGGGATAGGGTTTTTAATCAGAAAATCCAAAAAATATTTTGTAAATACTTTTTTGTGTATATTTGTATAAAATATACAGTATTTTATTTGTCCAAAAATTGTTCTTAAATCAAATAACTTTCTAAACAAATGTTGTAAATAAAAATGTTTCCTAAATAATAAAAATATTTGTAAAATAAAATTAGGTACAAAATAAAAGCAACCACACTTGGAAAAAGTTTTAAAGCGATAATTAAAAGACCAATTCTGGCTCCATATGAACTCAAATTTAATCGAACTCACTTCCATTGCATTAAAAATTAAATTATCTTTAAAATGGCAGTGGATTTCATAATTTTAGGAGTTACGGTTTGAAAGTCAGTTTTCTAGGGCAGTTTTTTAAATTTAACCATTCATTAATTATATTTATTATTTTTATTATGATTATACATATTTTATTTTTTATAATTGTAAATAATGCTCACAGTAATTTAAAGTAAATATTTTTTAAAAAAATTAAAATTTATTTCCTTATTTCTACATGTGTATAATGTACTTTATTTATATATGATATGTAGGTAATTAGCCACCATATATAAAAAACAATCAAAAAATAATATTTAACACTAATTAATTAAATTAATTTAATACCGAAAATCTAATTTTGTTCTATTTTAATTTATTTGAAAACATGCCTTTTGTATATAATTGAATATATGCCTTAAATAGCCACCATTAAGGTGGCTAATTATTTTTCACAATATATATTTTCTTTATTAATTTATTTAATTTCGAATTTCGTTTTTAATAAAATAATTTAATAATTTGTTTTATTTCTTTAAACAACCACTGAATACCTTCCTTTTTTGTACATATTTTTCCATTTTTTTGGTTTCTTCTTCTTTTTAATGGGTCTCCTCTCCCTCGTTTCTCTTTGATCAATCTTTTTGTGAGAGGAGCCTATTCTCCAAAAGCCACCTTGTCATCGATATGTGCCCAGCTTTCGATCTATTATATGAGAACGAGTCGGTCCTCATCGAGGTCATCATGGCATTATCCTCTCCCATTCGGTGAGATCCATTTTTTCTAGTTATCAATCTAAGTTAATCGCAGTTTAATTTTTGCATTTTAAATTTCGTTTTCATTTTTTTTAATTTTAGATCATAGTTCTTAGTCGTAATCAATTGTTTTATTCATCCGCATGGTTTGATCCTCTCCCGAATATGATATTCCATCTCATATTCTCAATCTCTCCATGTTCACGTTCTACCAAACACAACCATTCACCTCCGACCATGCACGGTCGCCGGAGACTCAGATCCATCTCCCATTTCGTCGGATTCACCAAAACCATTCATATTTCTCTTTTTATTTTATTTTATATCTCTTTGATCGAGTTGTCATGCTCGAGTTGAGTTATCTTATTTTGTCGTGCTCGCCTCCTCCACCTAATGGACCTCCAAATGCTGTCAGCTCTTACGCGAGGCAGCAACGACCACTCCACCTAGTGGACCTCTACCACCGTCACGAGCACCTCCACCTGGCCATACCTTCACACTGTGAGCTCATCGACTCCCCTGCGCCTGGAGTCCCCCCTATACGAAGACCTTTACGGTCGAGCCATTCACCATCCACAGCACACCCACTAATGCCGCGCCGTCTGGAGCGGACCTCCACCTTTCGGGCCTGAAGCCGTTGTTTACCAACCCCCCTTCCTCTACAGCTTCACCGCGCGAGCAACAAGCACACCCCTTGCCTCCTCCCACTCTACTCACTACCGTTTGTAGCCCACGCGCACCACCCCATCCACTGCTAACCACTCTTATGCATCATAGCCACCTTGATTGTTAGCCGCCTGGAGCCGTGGCGCAGCCATCCACTGGCCACTTGCCCACGTAGCAGTCCTCGTCCATCTACCACCATCACCGACCGCCCACTGCCCTTGCTTGGAGGAGACGACAAGGGGTGGTAACCCTATTTTTTGTCTAAATATCAAAAAATGACCCCCAACATTACAGAAATTGCAAAAGCAGCCTTTTATAGTTCAAGTCACACACATTGCATGTGCCACTAGGTGCATTGCATTTTCCACCATCATTCATTTCTTGTTATTTTTTAATCAAAAGCAATAAATATTTACGTTTCAGTCCCGATTTATCAAGACTTTAAAATTACATGTTCTTTTCATTGAAATAAATACATTGTTGGTCAATAAATTTTGCAAAAATCATGTTATGCTTCTGATTTGTGTCTATTTCTATTGAAAATTTCTTACTGCATTTTATTGTCGTTTGTTATTACTAAAAAATCAAAAACATTATGTTTTTCCCTTTTTGAAATTTGAAAATCCTTAAAAATTCAAGTATTGTGTAAAAATTCTAAAAAATAGAATAGTTTTTTTTTGTGGATTTAATTTTCTGTCCAATTTTTTGCATTAAATAATTTTAAAACTAAAAAATTTGCAATATAAAAAATCGAAGAAAATACATATAAAATTGTAGAAAATTTTAAAATAATGATTTCAATTACTGTTGGTAGATAATTCATTCCAGTTTTGAGGAAAAATAAGTTCAATAATTTTTTATCTTATTTTACATTTTAAAATTGCAAAATAGTCATATGTATTCATTATTTTCATTATAACCTATTTTAATTTATTTAGAAAATTGTAAAAAATCTAAAAATCACTGAAAATTACAAAAATGTTAAAAAAATCAACGCACAAAAATATTTTATTTAGGTATTTTTGATCATTTTTGTCAAATTAAAAAATATCTATACAAAATATTGCATTTCTTTTATCTGTGAAATTATTTTGAAAATGATATTTTTTTGAAAATTAAAAATTTGCAAAACTAAGAATCACTAAAAATTTGAAAATGAGAAAATAATAAAAAAAATAAAATAAAAAACAAAAAAGAGATAAAAATCTCATAAAAAGCAAGATAGTTTGCATTTGAGATTCGCTCTTTCTATTAACTGATTTTTCTCGATTATTACAATAACCCTCAGGATTTGTAGCTTCCCTATGTTCTATCCTATTTGCAATACAGGTAAATTAAAAATCAAATTCTCTTTCTCCAATTTTGTACATAATTTACTTTGAGAAAAATAAAATTTTTGTTGAGGAATTATTTGGATTGTAGTGACATCTACACATATTTTCATCTAATTAAAAACCACTAAAAAATCTCCACCAACAATGGTCCCATGAAGTCTATGACCAAAGCATCAAAAACGTTTGAAATCTGTATATATCTATGGGGCATGGTATCTTTGGAATCAACGATTCCTCCCATCTTTTGACAGTCAGTCACCATCGGCTGCTCTGTATAACCGTTGCTATCGTGCGCTTCCCCAAATGGTGCCCACCAGATTCCACGCTTCCCCAAATGATGCCCTCTAGATTATAATTTATGACAATGCTCAAGTACTCTAGTGTATTCCTCCTGAGGAATGCACCTTCTCAAAATACAATCCGCACCCTCATGAAATAGGTACGAATCTTCCCATTAGTAAAAATGTATCTCGGACAAGAATCTGTCTACCTTGTGCTTCAACCAATATTGTGGAACTTTCTTTGAGGCAAAATAGTTCACAATATTGACAAACCATGGGAGTGAGTCCACAGACAAAATGGTCTCATATGGAAAGCTCTAGAAAATAGGAAGTGTACTTTGCTCGGAAGTCACTGCATATGTGATTCGGGAAAGGTGATCAGTCAAAACATTCTTGACTCTAGATTAATCTTGAATCTCTACATCAAACTCTTGGAGAAGAAGGATCCATCCAATAAAGCATGGTTTGGCATCCTTCTTTGCATGTAGGTATCGTATGGCAATCTCATCCGTGTATACAATTACTTGTGAACCCTGGAGGTACAATCTGAACTTCTCTAATGCAAACACCACTTCTAGCATCTCCTTCTCTCTGACTGTGTAATTACGATGTGCATCATCTGGAGTCTTGCTAACATAGTGTATAGCAAATGGTATCCCATCCATTCTCTGCAATAACACAACCCAACTGCAAAATTGACGTGTCCTTCATGATCTCAAAGGGAATAGATAAATCCGGGTTCTAGTATAGGATCACTAATAACCATATCTTTCATCAGGTTAAATGCAAGGAGAACTTTCTCGTCAACAACAAACTCACACTCCTTGCATAAAATCTCAATCAAAGGTTTGGCGATCTTGGTGAAATCCTCAATGAATGACCTATGTGTCCTATAAATAATCTCAACTGCTTCAAATTCTACGGTGGCTCAAGTTTTAAGATCACATCAATATTAGCCAGGTCAACCTCCATACCATGTTTGGATATGATGTGGCTTAATACAATCCCATTAGTCACCATAAAGTGACTCTTCTCCCATAAGAGCACTAGGTTTACCTCACATCAACGTTGAAGTACTCAGTCTAAATGAGTAAGACTTGTGCCAAAACTATGACCGTAGACCGAGAAATCGTCAATGAAAACCTCTAGAAAACTACCTACCAAGTCAGCAAAAATGACCAACATACACTTTTGGAATGTAGCAAGGACATTACACAATCCAAAGTCATCCGTCTAACGACATAGGTGCCAAACGGATAAGCGGAAATAGTTTCCTTCTTTTCTTCAAGAGCGATAGCAACCTGATTATACCTCGAGTACCCATCCAAGAAACAAAAGAACTCTTTTCCTACTAACCTATCAATTATCTAATCAATAAAGGACAGTGGAAAGTAATATTTCTTGGTAGCTGCATTATGGCACCGGTAATCTACACAGACATACCATGCAGTTGGTAGATGGGTCCGAATCTCCTCACCATGGTCATTCTCTACGATAGTAATCCTGGAATTCTTCGGGAATACATGTAAAGGATTGGCCCACATGGAATCCAAAGTGGGATAAATAAAGCCAGCATCATACCATTTCCTGATCTCATTCATGATAACGTACCTGAGGTTTGGATTGAGACAACATTGACACTCATGATAGGGTTTGTTGTCATACTCTAAGTAAATATGATGTGAGCACAAAGCTGGAATAATCCTATAGAGATCCGAAATATTCCATCCAATGGCCTTGCGGTTTCTCTCAAGAACTTTAACATGCAGGATTCTTGTTCGTCCATCAACTACGAGCTGAGGATGATCGAAAACATTTGGGGGGGACCCATAAGGAAGACATACTTCAACATTGATGGTAATGCCTTATGCTCTAGCGGGCTCTGAATCGGCTCTGTGACAACTTCTATAACTATAATGGTAGAAGGTATCTGATTTGTACTATGTGTACTGTCCACCATGGCTACTATGGCCTCAGAATGACCTGGAATATATCCTTTCTTCTCAGAAAGGAATGGCTCATCATGCAGTTCAGAATCCTCAACAAAACTCTTATAAATCTCAATAGGAGTTATCTCATAATAATCTCATAATAATGTGTCATAGGAAGATCAGAATGTACCTCTAAAATCTCAGAATGATCCTAAAAATTCAGCTCAAACTGTCCATCAGCAAACGACTTAACTTGACCAACAAGGGAACTCATGTCGATTGTACTTTCCAAGGATTACTTCTTAGAAAGGAATCCATGTGTATCCAAGATATCAGTGAATAGATCGGTCTCTCTAAACTCAATGAGAAAATCACAACCCTTAGGATCTGGTGCAACTCTCTCTCTCTCTCATTTGCTACTGTTGGTTGCAGTGATGGTCTAGGATCAAGGATCATCTAAATTTTGACCTTGTTACTACGGGAGTCAAAGATGATCTCTCCAGTACCATAATCAACTATTGCTTCAACTGTTCAAAGGAATGACTGACCTACTATGATTGGGGTATGGAGTAACGATGCCGAGGTATCCATATCCATAACAACAAAGTCAACTGGGAATCTCATTTCTTGCACCGTTACAATAACATCCTCTAATATGCCATTTGGCCTCGTGATCGATCTATCGACAAGCTGAAGTATCATCCTTGTTGATCTAAGAGGCTCCAACCCAAACTCTGTGAGTAGCGAGGATGACATGAGATAAATGGAGGAACCACTATCGAGAAGAGTACGATCAAATTCTTGAGTGAGGAGCTCCCTTATCTTTCTTTTTGGACTGGTGGTTGCTAACGACAGAAACTGTGCCTTGGTCAAGATGTGCTTCTATATCTTCTTTCCTCTATTCTGCTTGGGTTGGTGCTTCTGAGTACATGCTTATTTCATTCCTTTTTTCATTGTTGGCATGTACTCCATGGCCTTGAGGAGTGGCATTTCTAAAAATTTGTTCTATATGATCTCTACAACTCTAGTATCAGATTGGGTTGTTTATATTTTTTGATTTTTTTTTGGTTTTATTCAAAGCTGGTGGAAATGGCATAGAATTGTAAGAAACATTCAACTGCTCATTTCTCTTATTCAAAATTGAATCCTCATATATAACTAGACAACTAGAATCAATATGTACAATGTTATCCAAAACAGGAGTAGAAGACATGAACTAAAAAATAGGACAGACTGCTGCAGTCGGTGTAAAAGGAGATTCCACGACAAGTGAGTGCTCCTTCTCTGCTAACTGTGAACTGCATCTCTATCTCAATGAAGAAGGTGAAGGTTGTTGTGGTTGTAAAGACGAAGATTGTGAAACTCCAAGATTTAGTGCTGATACATTGGAATGAAGCTCTGTTGTTGAAGAAAATCATGATGTGGAAGCTGAGGCTCTCTTAGTGGCTCGATCTCTCAATCCCAACTAGTGTGCTGGCGACTACAACTCATATCGCTGTTGAGATGAATGTCATCAAATAATCATGTAAAATCAGGGGCCATACCTGTCCAAATATGATCTTGAACACGTATTGCACACTTGGTTATTCACGAGGAGTGGAAAAGATTCAATGACTTGACGGAGAAGTGCCCACATCATGATATTCCAAAGATGAGCCTTGTACATAACGTTTTTGGGAGTTTTAGAATTGAGAACCAGAAGCTGGTAGATGCTGCTTGTGGGGATCACATTTTAACAAGGAAAATGATGTACTTCACCAAATTTTTGAGAGATTATAGAGAGCTCATCGGGTTTTTCTTCTTCACGTGCTTTTCAAAAGCATCATGTTACCTCTCCTGCAGTACCCCACGATGTTGTGAACATTACAACCTCACATGATGAGGATGGGGTAGACAATGCATATCTTAACATCATGGGAAATCACCTATCCAATGTGGACATAATGGAGAAACAGTCCAAAGAGCATGAGAAGCTCCAATTGATAAACTAGAGGACAAAGAACCTGGATAAGCTGGATGGAATAACCAAGCATCTGGAGCTTCCTGTGAGTACGATCAATGCATGTCAGAGTACGAGTGCAATAGTTGATACCTCTACTTGTGAGAAAACTGCTTCCACTACTACACAACAGAGTACCAGAGGACCGTCTACAGTTCAGCACATTTAATATGTGCATACCCCTGACAAGGTCCAACAACAATCACTCCATATAGCATTGTATCAACAGGAGGTCCCACTTATTTTTGATCAACAGTCTCCACCTCCAGCTCTCATTTAGGAGGTGAACGGTATTTGGTTCGACCGAGAATGCAACCAACCTTATCCCTCAGGGAAAGAGCAGTTGGGTTCCCAGTAGGGTTAGAGACTCTCCCACCAGTTTCAAGGAGGTAGATAATAACAGTACCAGCAACAGAAGTTCTAGCCTGACTTTTAGTCTCCACCTCACTTCCAGAACTGGATACATGGCCAACAGCAGATGCAATCTACATATTTTCCACAACCTTATCATCAATAGCAGTCAACGTCATATGGACAATATTCAAATCCTCCTCATCCGCATTATCGGCCACAGTATGGATATTAGTAGCCTCCACAATACCAGTGTCAGTGACATCCTGTCATTGAGCATCCAGAGGCATCATTGGTGAATCCTGCACTTGATCAGCATGCACTGTTTATGATGAATATAAATGATCTAACTCAGAGGATTGATGACTAGACTACCAGAAGACACTGATTCATGTACATGTAGAAGCCAATCCCAATAATTTAAGAGAAGGTAGCCAATGATCCACGCCTCATGGGACTTGTTGGAGAAGTTGGCAATTAAAGATCATATTTGGTTGAGTTGTCCAAGTGTGCAATACGTGTTCAAGAAAGCGGACCTCAACTCTTCCCAACTCGTGACAACCCTTCCCAAGTGGTTAAGCCAACAAAGCACCTTGTCCATGAGAATGAATGGGAAGGCTATTATCATCACCTCCAAGGCAACATTTGGATAGTGTATCGTACTATAGATGTAATCGAACTATTAGAGGTGTACATAAGGTTATTCATTGACGTTTCCATGGAATATTGGAATAAGTGGTAAAAATATGGGCATTAGATCAAAAAGCCCATGAATCTCGGGGTTTCTTATCTGTTTTTGGTAGTAAGCAACTTAAAATTGAAAAGATAAATGATCGTACTCTTATTTTCTACACTTGTGTTCAGTTGGTGAATCGTGGGATTGTATTGTGTTTGTTAAATAATGTAAAGATCGTGGTACTCTTTGGGTAGTGAATCTACAAGAAGTTGCTTACTACTAAGAACAGAAGGTGAGTTGCTGCTATCACACATTGTGCATACTCAGACCTCCCCAATTAGTGGTACCATCTTCCATGGCTCCTGAGTTCAATATCATGACAAAAGGGAGATAAGAGGAATAACAAAGCAAAATGATTTTCTATGGTCATAGGTAAGTGCTTAAATTTATAACCATACGCCAAAAAGTGATGTACAAGAACTTAAGGCACAAGTCGAAGGATTTTGGCTCTATGCTTACGGCTATGTCCTCTCCCACACTGTCTGGAGGTAAGTACCTGCAAACAATGACAGTGTCACTCTCCCCAAAATAACGATTTTATCCTTACATTTAGTTTTAGGATAATGTTTTCCTTAGTAGACTCGATTTTATACAATTCTCACTTTTTTGGGGATTTTTTCAAAAAACCGCCTACCAAATTTTCTGATTTCCTTTTAAAAATATATGAGTGAAAATGGGGAAGGAATTTAGAAAAGCTAGTGCACGAGAAAATTCTATGATGCATGCATGAGATAGAGGATGCATACCTTGTCTCCAGTACTCTACATACAATGTGATATACGAATAAAATAAAAGACAAAAGTTAAAATAACTTAAATGATGCATGAGAAATGACCGAGTAGTAACTTCTATTAACGAGCAAGAGAAAGTTAATTTGACTAAGTCTACGCTACACTTTACTCTATTGGGGGCTTTGGACCAAATTAATTACCTTGCTCAAGCAAGATAATAAAACCTACTTCTAAGGGTTCAAGCTAATAAAATCTTGAGAAAATAAAGAAAAATAAGGTGATGAAAACAAAATTGATGAGGTTGTTGGACATGCGAGCTTACGACGAGCCATTATGTAATAAATGTTATTGTAAATATCATTCCCTGGTCTGAAATGAAGAATATTTAATTTGCATAATATATCCCTTAGTAAAATTAGGGATGTGTACCATGACCATCTTAGTCATCATACAAAGCCATATATCGGATGTTTTGGATATGATACATAAACCTAAGATGACTTGGGCATTTTTTGGTTGTGTGAGGTTTCATCACATTTCATTCACGCAACTCTATTTTGTACATTTCTTCCCCCAATATAATAGTATTTAAACAGGTGATTATCAATTGTAAAATATTTCCTATTAAATAAGTAAATCGTGTGATTTGAGTTTGCATAATTTGTAATCTGATTGCTCAAGTTATAATCATTATAATGAACATGTATCCATTGTTTCAGGATGACAAATCTTGACGTAATTAAAGAGTTAATTACAGTTTGGAAAACAACTAGAAATGCATGAATATCACTTGGGTTCTCTTGTAAATCAAATTTGCAAATTATGGAAATTTATTTTGCTTGATTTGGATTTAAATTGATTGAGATATGCTAATTTTAGTAAGTACGGATCACTGATGGAAATTACATACTTGATCATAAACCTTGTGATTGCCATTCTATAAATTTAATTGAAATTAATGGTTAATTTCCTGAATAATTAGAGATTAATCTTTGTGAAATATTTAAAGATTACGGTTATTTCTTTGAATGACATTTACTACAACCAAATTTAATTAGATATGATCTAAATCATAATTGGTTACATAATCCTTCCAACAAACATTGATGCTTGAATAGGATTGGGGATTTGTTTAGCAAGTCTCCTTATAATATTAAAAAAAATGTTTTGATTATTATTATATGGTATTACTTCTATTGAAAGACTGATTATCATCTCAACTACAAAGTGATCAATTGACATTATCCTGACCTGAGGTAGATATGGAGTCTAGTCGGGGAGCATTGTGGTAGCAGACTGCTCCATGAGTGGTCTTTCTTACTCTTGTCGGTACTGACCATGACAACGGGTAAGGAAGAGATAATGTTTGAAGAGATGACGATGTATTTTTCTAATTATTAAAATTCAAAAAATACATTGAGATAATACCATATTTGAAGTAACAATAATGAAAGATGGATATTGATTGGATCATTAACATAATATAATTACATTAATTGGAATCCAATTAAAATTAAAATTATGAATGGAGTTGTAATTCCCCGGAAAGAATTAATCCAATGAATATGAGTCATAATGATTAATTAGATGTTGAATATGATATGGAGGATCGCAAAAGTGACATCCATGGTCTCCCGTAGGTTTCGTCGCCAGGGATTGTATGTAGGAGACGTCTATCCTAAGTGATAACTACTGCATACAAGCGCATCTGGATCGAGCTCTTTGCTTCTCAAAAGAGTAAGGCCATATGCGTAGTGACCTCAATATCAGGTTCTCATATTATTGGGGCGATATTGGATTGCGCATAGCTAGTTCTGATCCCGTTGACGGTTTGTTCAATTAACGATGGGTCAACATCACCTTAGGGGTGGTGGGCTCGGGTGTTAATGACCGAATTGGGAATGCAAGTTGGACTTGTAAGGCAGAATGTGTTCCCGCTTCTTTTTATTCGAGTTGTAGGTTCTCATATTACTGGGATATAATAAAGATAAGGAAGGAGGTTCCAGAACTTGCTTGAGATATAATGGTAAGTATATCTCTTACATTGAAATTGATTAAGGGAATGAAGTTTCAATATTGACAAGACAAGACAACGTTGATATAAAAATTCCTAAATCAAAGTATATATATTTGTGCAAATTTCTTATTTCAGATAATCCTCATTAAACCCACTCAATACTATACTCAATAATAACCAGTAAATTATCATGGATTGGATCCATGATCAAAATATTGTACTTGCAGTTGGACACATAAAATATGTCGTTGCTATGTGCAAGATTCCTCGTAAAAATGACGAATGACAACTAAATACAAAATTGGGCTACAACCCTAAGGTTTATATGTCTCTATAGTCTTGATCTCTCATCGAATGTACTTTGAAAGTGGCATGTCGAAGATGATCACAATTGTCAAATAATCCTTATAAAAACCGAAGAAGATGCTCTCGCAAACATATGTGCTATCGACATTGAATCATGAATGACATGGTTCACTGCATCGCAAAGAGTGGTGGCTCTATAAGAGATTATGCATCCAAAATGTTTGAGTACCTACCTTAACCAAAGTCTTTTAAAGAGTTAAGATGTACGTAGATACGATGAGTGTCATCATTCTTCTATCTTTACTTAAGTCATTAATGAAGCTTCATAATATTCATACTATATGAATTGAATGAAGCATGTGTAAATGTTGAAATGCTCTTATATTGAAATCTTTTGAATTAAACATAAGAGATCCTTTGTCTTAAGAAATGGTTATTTATAGATGAATGGAGAGCAGTGGAAGCATGGGTCTGACCCAAGAAAGAAGGAAAGTCAAGGAGTTGACTATACTTCTATAATTTCCATATGGCATCCAAAGAGTTAGATGAATGCCAATACTGCATTAAGCCGATGTAATGATCGTGTAACTATCTGACTATCTAGATCCTTTGAGAAGGACCCAAATAATACATCGAAATAGTCTATATCTACATTTGGTCATTGAAATAGACTTGCTTATTAGATAAGATCATAGTCTAATATTTGTATCTCATTCTTCTAATGACCTTTGCAATTGGTTACATATGTTTTAGAAGATTGGAAATTTTTATCTTAAGGTTTAATAGTCATCCACATGGATGTTGATGCAATTGTCGCATCATCCTCTTTTGGATAAATAGACTTCATAATTTCAGTGGGAGGGCCCATAGTCTTAGAGAATATCTCTATGACCTAGATATTAGAATATACTTATTGTTTATTTTCTAAATCTTGGAAATAAAAATGAATTTTGGAATAAACCTATCATAAGTGGTTATTATGGATATATTCAAATATTAATCTGACATCTAGAGGACTCTACCAAATTAGAAAATTAATTAATGGTTCATTAACTTGTATAATACTTAAAATTAATACTTAAAAGATCAATAGGAGTATGAAGATCATTTGATAATGATATGGCCTTGGACATATGTTTACTAATGAGATGAATATACTAGTAAGATGTTGAATTTTCGACTGTCTGAAGATAGAAAATCTTATATACTTGTGAATATTTTATTCAAAATAAAAAATGTCCAATACACCCTTCTTTGGGAATGGTGTTAGATGCTAAGGTATTCAAGATGTCATACATATTGATGTATGTGTATCATCTATATCATAATGAACATTAATGGTATGCGATATCATTCGATTATTATCTATGATATGATATTTCTTCCCTTCACCTTAGAAAGCTTTGAAATGTTCAAAGAGTTCGCATTTTTGGTTTAGAACCAAAGTTTGAATGAAGATGGAATGAATTTGATCTAACCTAGGTAGCAAGTACGTATTGGATGAATTCAAGGAATACCATCTGGAGATAGAAATATCATTCCTATCTCGCTTCTCCTGATACACCTAAACTCAATAGAGTTGTAGGGAGATACAATTGATGATGTGTGACATGATTTGATCAATGATGATTCTTAGAATAATTAATATATATGTAGTAGAGACTACAATATATATCCTTAATAATATTTCATGCAAATCTAAACCTGAACATCCTCATAAGCTATGGTTTGGAACATAGACTAGTGTTGGACACTTGAGGATTTAGGGTTGCTTGGTCCATAAATTTGTTATTGGTGCAAGTATGCTGGAATCTAGCACCAGAGAGTGATGCTTCATTGGGGATAAAAAGGTTGGTATTGGATACCTACTTTATGACCTTGAGATTCTTCAAAGATTTCATATATTAGAATGTGATCCATAGAGGATGACTTTCTTTTAAATCAAGATGAAAATGAAGTGACGAAATTCATTTAATTTTGAGAAGATAATGAGGCTCCTGAAATCGAAAACTAAAATGATAATTAAAGGTGACAAACTCATACCTCTTCAAATGAGTTTGAGGATGTATTCTGTCTTTCAGTTAAGTCTGACAATGATTTAATTTGATGTGATGAAGCTTATGACGATCATGACATGGAAAGATGGATGTTAGCATTAAAGTCTAAAGTAGACTTCATATACAAGTGTTGTATATGTACCCTCGAGGATCCATCAATATGGGTAAGACCCGTTAATGTGTAAATGGATCTTCAAGAGAAAGAGGGAACCTGATGAGAAGGTAGGAACCTTCAAAGCACGGCTTGTATCCTCAAAACACATGAAGAAAAGACATTGCTTGAGATGAGACTTGCTCTTCAGTGGCCATGCTTAAACCTATCAGAATATTGCTAACTATAATTCACAACTTGACTTTGACGTCTTCAAGATGTGAGTCAAGATTGCATTCCTCTATGAATACCGCTTCGAGGTTATTCAAATGAAGTATCCCCAGGGCTTCATGTTCAGTAAAGTAAGATGTGCAATATGAAGAACTCCACTTATGAACTCAAATAAGCTTCTTGTAGTTAGATCATTGGATTTGATGAAATGATAAATGTTATGATTTCAGATAGAATCTTGATGAACCGTGTGAAGCTTAGTGGGAGTGCCATTGTGTTCATCGTGCTAAATGTGGATGATATCATAATCATTTGAAATGATATGAGTATAATAATGTGTTTCATAATCCAGTTGTTCCATACCTTGAGATATGATCTTAAGGACACCCCTTATATCTTAGTTTTGAAGTTGTTCAGAATAGATGAAATGAGGGTATTGGAATCGTCACATTAGTCGTACACCTTAGACATGTTCCATTTTTGGGAAAAATCATAACAAACGCATCTTTACCTTAGGATATTGTACTGACCTATTTATAGAGATATCACCTCAAAGAGTTGAGAAAGTGCAAGCAAAAACTGATTGCCCTTGTGCATAAGTTATGAAAAGACGGGTGTATGCTAGATGTGCACGAAAGTCAGATGTCTGCCATGCAGTGGGAGTAGTAAATTGTTGCTAATCCTACTATGGAGATAAAACACTTAGTTGAAGTAATAACAATATCTTCAAAGATGACAAGATTTCTTGTGATAGTGATCTCAAAGTCTTATCCTCAGGGAATTAAGACTTTATAGATAGAGATCTACAAGGTCTTAACTTCATATACCTTAGGAGAAAGAGATATCCAAGGATAAGGGTATTCGGATAAGGATAATGGAAATATTGATTATTGAGTTGTATTGTCAATGACATTATAACTAACAATATTGAGTATTGATTGCACAAGATGCAACATTCGCATTGAATGCGAGCATTGTTACTGGGAGATACGTAAGTGCCTGAAAAAGACTTGGCATAGTCTCAAAGGAACAGAGTGACTGATCGGCTTACTTAGTTATTTTTCTAAATAGTCTATGATTGTCACATGAGTGAGGGTTTAAAGATTAGCCCATTAATGGATCTATGGGCTAGTGGGAAATTGTTGGATATGCGAGCCCACAATGAGCCATTATGCAATAAATCTAATTGCAAACATCATTCCATTGCATGCAAATGAAGAATAATTAATTTGTATAATAGGTCCCTTAGTACAAGTTGGGATATGTACCATGGCCATCTTAATGACCAGATAGATGTTCATTCAAATTTTTGGTCGTAGAGGCTCATGCTTGGATGCATATCTTAAATGTTAGATTGAGGACTCATCAAGCACCGTCAAATGATTATTAAGAGATGATCTCCAGTATGAGAAAGAGACGGTAATATTTTCTCCAAAGTATGACATCTAATCGACCTCTTGATGCAGTTCCTCTACATAGGAATATAGATTCTGAGGTGTTAGATAAGTTAGGTCAAAGAGTTGACTTAACGAGGTCGAGATAACCAAAGACCTATATCGTATGCTATCACGATATAGGCACACATCCTTTGAATGGAGATAGATGTCTTACTATATGTCTGAGTATGTACATTTGGCAGATGAATAGGTTGATGACCTAATCGAGGTCAATACACCGACATGCTGGTGTGCATACAAGGGTATATGAGTAATACGATCTCTCAAAGGGATCATATAGGTTCAATTTCAGAACCAGAAGACATGAGCTCACTCATGAGATATTGGGAAGATCAAACTCTATGCACGGTCGCTTTGGAAGCTTGACTGAATTTGTAGATTTGATATATGCTTTTGGAAATTATATGATCAATACCTGGGTATGATATATGCTTTTGGAAAGTATATGATCGATACCAACTCCCAATGTTCGAATGAGAAACATAATGATAAAACCTTGAAGGAGGAAGTCTAAAAGAGATCTAAAACTTCATGTTTGCTCCAGGTCTTCCAGTATGCAGGATGTAAGGGTATTAGGAAAACCTGAGGGTGATGTGATCATAAACGATTGTAAAACCATGACACTTCCATTCCTAGGGAGTGATGAAACAGGTATGGATTTTAGTGACTCCTCTCAATAGAGGAGTGATCTGATCTTCGTCCACATATTGGACATTGATCTAAATGTCATTCATATGCGATGAGAAGATTAGATTTGTGGTCTTGATTTAATAAAGCATCTATGAGAGGTCCAGAAGATCTGGATTTGAGATGTGATCTCAATATTCAAGTCACTATACGTGGAACAATGCAATCACCCTATCCATTTCTCCAAGTATATGCAGAGAAAGCACATTATTCTTGAAAGAGTTCAAAATTAATTCCATTATTGAATTATATCTAAGCATTGAGAAATGGATAATAAAATGTGATTTTAATTATCACGAATAATGTGAATTTCATTCGTATTATTTGAATGCATGAGAATGACAATCTAATATAATTAAATGTGATTAATTGATTATGGATATGAATAGTGTGGATATAACTATCCAAGTTAATCATATATATTATAAAAGTGATTTATAATATACAAGAGATAGCTATTTGTAAGTAACATTTGCAATTTAAATGTTGATGTGAATTGGATTCACATTGGGAAAATAATTGAAAATGTAATTTACATTTTATTTTGGGTAGTGAATGTGATTCACAAATTTCCAATGGCATGATTGCAATGTTCACAAGATAATTATGAATTAATTTTGTGATATAATCTTAGAGATTTCATTGGATAATGTAATCTCGTGAATTGAAGGGAGATTACCCCTCCCATGTCAAAGGAGGTAGACGACCACCAAGTCCTATGGGGATTAGGTCGCCATCCCCCCCTTTATGGATGACGGCAATCTCTTACTCACAATCTTTTTGATTAATTAATTTAATCTGGAATTAGATTTTATTTATTTACCAAAATATATTTTAATCTAACTTAAATTAATTGTTGTTGTGTTTTTATAACAAAATCTGGGCCATTGAAAGTAACACAAATCAGTCTCATCCATTGATTTTGTGTTGTCCATGGATTCCCAAAACCCTATATAAGAAGAGGAAACCCCTTGCTCTTTAGGTTACAACGTCAATAGCTCTCTATCTCTATCTCATTCTCATGCCACCTCTCCCTTGAGTGGATGTACAATCCATCCATACAGAGAAGGTTGTCGCCATCATCTCATCGTTGTTGTGTTGCCGCTTCGACAACTCTTGGATCTTCGTCCTCTTTGGTGCACCTCGCTCATGAAGAATACATTTGATCTCGTGAGACGAGATCGGGAGATACATTGCTTGGATCAACATTTTGGATAGCGAGAAGCATGCAACTCATCTTCATGCTCGCAGACGTCTCCTCCTATGGATCAGACTTGAGACAAGGTCTCTCTTCTTCTAGAGACTCGATCGAAACCACGCTTCAAGAGGTAAGACTAATTATTGTTTGTGGTTTTGATATAATGATCTGAGAAGTGTTCTAGGATCATGTAGTTTCATCGTTTGAAAAATTTTTAAATTCCGCTGCCTCGAGCGACTAGTGGGACTAGTCTCTCCCGATCGCATACGATGCAATCCTCATGCTTCCGTGATGCACTTAAGGATTTTTCCCATATTCATCAGAGGTCCCCCAAGTGCACCGCCACTTGGTGAAACAAACCTCCCAAACACAAGGTATATAGTGGCCATCTATAAAATAGAAAAAGGGGCAAATGCCAAATAATTTATTACAAATTTTTACAAAATAACGAATGAATAAAATTATGCTAATTAACAAATAAATGTCTATGCAAAAATGCTCCACGAGACTGGTCTCCTCCAAATTTTCTTCTCCTCCTACACTCTCCTGCAACTAGATGAAGAAACAAGTAACCTCCACCTTAATTGGGTGCACCGAAGCTCCTAAGAATGCTTCCCTTGCTCATCGGCCCCTCGCAAGAAAGAGGAAACAAAAGAGTGTGTAAGAGACACAATTATGAAAAAATGAGAAAAATAATGTGAAAAAAAGAGTGTGAATATAGGCAAGCAGATAATGAGGTGAATATGAAGAAAAAATATAGAAAAATAAATGAATTTTGTAAATGAAAGAATAAATAAGGATATATGACATCAATATAGATAAAGGTTACTTGACAACAAAATATGCACAATGAAATAAATGTCAAAAAAATGTGAAGAAAATAAGAGAAAAAAACAAGTATATACAACTAAGAATAGGAGGTCAAAAGGAAAACCTAACTACCTTCACCGCACCATTTCTTAAATAAGGGAATCCTATGTTTTCTTTAATGGAATTAAAATGCAATATCATTGCAACCCTAAAAATGCCTCAACATGATCGAACTCAAGTAGGCTACGAAAACCCTGAGGTTTATTAAATCAATGAAAACGGCTAAAGAAATAAAGAAGGAATTTCTGTGGACACTACTCATAGTTTTGTATTTTATTATTTTATTATTTTTATGGGATTTTCATTAATTATTTTTAAATGTAAATATGTAATTTTTACGGAGTTTATGAATTTTCAAAAATAAAAAAACAATGAAAAATAAAAATAAAAATTATATATGAATGATATGCTTAATAATAGCCAAACATATTTTTTGTAGAATTTTTAGAGAGTTTTTGCTAATTTTTATTAAATTTTAAACATACAAAATAATTGTAGATGCATAGGGTTATGAATGCAAATATTTATTGCTTTTAGGTTAAATAATAACACATATGAAAACAGTAGGGCCAAATGTGCAAAATTTCCAAAAATCTCGTGCGGTTGCACATACACCTCGCTGGACATGGCCAAATTGTAATTAAAATATCTATAGGGACTAATTAATAATAAAAAAACTTGTGGACTTTTTATTTATCAACCCAAGAAATCATGTGCTAGGTGCACTTGCAGTTCAAATAGGAAAAAAGTGTAATTAAAATAAAAAAGAGGATCAGAAGTGCAATTGTTTAATACATTATAATAGATACGTGACCTTTTAAGAATTTATTACAAATTAAATTAAATCAAGGGCAGTGTTGCAATATGACACTTTTAATACGTGGTGAATCGAATGACTCGTTGGCTTTTATCTCTGATCTGATGGTTGAAATTGGCTCGTGCGTGGATGGAGTCGATTATATAAGGATGCTCTGTTCAGCAGCGGACCTTTGGTCCTTTTTAATGGACAAGATTGAATATGGAGCGGTACTTCTTGATCGTGTGGTTCTGGAGGCTGCTGGAAAAACTGGGAAGAAGGTTGACTCCGACAAATTTCGATCGAGGGGACCTCAGTTGTCCTCCGCCTAAGTCATCCTCTGGGAAGTGCTATGGCCGTTTGTGTCATCTCCGCGTCGAGTGATGGAGGAAAGGGGTTAGATGGTGCCTGATAGACATTCTGAAGGTCGAAGTTGGAGAGTGCTTCAAGTGAACCTCCCCTCCTCGATTAAATGCTCCTTCAACGTTCTGTGACCCAACAATGAACTTCTCGTGCTCGGAGGAGGTGCTCGGCAATAGTATTAGGGTATAACACGGGTAATGATGACTGAGTGGAGGTCTCTGGCACAGTATGGATGAAAGGGGATCGGTCTTCAGACTTATGAGGATCTGTAGGTAGGCAGACGATGGAAGAGGTGGAGAAAGATTTTGCGAATGTGTAGGTTGAGTCAGGAGTGATTTGAATGATTGGAACCCTTTAATCGTCCATATCAGTGGTTGAAGATGAGCGATAGATTTAATTAATCACGTGAAATTAAAAAAAAAATTTGCGGAAAAGAAATCTACAGGATGAACCTTCGGATACTTAGGATGAAGAAATGAGGAGGAACGCCTCAATCTATGGTTATGGTGAAGTGGCGGAACACGTGGCAGGGAGCTCCAACCTATGGTTGGATCACGGTCTTCCACCCAAATTCTCACACTCCCTCTCAAAGGAGATCAACCCCTACCAGTGGCTAACACTCCAAAACTCTATCTCAGGGAAGATATTGGGGAAAATCCGATCGATCTCACGGCAGAGGTGGAAGGTGTTTGTTTATAGAGGAGGCTCCGATAGATTTTGAATTTTAAAATATGAGTGAATAAAGGCACGATCTGTGGATAAAAGGTATCGGCGGTGGAGAGGAATGAACATGCGATGTTTTAGGAGAGGAACATGTGGTGAGTTAGTGAGTGTAGCGCGTGGGGTATTTAGGAGAAATATGGGTGGAATGTTATCGGGGCGAAGTTAATGTGTGGATTAGAGAGTTGACCTGGCTTATTATACTTGGGCCTACCAATCAGAGTGTGTGGAGGAAAACAACAAGATATGGGAAAACAACAAGAAAAATTATAAAAAGAAAAAAAAATGAATTAAAAATGAAAAATAAATTTAAATATTTAATTGATGTAAATAAAAATGTTAAGGTTAAAATAAAGTTAATTTTGTTTATTTTTAATTAATTAAATAAGTTATTTAGAAAGGGTAAAATAAATACTAGGTGTTATTTATAGGTATATATACCTATATGTACAAGGTTTTGATATTAATTAATTAATTATATAAATATATACATAATTTAGTATTTTATTTATTTACAATAATTTTACAAGGGTTTTAATGAAGCTTTATTTGATTTTTTGGTAGTAATTTATTGGGTTAAATAAATAGGTATATGTACAATATATACATAGGGATACCTATGCAATATATACATGATTGTTTTTGTTGATTTTTTGATTTATTGTTTTTATTTGTGTTTTATATAAGTTAAATACAATATTTACAATAAATAAAAATAAAATATTCACAAATATGTATAAGAGAATAAATAAATAAATTATATACATAATATAGAAACGTATAATATACAATAGTACCCCCATTAGCCACATTTCACACTGTAACTATGATTTTTAGAAAGCACCTCCATTTTGAAGATTGTTTAATTTGGAGTACAATGAAAGTGAATTTGATGAATTTGGAGTTTTGGTGGAGAAGGTATTGATCTTGCAAGTTGAGCTCTGTGGCTTTTTGACAGTGTTGTAATTTACATAATATACACATATTTTTATTGCATTTATTTTAATTATTTACAAAAGAATTTTATTAACGAATTCAAGAAGAAGTAATTTTTAATTTAAAAAGAATTTTTTGATAAATAAAATAAGGAAAAGAGTATGTATTATAAATATTAATGCACAGATGATGAACATATACAGATGAAGATTGATTTTTGGCGTCTAGATCATATCTCCCCTACTATATTCCTGGTCGATTAGATCAAGTCCAGACCTTCTCTCAAGGTCAGAGTCAACCTTTATCTATTACAATATTTTATTTTCTTTGTTTACCCTTTATTTCTTTATTTATTTATTTTATACTAAAATATAAAATAATACACAATATTTACACGAGATTTAGGGTTAGAAAATGAATGCATTTATTGATTTTATATGTGTTTTATAAGGGATTTTAAGCTAAAATAAATGAATAAAGATGATGAAATGCGTGTTCCTCATCCCCATGCATCAAAAACCTTCGAAAAGTGAATGGGCTGCACGAGCATCATATCTCTATGTTCACGAGTGCCCATCCTCTAAGAGTTAGTACACAATTTCACGAATACATCAACATCTTTGAAGAGTGTAGGCCACCAAAGGCCTGATTGGAGCATATTCTACACTATCCTCCTTCGAGAATGATGTCCCCCTACATCAAACTTTTGGCAATAAGTGAGGACACTGTGGTGTTCCTCTTGAGGAATCAACGATGCTAGACACTATCCCCCCTTCATGATAAAGGGTAGATTACTCTTAATGATACGAATTGGTCTTCGCAACGAATGTCTCAAGCCACTACAGGTCTAACCTTATGAAAAATTCTTGGCAACAAGATAGTTCACAATGTCGGCATACCACTGGTGTGAGGTGATAGCATGAATCGTCTCGTCTATGAAGGTCTTTGTGATAAGTATGGTAGTCTCATAATTCTCAAGCAACTGTAATCGGGAGAGGTGATCTGCCACCGCATTATTGACTCCAGGTTTATCCTTAATCTCAATATCAAACTCCTGGAGTAGAATGATCCATATAATAAGACGTGCCTTGGCATCCTTCTTGTCCATTAAGTATCAGATGATGGTGTCATCTGCGTAGATAGTCACTCTAGTTCCAATAAATCATGATTGAAACTTATCCAAGGAAAAGACTACAGCTAGTATCCCTTTTCTCTGTATCAGTGTAGTTCTATTGGGAAACATCCAAATTCCTGCTAGAGTAGTGAATGTCAAATAGAAAACCATCCCTCCTTCATCGTAAAACAACCCCTGTGACAAAACCTGAGGCATCCGTCATGATATCAAATGGGAGAGACAAATTGGGTAGCTGAAGGACAGGATCCTGGACAACAAGGTTCTTGAGAGTCTCAAATGATGAAAGACACTTATCATCTATAAGGAATTCAGTGTCTTTCGTGAGAAGAATGGTAAGCGGTTGGACAGTTCAACTTAAGTCATGTATGTACCGTCGGTAGACACCGACATGCCCTAGAAAAGATCGCAACTTCTTCAGACTAGATGGCGGATTGAGATTCTTGGTGATGTCCTCCTTGGCCGGATCAACCTCCAGGCTCCTGTTGGGGATTATATGACTAAGGACTGTCCCCTGAGTCATCATGAAATGACTCTTTACCAAAGATAAGACAAGACTGACTTCCACGTAGCATTGAAGCATGCGGTCTAGTCAAGAAAGGCAAGCATCAAAATAATAACAATAGATCGAGAAGTCATCCATAAGGACCTCCAAAAACTTATTGAATATCATCTGAAACCCTAAGCGATCATGGTTCATGTTTCAGATGCGCAAGACTCAGTGTTTTTGCATTGGATGCAAGATTAGAATTGGTTTTTTCACTAAAATAAGACCCACTGCTTGTAAATGTTTTCTAGTCGATAATATGTATTTAGAATGCCTAAATATGTCCCCAAAAAAGTATCCTAATATTGGTACCAAAAATGAATGAAAATAATTCGAAGAGTTCCCGCTATGAAAATTATTTTGCATGTATTCACGGATTGGTAAGAAAATTATTTTTGATTACTGGTTCCTATCATGAAACATGAAATAAACACTTGGATGAAGTAGAGTATCAAACCAACAAACCATTCGAACTTATTTCACGTGATTTTGACTCCCTTTTACTTTAGATATTCCATATTTAATGGAGATGGGTCTGAAGATGATTTGATCATCAAACCTCTTTACTAAATGTATTTATATTTCTATGGAAATCATGGAAACTATGAATTTTCCTTCATTAAATATGATGCTTAATTATTATGAAATAATTGATTAATCATCATAGGCCATTGAATGTATGTTTAATGAAAACCCTAGTTTATCCTACAATAGTTGCAGGACAATTGCTTCATGCAAAACATTATTACTTGAATAGGATTGAGGATTTGTTTAGCAAATATATTACAATATTAATCAAAATGATTTTGATAAATATTATATTGTATAAATTTGGTTGAAAGACCAATTTCCATCTCAAATACAAAATGATCAAATCATATTTTCCATACTAGAGGCGGATATGGTGTCTAGCTAGGGATCGTTGGGCTAGCTGGTTGCTCTGTAAGCAGTTTGTCCCACATCCTATGCGTACTGGCCATGACAGTGGTTAAGGAAAAGATAATGGTGTATTTTTATAATTATTAAAATTTGAATAATGCGTATTTTTGTGATTATACAATCCTTCAAGTAACAATTAAGATTGTTTGTTGGTTTATAAATTTGATTGAGAATTGATTTAATATGATTGAATTAATTATACCCTATAAAACACTCTATTATGAATAGAGTTGATATTTCCCTAGGAAGAATTAATTATATGTATATAATTCATACTAATTATATAAAATTTGAACGGGATATTACAGATCATATAAGTTATATCTATGCTCTCCTGTCAAGGCGATGGGTTCTGTAACCATGGAATGTATGTTGGAGACGCCTATCAAAAGTGACAACTTCTGCATACTAGCGTACATGGATTAGGCTCTTTGCTTCTCAAAAAAGAAAGGTCGTATGTGTAGTGACCCCAATATCGAGTCCTTACATTATTGGGGTGATATTGGATTGAGCATAGAGATTTCTAATCCTATTTACGATTGGTTCAATTAACGACAGGTCAATATCGCCTTAGGGGTGGTGGGCCTATGTGTTAAAGAACGAATTGGAGAACATGAATTGGACTTGGAAGGTGGATTGAGTACCTACTTCTTTTTATGTGAGTTACAAGTTCTCATATTATTGGGATGTGACAACGGTAAGAAAGGTGATCTCTGATCTTGCTTGAGATATATTGGTAAGCATATCTCTTACTTTGAAAGTGAACAAGGGAATGAACTTTTAGAGTTGACAAGACAAGACAATTTTGATATAAAAATCATAAGTCAAAGTAAAATAAGTATTTATGCAAATATTTCTTATTTCATATAAGCTATATTAAACCCTCTCAAAACTAGACTCAATAATAACCTTTAAAATATCATGGATCAGATCCATTATCAAGATATTATACTTGCAGTTGGACACAGTATTTACGTGGTTGCAATGTGTAAGTTTCCTCATAACAATGAGGAATGCCAACTAAAAAGACAATGGGACAACAACATTGGGTTTGTATGTCTCTGTAGTCTTGATCTCTCATTGAATGTACTTTCGAAGCATCATGACGTTGACTATCGTAATTATCGAAAATCTTTATAAAATCTAAGAAGATGTTTTGGAAGATATATGTGCTCTCAACATTTAATCATGAATGACATGGTTCACTGCATTATGCAAAATGGTGGCTCGATAAGAGATCATGTACTCAAAATGTTTGAGTACCTGCACGAACCAAAAGTCTTTAAGGGTTAATATAGATGTAGATACGAGGAGTATCATCATTCTACTGTCTATACTAAAGTCATTCATGAAGCTTCATAATATTCATATTGTATGAATTAAATGATGCATGTGCATATGTTGAAATACTCGTATCTTGAAATCTTTTGAGTTCAACATAAGATATCCTTTCCAAAGCAATGGCTGTTATAAATGAAGGTAGCCCTGTGGAAGCATTGGTCTGACCCAAGTAAGAATGGAAGTTAAAAGGTTGACTGTACTTCTGTAATCCGTGGGAGCGAAATTAAAAAAAATAATGCGATGAAACCACATGATCTAAGAACACTTTTCGGATTGTTTCCTCTAAACCATAAAGGTGTAGTAGGAGCACCTCTTGAAGTGTTGGTGCAATCGAAGTCTCTAAATGAAGAGACCTCATGTCTCAAGTTCGACTCGATGGAGTAGATGCAAGCGAGCGCGTTGATGAGATGTGGGATTCTCGCAATCCAAGATGATTATCAAAGCGATGAATCTCCTAATCTCGTCACACGAGATCCAATGTATTCATCACGAGCAAGGCGTACTGTAGGAGACAGGGATCCACGAGCGGTCGAAGCAGCGGCACGATGACGTGGCGATGACGACGATTCTCTCTAAGGCACAAAGTGGATGACCACTTAGAGAGAGAGATGGGGCATGTAGTATGAGAATGAGAGAGAGAGGAAATTCAATTGTTCTAAAAGAAGAACTAGGGTAGTCTCTTCTTTTATAGTATTTTGGGAGTCCATGGATCACAATTCATGTGAAACACAAAACCAATGGTTGAGATTGATTTGTGTTACTATCCAGCGACCATGATTTTGTAGTATAATTACAACTATTAATTAAGATTAAATTAAATATATTGAATAATCAACATTATTTAATTTGAACTAAATCAATTAGGATATAAAGATTAGGAAGGAGGCCACCCATCTTCCTAATATAGGGAGGACAACCACCCTTGATAATAAGTCAAAGGGTGGTCGTCCACCATCCATTAAATGGATGGTGCTGATCTTCTAATATAATACTTCATATATATTTACAAAAGCTTTTGTTGTAAATTAATTCACAAAAATAATTCAAACTTAATTTTGTGAATATTTCAATCATGACTTTGAATATTTGAGAATCATATTCACAACCCAAAATAAAATATAAATTGTATTTCCAATTAATTTTCATTGTGAATCCAATTCACATCAACAATTAATTTTAAGATACTATTTACAATAAACTCACTCTAATATATCAAAAATCATATTTATAATATATATACAAATAATATGGATAGTACTATCCACATTATTCATATCTTTGATAATTAAATCTCATTTAATTATCTTGGATCACCATTCTTACGTATAATGAATCATATTCACGTTATTCAAGATGTAAATCACATTTAATTATCAACATCTCAATGCTCAGATACACATTTCATCAATAGAATTATTTTTGAACTCTTTCAAGAATAATGCTCTTTCTCTGCAAATACTTTGAGATAAGGATAGGGTGATTGTATAGTCCATGAAAAGTGACTTAAATATTGAGATCATGTCTCAAGTACAGATCTCGGGGACCTCCCACAGATGTTTGATTAAGTCAAAGCCATAAATCCAGTCTTCTCATTGCATATGAATCACAATAAGATCAATGTCCAACATTTGGACTAATGTCAAATTACTTCTCTATTAAGAGGAGTCACTAAAATCTAGATCTGTTTCATCACTTCCTCAGAATGGAAGTGTCATGGTTATACAATGGTTTATGATCACATTAACCTCAAGTACTCCTAATACATGTACATCCTGCATACTAGAAGACCTAGAATAAATCTGAAGATTTAGATCTTATTTAGAGTTCTCCTTTAGGCTTTTATCATTAAGTTTCTTATTTAATCACTGAGAGTTGGTATCGATTATATACTTTCCAAAAGCATTATCCATGTACTAATCATATACTTTCCTAATGCGTATATCGAACCTACAAATTCAGTCAAGCATCCAAAGAGAGACGACCATGCATGGAATTTGATTCCGAATATCTCATGAGTAAGCTCATGTATTTAGTTCAATAATGAACCTCTGTGATCCCATTGAGAGATCGTATTGCTCATATGCCCTCGTAGGCACACCAGCACACTAGTGGATTGACCTTGATTAGATCATCAACCTGTCGATCTACCAAATGTACATACTCAGACATATAGTAACACATTTGTCTCCGATCAGAGGATGCGTGCTTATAAAGTGATAATATATGATATAGGTCTTGGTTATCTCGATCTCGTTAAGTTAACTCTTTGACATAGCTTATCTAACACCTCTGAATCTTTATTCCTATGTAGAGGACATGCATCAAGAGGCAGTTAGATATCACCCCATTAGAGAAAAGAGTGCCATCTCCTACACAGGTTGGAGATAACCTCTTAATAATCATTTGACAGTGTTGGATGAGTCCTCAATCTATTTCTTTAGACATTCATCCAAGCACCAACCTCTATGATTCAACAATTGAATCAACAACTGTATGATCATTAAGATGGCCATGGTACATAATCCTAATTGTACTAAGGGACCTATTATGCAAATTAATTATTCTTCATTTCAGTTTATGGTATGATATTTTTAATAACATTTGTAGCATATTGGCTCATCATGGGCTCGCATGTCCAACACGAACAACCAATCTCCATGTAGTCGACACGATGACACATGGCATAATTAGACGGACTAGATTGCCTCAACCCTTTTAGTCCTAGCCATGGATTTTGAAAGAGTGTGGAAATTGCTATATAACCCCAACAAATCTTGAGAATTAATTCCTACCTCCAAGAGATTGATTTAGTTACTTTTCTTGGAACTTAGGTCCCTTACTAGGGACCTAATTGAAAGAAATGCATTTTCTTTTATTTGGATTTTTTTTACATTCTTTTTCGAACATTGAACGATTGTGGTCTATTGTGGACATCTATTTTGGATACTATTCTTTGCATATTATTTTTCTTCATTTTATTTTGAATTGAACTTCGAAGATTTTAATCACATTTATATTGTGATTTTGTTCTTCGATTTTCTATTCGTCTTGATTTCTTTTTCCATTCTTTCTTGAGCCTGCTACTCGAGCGATTCATCTACTAAATAGTATCACCTTACTCTCTATTATTTTTACATACTATATTGTAGATCAATTGTTTGAAAAATATCACTTTGAAAATTAAATAAAAATTGAAAAATAAAAATCAAATAAAAAGATAAAAATAAAAATCAATCCAGAAGATTTTTCTCACAAAAGAAAAAAAGAAAGTGATAAAAGAAATCAAAAAAAAATTCTCTCTCGAAAGATCCAGGCACGATTTTCTACCTCATTTTGTTCGACCAAGGAAGACTTGCCTAGATAAAAGAAATAATGGAACACCAGAATTTAGGAGACAAACCGATTAGTCTAATTTTCTCTCTATTTTTTCTCTCTACTGATTCTGGTGTCTTTTATTTGATTAAATGGATTTTGTTTTAGCGGTTTTCTACAACTGATACTTTTTGGCCGCTGGTAAATTTTTGTGTATCAGCGCGCCTTGCACCTGGGTGTCGGGAATCTTGTAGTCACCCCTCCCCCCATTTTTTGGAGAATCATGCCGAGGTCTCTACCAGGAACCCTCAAGTGCAGCTCACATGAGAGCACACAAAAATTTCAATAAACCGCTCCATGTTTGGGTAATATCTTTTAGATCCATGTTTTCATGTATTTAGTTTTACTTATTTTTGTAAATTGCAGGATGACACTTATGTTTAGGCCTTTCTTTAAACAGTCATTTCACATTATATTTTAATTATAGAAATTGCATTATGTAGAATAACTAGTTCCCAATTATGTAGCAATTTATTTAGTATTTTTATGAGAAATGATTGATTTATGAAAATTAATTTGGTGTAATTTTGCATACTTTGCCCAATTGAGTTTCTAAAATTCTCAATAAATTATTCCTTGCTTCAAAAATTGTAGAAATATTAATAGTTAGAATTTTTTGTCTTCTGTAATATCCCAACAAATTATTGAATTTGCAAGCATATTTCCCTTAAAATATTAGACATATTGATTTTAGTAATCGATTTTTAATTGACTATAAATTTTATTTTTTGAAGATTCGAATATTCTCCTATGTGGCTATTAATTAGATATATTTTGCATAAATTTATTTCTAGAATATAATTAGGTTTGCTAATTTCTAAAATTATTTTACTGAAAATCACACTATTTGCATTAATTAATTCAAGAAAAAATCATTTTTCATCTAAAAATTACAAAAGAATTTTAGTAGGCTAATTTCATCATTTATAACCTACTAACAAAAATTAATAATTTTTGCATTTCATTTTCACGAAATTTTGTATAAAAACAAGTAATAGTGTTGCTTTTCCATGCATGCATAATTTGCCATAAATTGTACAAAACGTGTTTCATGCGCATCATTGAATTAGTTTTTAATAAAAATAGTGATTTGATAAATTAGATCCATTTCACATCAAAATTAATTTGGAGAAGTGCTTGTTCTTCTTTAGGATTCTAGCTTAAGTCTCGAATGAATTCAAGGACTAGAATTATGTGTATAAAATAAGTTATAATTATATAAATTAAGAAAAAAATAACAAAATAAAAATAAAAGATACAAAACATAGGTAAATATACCTATAAATAAACCCTAAAAATTGTAATAAGGCTGGGAAAGAATATGAATTTAGAGAGAGAAGGAGGTCGAATTTGGAAAAACTTAAACATGAAAGTTGTATATCTCGATGAGATCTACAAGTTTCATGTTGACCAAATATGGAGATGAGGTCAAATAAGATACAAAAATACAAGGGTATAAATATACATACATATAGTATACAAAGGCACCCAAAAACCCAAGTTTTGCATACGAGCTCCGAATTGAATGAAATTGGTCTCATTTTAAAGGTCTCTGAATGTGGATTAATCTGATAGTGAGTAGACCTAATTCGGAGGTTGCTAAGATTTGGGGTCTCCAACTGGGTTTGGGATTTTTATTGGGTAATTAACAAGCTAAGAATTTTTTTGCCTTCATCCTTATATTATTAAATAATAATATGCACAATATAAGGAAGGTTTTATTGACTTTAGAGGGGGATAAAATACAGATGATTAAGAGGGTAGCAGTGGATATTTTACAAGTGAATTTTACAAATAAATTGGCTTCTTGTTTAATGCAATTATGAAGGCTAAAATGCTTGTATTGCGGTTTTATGCATGAATGTTATTTATGCAAGATAACGGGAAATATGTTGCTAAATACTCGGGAACAAGGCTCTATTTTCAACTTTATAAGTGACGAATCACATATTCATCACGAGACAAAATTTTCAATAATCCATTAACCATAATTATAGTGATATAAAAATGGAAGAAATAAAGGAAAATTAACCAATAAAAAGGCTCATAAAGTCTCTACTACTAAATAAAAATGAGAGTCTAACATAAGTTCTGTACATTAATGTAATAGACTAGAACAAAATACTAACTTCTTAAATTCAGCTAATCGTCTACGATTCGTTCCCAGGTAAGCTGCAATGTATTAATAAATATTAGTTAAATGAAGTTGACTAAGTATGCATTATTAAATTATTACACATGTTATAATTATCCATACACTTAGAACATTAAAAAAACTATCACAATGGGCAATTCCATGCAATAATGAAAATAATAAACTATATCAAGAATTTCCAATTGTAGATATTACCAAGAGATAACAACAATAATACAACAAACTAATCTTGAATGAGCAATGATTTGAGACCATGAATATCAAATATCAATCAGAAAATCTATACCATTTGCCAACACCGGAGAACCCGAGCTTAGATAGGAGCCACCTCATTCCCATAAATAAAAATTTAAATCATAAAATACTCCAATACTAGGTCTTCAATCCAAACTCAATGTAGTGGAAATCAACACCCGCCCTCTCTCTCGATCCGGGCTATCCAAGCTGCAACGCTTCTCAGCCATTCGATCAAGCCCTGGATTCCATCCGGACCGTTAGCCAGTGTCGCGTCCTCCTTGCGCCACATGGCGGCATCCGCACCCTTCGATGCCCGCCTTTCCCTCTTAATCTCCACCATCCATCTCGGCCTTGATCTCGACCGTTCGATCAAAAGCCAGTCACCATCATGACCGTTCCTCTCCGCCTTTACCTAAGCCCGCCTCGTGGAGCACCCTGCACCCTTTGATGTCATCGCCTCTGATTCAATCTTAACCCTCCTTTTTCACCCTTCTCCTGACCGTTGGATTGCTCGATCCAACGATCAAGACGTCGTCTTCTACCTTTGATGAATCTGCGATTCGTCATCTTTATTCATTTATTTTAGCTTAAAATCCCTTATAAAACACCTGCATAAAACACTAACTCCATATTCTTACTAACTTGCATCTGTGTGTAAATATTGTACATTTCTTACTAATTTTAACCTAAAATAAATAAAGAAAGAAAGAAAGGAAAAATAAAGAAAAGAAAATAAAAAAAGGAAGGTTGTATACAAGCTGACCTGAACACCGAGAGAAGGTCAAGACTTGACCTGCTCGACCAGGAATAAAGTAGGGGGAGATAGGGTCCTTAAGCAGAAAATCCAAAAAATTTGTGTGTGTTGTTGTAAATACGTCTCACTTATTTCATGATATCTGTATATAATTTTAACTTATTTATTTATGCATTAGTTGACCTCAAATTGAATAACTTTTAAAACCAAAGTTGTAAATAAAAATGTATCCTAATTAATAAAAATGATTGCACAATTAAATCATGTACAGAATAAAAGTAGCCACACTTGGAAAAAACCATTAAGCACTAATTGAAAGACCAATTCCGACTCCATATGAAGTCAAATTGAACCAATATCACTTCCATTGCACTCTAAATTAAATTATCTTCAAAATGGCCATACTTTCATAATTTTTGGAGTTACGGTTGAAAAGTCAGTTTTCTGGGGTGGTTTGTGCAATTTTCCCATATATTTTGCAAATATTGTATTTATATATAATTGTAAATTATTTTTACTAATTATCTAAAATTAAAATAAAAATTAAAAAAATTAAAAAAATTAAAAAAATTTAAACAAAAAGGCTAATTCCGTCATTTACCCTTGTATATAATGTCACATATGTACATAATATATGTATAAAGTTGCTATTTTTAATTCAAATCAATAAAGTGGCAAAAATTCAATATTTTTTATCTCTTTTATTTTGTCTCTTATCATCTCTTATCTCTTCCACCAAAAAAATTGAAAAAAAATTCATTTCAAATTTCATCTCTTATCACTTCCACAAAAAAATCAAAAATTCAAAAATTTAAAATTCATCTTTATTTTCTCTATTTATATGTCTCCTTTTCCCTCATTTCAACTTGATCAATCTTTAGAGAGAGGAGGCCGATCTTTGAGAGAAAATTTCATCGAGAATTGTGCCTAGCCTCCGAGCTGTCCGGTGACAGCAAGTCGGCCTTATCGAGGCAATCACGATCCTTTTCCGCTCTTAAGGCGAGATCCACATTTTTCTTCGCATTTTATCTTAGTTTAATCATATTTTCTTTTGTCGTATTTTTTTCCATCGTCATTTTGTTTTTCTAGATCAGTAAAAATTCCATCTCGAGTGTATCCATCTCTGATTTTGAATTTTCATTTCATTTCTCGATCTTCAAGCATTCTATTCTACCTTCCATGATCTATCAACTTCGACCACGCACGGTGGTCGGAGAGTCGGATTCGATCATTCCACATTTATTGAATCCCCGTTCATTTTTCCGATTTATAAATAAATAAAAAAATTCTTTTTGTTCTCTAACGTTTGTTTTGCAGGATCATAAAAAAATAAAAAAAATAATTTCTTTAACCTTTTTATTTCCTATTTCTCAGATTTACATAAAAATAAAAAAAGTTTTATTTACTGTTTACAATTTATAATAAAATTAAAATTAAAAAACAAAAAAACAAAAAAAATCGCCACAGGCAGCGGGGTCGCCACCCCCACCGCCCACCAAGTCGTTGCCGGCGTCTTCGCCTCCATCCAGCCACATATCCGCCAGTAGCCACGCCGGCCGACCTGACCTCCTCTGCCCGTTGAAGCCCCGCGTGAGGGCGGCGCTCCAGCAGTCCAAGGCCGCAGATCCGCCCACGCTCCGGGCCCCCTCCCTCACGTGGAAACCCCCACGCTCGCCTGATCTCCGCCACCGCATGGCTGATGAATCTACGTTTCATCATCTTTATTCTATCAATTTGACCTTAAAACCCCTAGTAAATACGTGTAAATAGGGTCAAATCATGCAATTTATTATCCATGCATTTGTGTATAAATTGTGCATAAAATACAGTTTTTAATGCCAAAATTATAGAATAAAGAAAAGAAAAGAATAAAATATTGTAAATATTTTATGACCCAAAACCCCGAGACCTAGACATCTAGATGACTAGGTCAACAAGGAATAAAGTAGGGGGAGATAAGGGACGAAAATACAATAAATCTTTCATTGATTCATTCTTGATTTATGCATTTTTGGTACCTATTTCGTATCTAATTTTTTATTCATCAAATAAAGAAACTTTGTACATAAAAGTTGTAGATAATAATGTAAATAAAAATACAAAATTGAGTTTGTACAAAAATGTTACACAACATACATTGTATACCCAGAATAAAATTCCACAATTCCAACTTCCCAGACCTGTATCTCGCAAATAAAAACTCGAAATGCATCAAAATCAACTTTAATTGTATATAATTTCAAATAAGCTATTTAATGGCGATAGTTTCGCATTTTGCAGAGCTACGGTTTGAAAGTTGAGTTTTGGACCCCTATTGTATACTTATACAGATTAAAATATTCATTTTATTATTCATTATTTTTATAATTTTATATTTTTATAATTTTGTAAATATTTTTAATAATATATATATGTGCATTAAAACATGAATAAAAACCTAAATAAAAATAAAAAATAAAGTACTTGTATACAACACATATGTATAATACCTATACTTATACTTGTATAATTAATACTTATATTTTTTTAAGTGTACAAAACACTTCAAAAAAATAAAATAAAAATATATTTAAGTGCTTAAAAATATTTTATAAATTTATAAAATAATAAAGAAAAATAAATAAATTAAATTCACAAAATAAAAATAAAAGATTAAAATACATAATTAAATATACCTATATAGGTCATAAAAGGTAACTTGTATTTTTATACCTCATAAAAATAATTAAAAATCATAATAAAATAGTTCATAAAATAACAAATATTTTTTATTTAATAACCTAAAATTAATTAAATCGTTTATTATTATTAACTGAATTTACAATGCTTTTATTTAAGTTTTGTCTTTTTGCGGATGACGTGGCCCAATCAGGCCACGCCATCCGTTGACCGGGGGTCAACGCCATGACCCCAGGTCACGTCCCGCCAGATATTCGTCTACCCTCTTCTTCTAGACTTTATCCACACCGATTCTTTCACCAAAAGATAGGGCTTCCTTCTGCAAACTTGTACATTGTCAATCCAGCATCCACGCCCATAGGTTTTCTTCGACCTTCGGGTCGTTGAATCGCCCGATACACCTCGTTTTTATTGCCGCCAGAGCCACCTTGTTCAAAAGGGCCCCTTCCTCCATTTTTCAAATTCGAACCCTCTTTGATCGTCTTCTTCCCTCTCTTGGGCGTGCTCTGGATTGGACCTGGTGACAGGAGGTCCAGTCCCCTAGATGCGTGGCCGGGCGGCCGTAGGGTGGTCTCCACCCTTATCTCCGGCGAGCCGCTGTGAGGTCCATCTTTGGCTGCTACAGCCATCGAGGTCTCTTTTATTTATGTTTTCTTTCTCTTGTTAGTCTCACCATATCCCTAGGAACCGGTTAATCCACTCACTCTTGCCTCACAACCCATCGACTACCCGCTACACCACCTCGCTAGAGCTCGGTCCGGCGAGTTCCATTTTCACCATTCCTACACTATTCCACCTCCAGGTGGGTTGCGACAGTTTGCTCACGACCCCCTTAATCTTTCTTTGCAGGTTCAAGCTTTTCTAGAGTGTTTGGAGTGATTTTGCGCATCCGGCCGGACCACCTGGAGCTTCTTTGCTCCTCCGCCTCTGCGGGTGCACTCCGGCCATCTTAGAACCTTATGATCACCCCTGTCAGTAGTAGGGACCTCCAGTGGGCTTGTGGGCTTACTAGCAACTGCAGATCACGCCAGACGACAGAGCTCACATCGATTCCATCTCGCCATGGACATGTTCTTCGTCTGTTCTTGCAGATCAACGTCGAGCCGTCGGATCCCTGCCAGTTCTTCAAAGCGCATAGCCACCATCCGATTTTGAAAGCCTCAACCATCCGATCATCATCTGCCATCTAATCTCGGCCGTTGGCGTCGAAGGGGTACCGACCGTCAGATCGCTGACACGTGGATAAGTGACTCCGGCCTCACCGTGCGATCGCTCCTCAAGCGGGGTATTTTGCATACTTTTCCTTGCCAATTTTGTATTTAGTATTTATTGTTTAAACTTTCCTTTGTCATTTTAAACTTTTGTAGAATTTACATATAGCCCCTCAATGTTTGTAATATTTTGTTTGGGTCCTAACGCACGTGACACGGCAATTTTGCAGGTGACCCCAGCAGTCTTTTCATATTTGTCTTTAGTCTCAAAACTTTCAATTGCAGTTATAACTTTTTGGCATTTTTGCATGTAAGCCCCATAGTTTTTGGAATATTGCGTTTCAGTCCTCACCAGGCGCGTGCGTCACACGTTCGTGGGTGAGCTTTTTGTAGAGAAGCCCTTGCGTATTTATTAATTTGCATTGAATCTAGTAACTTTTTGTAGACGTTATAATTTTGTGGGAAATTTATGTTTTGGCCCCTGGACTTTTCGCATATTACAGAAACACCCCTGCTAAGAATGCATTTTCTTTTTGTTATTTCTATTTATTGCATGCATCTATAAAACCGCAAAAATTACTAAAAAAATACCTTAAGCTCCTGTTGCATTGTGTTTCACGCATATATTTATTTTGTATTTTCATTGCAATTTATTATTTATAAAAATTCAAAAACATGCTTTTTCACTACTGTTTGCAATATAAAATCCATAAAACATACAAAACGTTTGTGAAAATTTCCAAAAAAAATATATTTTGTGTGTTTAGTGTCTCTTAACTCCAGTTCAAAAATCATTAAAAAATATTTAAAAGAAAACCCATAAAAATTATAAAACCCCAAAATCTTCATTAAAATAATAAAAATTCTAGAAAAATCCAAAAAATGTAATCTTTGTGTCTGAATTTTCCTTATTTATTACCTTTGATTGAAAATTAATTTGGAGCATTTTTGTTACTAATTGATATTTTATTTCTCCATTTTGGTTTCAGCCTTTTATTCTCTACACTGTTTTTAGCATTTTTGACTTTAAAAATACCAAAAAAAATACAGAAAATATAGAAAAAATCACAAAAACATTAGAAAAATATAAATAGACCAAAAACATTTTATTTCCTGAATTTTTCTTATTTTTTACCTATTTTTATAAATACTTGTCCCTCTCTTTCTTACTTTATGTATATATATTCTATTATTGAAAAAGAAAATATAAAAAAAATAAATTACAAAAAGAAAATATAAAATCAGAAAATTTTAAAGCCAATATAAAAATATAAAATTAAAAATTAAAATAAAAATATAAAATTAAAAACCCACAAAAAATAGCATAAATAGACAAATCATCACAGTCACACATTTTGAGCATTTTGCCCCATTCTACGTCTGCTCCCTGTGTTGGACCTCTACACATACTTGCACCTATACACATCTTTGTTGTAGAGTTATAATAAATTTTAACTCCACATTCACTTTCACTGCCTTATTTGATTGCTGTGGGTTAATTGTTGTTTGAATTGCGGATTTCGTGTGAGTTCAAATCAGCGACTGTTGATTTGCCTTGTGAATCGACACGACCTCCCGATTTTTGTGTTCAACAAATGGCGCCGTTGCCGGGGAGCAACAACGCGTAGTTAGGGTTCTTGTTTGTGCTTGTGATTGTTTGTCTATTTCGCGGCTTTTATTTTTGCCTATTTTATTTTCCTTATTTTTGATATATCTGTTGAGCTGTCTAAACTTCTCTTTGTTGATTTCGTGCGAGGTACCGCAGATCGAGGGAGGCGCTCCACCCTAGGTGCCTAGGCACCCATGCGAGGCCGCTCTACTCGCCTTGCATCGAAAGAGACTAAGAGAGAATTTTGAAGACCGAGCTCCATCTTTAGTTGTAGCATTTATTTTCCTGTATTTATTTTTTTAATTCAAGTGAGAGAGAGACATTAATTTGTAATAATACAGGTTCTCAGGACACTTGGACATTCGGGGTTAATTTCCAAGTGATTGTTCACTTGGGGGCTCACCGTTGTTTTTGCGGTTTCTTTGCATTTTTTATTTTGTTTTTCGGTTATGTTTTCTTTACTTTGTGTGATTGAGCCTTAGATGTAGGATCTGCTTGACGATAGTACTAGGTCCAAACACATTAATAACCATTGCATGCTCCTATAGAGAACGTTGGACTTAGTCAAATTTTGAAAATTGTTCTTCACGATAATAACAGCTTCTCCTCCTAGGGCGATTTCATCGGCTTTGCATCTGCATATAGATAGGTTTCAATTCTGCCGAGCATCCTTGCATGTAGAGTGTTGGAGGCAAGGTGAGCATTTACGCTTTAGCATAAAACATCATTTTGCCGCTTGCATTGCTTTTTCACTCCTCTACCTCTGATTTTGATCACCTAGGTGCTTAAAGGAATTGATTTCTCGTTAGACGCGTGCATTGCTTATTAAAAACCAAAAAAGTGATAATCAAATAAAATTGGAACTGCTAACATTACTCGACCCTAAAATAGATCAAAAAGAAAAATATTGTCTTAGGGCAAGTAATCCCCTCATTGTCTTCGTTTTACTTGCTCACGCACACACTAAGGACTAGTGCCCAAATCCCATTTCAGCCCCCTAAGTGTTTGCGTAATTTTTGACTTCTCACCTAACTCTAAAACATACAAGATAAAAAGACCGCATTTGCGATCTCTACCGAGTTGAGTAGGTGAATTGAGGGTTTGTATTGTCTAAGTTTGTTTGTGACTGTCTTGTGTGCATTCTAGATCATCTCTTCGCATTTGCGCCTTTTTTCTCACTTCTCTTGACTTTTCCTTCGTGCTCTCCCGAATCATTTTCCTTTTGTTTTCGAGATGGACCCCTGGAGTGTATTTTATCCGGACTTTGCGGATCCCTCGTTCACTCCAGCCGGTTCACCTCCCTTTTTCCAGGAGGACTCTCCTCCTACTTTTTCTGATTTTTGTACATACCCACCTCAGCCATAGTATCAGGACTCGGATTTCTACCCACATCCACCTCCACCTTTGCATTTTCCACCTTCACATCCACCCCGAGACTGAGCTGTTGGAGTCACCTTTCTTGGAGTCCACCCTTGAGCACTTGACCCAGATGATGGATCATATGAGACAGAGCATTGACCACCTCACTAGTACCAATAAGAGCGACCATGATATTCTGCCATTTGATGATATCGGCTCATTCGAGGATTCATGAGATCTTGCAATCGCCCAAAATACAAAAAATAAGAAAAATTTAAAAACATAAAAAGAGTTTAGGAAACATTTGCTTGAGTCAGAATGTGAGGAG
Source organism: Ottelia alismoides (assembly GCA_037367405.1). Taxonomy (NCBI): domain Eukaryota; kingdom Viridiplantae; phylum Streptophyta; class Magnoliopsida; order Alismatales; family Hydrocharitaceae; genus Ottelia; species Ottelia alismoides. Next base: position 327,547 of record JAZKJV010011494.1, on the reverse strand, counting down.
AGGTACCACTTGCCAGATCCTTTGACCGCACAACCTTTCACACCCTGTCCCACCTTTGACCCCGAGGATGCCATTGTACAGACTGCTCTTGGCATGCCTCGTGTAGATGTTGATTCTGACTTCCTCGCTTGTATGGATGAGGTCCAAAGATTAAAAAAAATCATTGACTAAACCCGAAGTGGTGGCCACCGTTCATGAGATCATCCGTGCCCCACTTCAGCAGGCCATGAACCAATTATCTGCTCCTCGTTAGAAGAGAAAGTGGAGGAGCAGATCTGAGCATCATATTCTGACCATGGCCACTGCCCACACCATCACACACTGTCCCATTCCTAGGAAGAGGAACACTGCCACACCTTTCATCACCTGCACCATCTCTGACTTTACATGTGATCACACTCTCCTCGACGGCGGTGCTTCGATTAGAATACTACCCTTCTTGTTGGTACAATCTCTTCACTTAGGGACTCTCAAGATGACCAGGATTATAGTTCAATTTGCTGATGGATCTATTAAGAGGCTGAAGGGTATCCTTGAAAACGCCGTCATCTTGATTCAGGTCACGAACTACCATGTTGATTTTATCGTATTGCCCATGGAGACCTCCATAGGGGAGCATTCTCCAATCATCTTGGGATGACCATTCCTCGCCTCTACGAGGGTCGTTATTGATTACGGATCAGGAGAGATTCACTTCCGTCCTGCTGATGTGAGCGAAATATTGATCACTGCACCCACAATTGACCAGAGACCGGCACCTGATGTGACTACACCTGTTTTGGCTGACCCTGAGGCCTATGACCTTTATGAGGATATCAGAGAGACTTTCTTTATGACCGATGATGAGACCCATGAATTCCTCTCCAAGGAGGAAGACTCGAAAAACATAGATCTTGGTGTTTCCGCTTCCTGTGATTGGCGATGTGTTGATGACATCCGCGGGATTTACACGATCGACACCATTGAGCGGAGGGCAGATTTAGAGACTAGACATGACGGACACGTTTCGACTACTTTCACTGATGAGTGCGCTCCTGTTCACGTAGATACTAATGAGACAAAGGCCAAATTTGATCTGATTGCTTTTATTCGGGAATTCGGGCCTTTTGATGAGAAAGATGATCCGGTTGAGATTATAGAGGACGAACAGAGTTTGACTACTTCAACCGATGAGTTCATTCCTTTTGGTTTTGATCTGGACGACACCTCGCAAGATGACTCTGAGTACACTACTTTTGATGATGATGCGTTCGTCCCATTCCACTTCGATATAAGCGAGACTCCTAAGGCTAGACCCAGGTGTACTTCTTCCACTCACCCGTCTGTGCCTTCACATCCTAGGGCCCCTGAGGATCTCCACTCTGTCGACCCTGATCGGCTTCCGTCCACTGTGGACCCCGATGTCGACCTGCACCATACCAGATCTATTCCTCAACGGTCTCGCAAGAAGGATTGCTTTCTACCTTCTTGATCATGTGTACATCCATCTCCGTTGTATATTCTCTCTCATGTATCTCTGTCTATATTCTGTATTGCTCTTCCATCCATTCTCGTGTTTGCCTTACATAGGACATACTTTGTCCTAAGTATAGGGTGATGAACAAGCCGAATGTTCATTCGTCATTCCGTTTCATTAGTCCTATTGTTGCATATACTTAGGGATTCTTTTACGCTAAGTATAGGGGGAGTGATGTGCACATTCTCACGATCTCTTCTCCCATCTTCAGATCTCTTTTCTTCTTTTCTTCTTTTCCTTCTCTATCTTCTTTTTGTAACAAAAAGGTGTCGCCCCTTGTAGACAGTCTTCTATACTTAGGACATACTTTGTCCTATGTATAAGGGGGTGTGCACCCCGAATTTTCATTCTTTTCGATCATCTCTATTGTCTCCTCTTCTTGTCTATACTTAGGGTTATCTTACCCTAAGTATAAGGGGAGACAATCTGAGTACGATCTGTTCATTCCCACCCTTGACCCTCCCTGCTTTGTGTACAGTCTGCTATACTTAGGATTATTTGATCCTAAGTATAGGGGGGACGGTCAACTTCTCATTCTTTCGTTCATTCATTTCTCCATTCATTTATTCTTTAGAATTTTCTATACTCAGCACAAGTTATGTCTTCTCTTTTCTCTCTGATCTATGAGTACATAGCTCAAGCTAAGAATAGGGGGGCCGTATATACTGCGTATATACTTTAGCCATAACTCGTACTTTCGTATTTTCTTAATATTATGGCTAATAATTCTTTAAAATTCATTAGAAACCCTAATAAAAGGATGTTATCATTCCTCAAATTCTTTTTGTATGCATTGATTAATAAATCGGGTGAAAATGTTTTCAAAAATGTTTTCAAATGTGTACATGTTTGCAAAAATGTTTGTAAAAATTATTTTGGACTATAGTTTTGCAAATTGTTTGTAAAATGATTTTCGAGTGAGTTTGAGGAATATATACATCACCCCTAAAATTCACTATATATACTTATAAAATTGATCACTTACCTTGTAAATTCTTAAAATCCACTTCTTGTGAATATAAGAAGCATCCCCATGTAAATATTTGTACCCAATTTTTATCCAAAATCTTTTGTTTTGAAAAATCCCAAAAACATTTGCAAAATTAAGATACCAAAAACATTTGAAAAATCTTTTTGAAAAATACAAAAAAGTACATATGCATCATCTTTCCAAAAATCCATAAAAAGTTCAAAATCTTTGAAAATTGCATCACAAAAATATTTTCTGCATTCTATATTTGCATAGCATTAGCAATTTTTGGATAGAGTTTGATAGTTGAACAAGTCTAAATAAAATCTGAAGATTAGAGCTTGATTGGATCTTAAAATCTACCTAATAACAGGAACCTTATAGGAACTGGGTTTGAGATACTTCAGGTCTAGTTGACTTAATTCTTTGAGGATCACGGGACTTGGTTCAATGGATTCTTGACTGCCTAAGTAGAGTATTTCGAAGCACACGCTAACTTTGACACCTGCACCTTTCACATGGCTCTACTCAGTTGGGGTGGTGAGGGGATTGGATTTGCCGATATGAGAAGCACACAAGTGGAAATACTTGTCCTCCTCTAGGGAGGGAAGTGCACCCCAACCCTCCCAGTGATGAGGAATTCTAAATACAGGAGAGTGTGGCTTCGATAAAGCTTCAAAAGAGCTATAGTCTATTGGATCAAGAGGAAAAACTCCCTGTGTAAATGCTACTGTGAATAGTATTTAAAAAAACTCCAAAAAAATGGACAAGTTTGTAAATAAAAATAAAATGCCTGTCGGAGTGTACATATGTTGTAAAGTCAATAAGCAAGCTTGAGCATCAAAGTCAAATATGTGAGCCTACAGCAGGATGACTTGACTACACTGGTCTTGCATCCTAGGATAGGTAGCTACACTGGCTATCGTCCATTCTTCTCTTCACCCCTCCTCTTGAGCAGGTTGCCACTTGAACTTAGAAGGGAATACCACGCTCCTCGAGGAAGGAGTTATTGGATTGGAGAATCATTAGGTTGTCATGCTGGAGACGTCAGTCTCTTTGCCATTCTAGTTGGGGAGAGCGACTATCATCTCTTTGCCATTCTAGTTGGGGAGAGCCACTATCACTTACACTGTATGAGTCAGATTCATAGTCGTAAGGGTTTGCGTATGAGTTGAGATATTTCTGACCTGGCTATTGAGGAGACTTGAACATAGTTTTGGGATTCTCGAAGGCTGTTGGATTTCAAATCTGGTTCTCATTAAGGTTTCGACGCACTAAAATTCCAAAGGTCCGACTTAAGCTCCAATATTTGGTTTTGTGAAGACAAGTTTGATAATTAAACTAAATCCAATTTCTTCTTTTTCTTTTCTTTATTTTTCTTTTCTACATTTATTGCATAAGTGTTTGCTATGGACTAGCAAAGGCAAGTATAGGGGGATGATGAATCTACATTTCATCATCTTTATTCTATCATTTTGGCCTTAAAAACCCTAGTAAATACGTGTAAATAGGGTCAAATCATGCATTTTATCATCTATGCATTTGTGTATAAATTGTGCATAAAATATAGTTTTTAATGCCAAAATTATAGAATAAAGAAAAGAAAATAAAAAGAATAAAATATTGTAAATATTTTATGACTCGAAACCCCGAGACCTAGGCATCTAGATGACTAGGTCGACAAGGAATAAAGTAGGGGGAGATAAGGGCCGAAAATACAATAAATCTTTCATTGATTCATTCTTGATTTATGCATTTTTGGTACCTATTTTGTGTCTAATTATTTATTCATCAAATAAAGAAACTTTGTACATAAAAGTTGTAGATAATAATGTAAATAAAAATACAAAATTGAGTTTGTACAAAAATGATACACATGGTACATTATACACCCAGAATAAAATTCCAGAATTCCAACTTCCCAGACCTGTATCTCCCAAATAAAAACTCGAAATGCATCAAAATCACCTTTAATTGTATATAATTTCAAATAAGCTATTTAATGCCAGTGGTTTCGCATTTTGCAGAGCTACGGTTTGAAAGTTGAGTTTTGGACCCCTATTGTATACTTGAACAGATTAAAATACATTTTATTATTCATTATTTTTATAATTTTATATTTTTATAATTTTGTCAATATTTTTAATAATATATGTGTGCATTAAAACATGAATAAAAACCTAAATAAAATATAAAAATAAAATACTTGTATACAATAATAGGTATAATACCTATACTTATACTTGTATAATTAATACTTATATTTTATTAAGTGTACAAAACACTTCAGAAAAAATAAAATAAAAGTATATTTATGTTCCTAAAAATATTTTATAAATTTATAAAATAATAAGCAAAAATAAATAAATTAAATTCACAAAATAAAAATAAAAGATTAAAATACATAGTTATATATACCTATATAGGTCATAAAAGGTAACTTATATCTTTATACCTCATAAAATTAATTAAAAAACACAATAAAATAGTTCATAAAATAACAAATATTTTTTTATTAATAACCTAAAATTAATTATTGAATTTACAATGCTTTTATTTAAGTTTTGTCTTTTTGCAGATGACATGGCCCAATCATGCCACGCCATCCATTGACCGGGGGTCAACTCCATGACCCCAGCTCACGGCCCGCCAGATATTCGTCTACCCTCTTCTTCTCGACTTTCTCCATGCCGATTCTTTCACCAAAAGATAGTGCTTCCTTCTGCAAACTTGTACATTGTCAATCTAGAATACACACCCATAGGTTTTTTTCGACCTTCGGGTCGTTGAATCGCCTGATACATCTCGTTTTTATAGCCGCTAGAGCTACCTTGTTCAAAAGGGCCCCTTCCTCCATTTTTCAAATTCGAACCCTCTTTGACCGTCTTCTTCCCTCTCTTGGGCGTGCTCTGGATTGGGCCTGTTGACAGGAGGTCTTCCAGCCCCCTAGAGGTATGGCCGGGTGGCCGTAGAGTGGTCTCCACCCTCATCTCCGGCGAACCGCCGTGAGGTCCATTTCTGGCTGCTATAGCCATCGAGGTCTATTTTATTTATGTTTTCTTGCTCTTGTTAGTCTCACCATATCCCTAGGAACCAGTTAATCCACTCACTCTTGCCTCACAACCCATCAACTACCCGCTACACCGCCTCGTCGGAGCTCGATCCGGCGAGTTCCATTTTCACCATTCCTACACTATTCCACCTCAAGTGGGTCGCGACAGTTTGCCCGCGACCCCATTAATCTTTCTTTGCAGGTTTAAGCTTTCCTAGAGTGCCTGGAGTGATTTTGCGCATCCGGCGGACCACCTGGAGCTTCTTTGCTCCTCCACCTCCGCGGGTGCACTCCGGCTATCTTCAGAACCTTCTGATCACCCTTGTCGGTAGTAGGGACCTCTAGTGGGCTTCCTAGCAGCTGCAGATCACGTCGGACGATAGAGCTTGCGTCGATTCCATCTCGCCAGGGCCCTATTCTTCGTCTGTTCTTATAGATCAATGTCGAGCCGTCGGATCCCTACCAGTTCTTCAAAGCCACAACCATTGTCCGATTTTGAAAGCCTCGGACATCCGATCATCATCTACCATCTAATCTCGGTCGTTGGCATCGAAGGGGTACCGGCTGTCAGATCGCTGATACATGGATAAGTGGCTCCAACCACACCGTGCGATCGCGCTTCAGGCAGGGTATTTTGCATACTTTTCCCCGCCAATTTTGTATTCAATATTTACTGTTTAAACTTTCCTTTGTTGTTTTAAACTCACGTAAGCCTATGAGTTTTTGGAATATTACGTTTCAGTCCACCCCAGACGCATGCGTGGGTGGGCTTTTTGCAGAGAAGCCCTCACGGATTTATTAATTTGCATTCAATCCAGTAACTTTTTGTAGAAGTTATAATTTTGTGGGAAATTTATGTTTTGTCCCCTGGACTTTTTGCATATTACAGAAACACCCCTGCTAGGAATGCATTTTCTTTTTGTTATTTCTATTTATTGCATGCATCTATAAAACCCCAAAAATTACCAAAAAAATACCTTATGCTCCCGTAGCGTTGTAGTTTGACGCATATTTTTATTTTGCATTTTCATTGCATATTAATATTTATAAAAATTCAAAAACACGCTTTTTCACTACTGTTTGCATTATAAAATCCATAAAAATAACAAAACATTTGTGAAAAATTCAAAAAAAATATTTTATGTGTTTATGTGTCTCTTAACTTCATTCCAAAAATCATTAAAAATATACAAAACAAAACCCATAAAAATTATAAAATCACAAAAATCTTCATAAAAATATTAAAATTTCCAAAAAGTACTAAAAATATAATCTTTGTGTCTGAATTTTCCTTATTTTATTACCTTTAAAAAAATTAATTTGGAGAATTTTTGTTATTGATTGATATTTTATTTCTCCATTTTCGTTTCAGCCGTTTATTCTCTATACTGTTTTCAGCATTTGTGACTTTAAAAATGCCAAAAAATTAGGAAAATATAGAAAAATCACAAAATCATAAGAAAAATATAAAACGACCAAAAACATTTTATTTCCTGAATTTTTCTTATTTTTTACCTATTTTTAAATATTTTATCCCTCTCTTTCTTACTTTATATATATATTATTTTATTGAAAAAGAAAATATAAAAAAATAATATACAAAAAGAAAATATAAAATCAGAAAATTAAAAATCCAATATAAAAATATAAAATTAAAAATAAATAAAAAAATATAAAATTAAAAACCCACAAAAATAACATAAATAGACAAATCATCACAGTCACACATTTTGAGCATTTTGCCCCGTTCTACTTGTCTACTCCCTATGTTCGACCTCTACACATACTTGCACCTATACACATCTTTGTTGTAGAGTTATAATAAATTTTAACTCCACATTCACTTTCACTGCCTTATTTGATTGTTGTGGGTTAATTGTTGTTTGAATTGCGGATTTCGCGTGAGGTCAAATCATCGACTGTTGATTTGCCTTGTGAATCGACACGACCTCCCAATTTTCACGTTCAACACTGGTGTCCAGAACTTCCCCCTCCGTAGGTGCCACCACGCCATGGGCCCCCTCCCTCGCACGGAAACCCCGGCGCTCTCCTGATCTCCGCCACCGCGTGGCGTCCAGAACTTCCCCCTCCGTAGGCGCCGCCACGCTCTAGGCCCGCTCCTCCTCCGTCGCGGTAGTGCATCGCCTTTGACCTCTAGTCGATCCACACCATTCGCCGAGATCGCCACGTGTTCCTTCCGCAGTAGACTCCACCACCGCGTGACTCCCACTGCGCCTGGCGGCGCCGCCATAGCCACGCAGGGCGACGTACAGGAAGGGGCGGCGGCCCCCTTGCCATCCCTCGGTCCTGTGTGATTCGAATATAGAAGAAGAAGAAACCCTAGGGCATTAAAAAATTTGGGAAATTTACATCAAAGCCCTCCGAAGTTTCTTAATTTGCAAAAACGTCCCTACCAGCCTCAAGCACGTACCAAGCATGTGACATATTGGTAAAATTGCGCATTCTCCCTCCTATGCTTTATTTTTATTATTTTTGTGGATGCAACAACAAAACTTATTTACATATTGGTCCCTAAACTGTAGAACAAAAATTTGCTTGTTCTTTGAAATAAATGTTTTTATTAGTCCAAAAATATTTAGAAAATTATGCTATATTCCTGATGTGCATATCCATCTAGCATAAAATTTTCATTGCATTTTGCCTTCATTTATTATTATTAAAAAAATCAAAACATGTCATTTTTCCCTGCTTGAAATTCCAAAATTCATAAAAATTCAAATATGGTTCCAAAAATTCCAAAAAAACTTAGAGTAGTTGTATTTCATGGTTTTTTCATTTCTGACCAATTTTTACTCATTACTTATTTATAAAACACAAAAAAATTGAAAAATATTAAAAACCTTTGCCAAGTGACGGTGCACTTGGGGAACCTCACCGGTTTTGTTTTCGTCGCTTTATTTTTCTTTGTTTTCCGTGGATTTCGTGAGCTACCTCTTCATTGCTTTAATTAATTTGCTTGAGCTAGGTAATTAATTAGGTCCAAACACCCTAAACAAGACATTTCTGTGCATATAGAGTAGAGCGTAATTTGGACTTAGTCAAATTAACTTGTTCTTGCCCGTTAATAGAAGCTATCATTTAGGACGGTTCACTTGCATTTGCATATAGGATATTTTATTTAAATTCTGTGCGGGTCAATTGCATGTGGAGTGCTGGCGACAAGGTACGCATCTCTAACCCCTGCATGCATCATTGTTTTTAATCGTGCATTGGCATTTCCGATCTCCTTCCTCGTTTTTACTCATCTAAGTTAAAAAGGAAATTGGACACTCGGTAGACGGTTAGTTGAATATACTTAAACCAAGTGATAACTGCCTAAAATTTGGGATTGCTAAAGAAACTTGACCCTAAAATAAACATAAGGAAAAATCATTGTTTTGGGGGAGAGTAACCCCCTCATTGTATTCGTTTTAACTTGCTCGCGTACACACTAAGGTTAGTGCCCAAATCCCATAATTCAGCCTAAGTGTATGTACAACTTTGTGATTATCACCTAACTCTAAAATAGACAAGATTAATAGACCGAACCTTCACGGTCTTCACATTGCGTTGAGTTGGTGAACTAGGGGTTTGTATTGTGTTTGATTGCTTGTGTGCATAGTAGATCCTGCTGTGCATTTGTGCCTTTTTCTCCATATATTTTGACTTGACCCTCGTGCTCTCTCATCTTTTGTTTCGAAGATGGCCGACTGGAGTTATTTTAATCTGATCTTCGCAGATACCTCGTACCCTCCAGTTGATCCACCTTCCCTTTTTCAGGAGGATATTCTTCCTGCTTTTTGTGCATATCCGCCTAACCCATTATTTCAGGAGTCGGAGGACTTTGACTTTCACCCACCCTCATTCAACCCACCCGATTTTGGGATTTTGGAGTCACCTTTCATGATTTCCACAAGACATTGAATCAGATGCTGGAGCATATGAATTCAAGGATTTCCAAACTATTTAACATAAATGAGAGTCAGAACGCTGCTCCACTATTTGAGGATGTTGATTCATTTGAGGATAATCATGAGAGCTTGAAATCACCCAAAATACAAAAAAAATGAAAAAAAATTTAAAAATATTCCGCCTCTCCCTCTCCCACGTCGTCCACCTCACCAACAGGTCACCCCTTCCTATTTTGGGATCCACTCCGGCCACCCTCTTCGCCTCCTGTCACCACCGTTGCATACCCCACTCGTCCCTCATCCTCGTCGACCCCCTCGAGCACCATGAACTCCCCCCACCTCACTCCACGACATCCACCAACTCCATCACTTCGCCACCTACGCCGTCACCTTCCGCCTATAAATACACCCCCACTGTTGACCGTCAGCCTTATCCGCCATCACAGAGAGGACCCCCGAGCTCGTTCCTTCCTATTGGTGATAGAAATTTGAGGTGACGTCGAGCGACGACTGAGTTTTCATCTCTGGCGAGATCCACGACCATCCCCGCCGTGCTGCAGCCTCTTCCGTGAGCTGCATGAGCTTAGGACCTTCTACCGACCTTCGAGCTCTGACCAAGAGCACGACTTCGAGCTCCATTCCCCAGGTAGACGCCTCCATCTCCCTCCCGATCTCATTCGCCTTTTTCTTGCTTTTTCTTGGAATTTATTCGCCGCCATCGAGTACTTCATGCTCATCTGACCATCCTCCGAGCATCGCCTCGGAGCTGGCACCCTCGTGCAGACTTCCATCGTCTCAGATCACACACTCCACCTCACGCTGACGTGAGTTTTTCTACCTTGGCAGAGCACCATCACCAGACCACCTTCATCTCCCCTCAGGACTCACACCGCACTCACGTTCACTCCCCAATCATGTCGCGTGCCTCGGCTATTCAACTAACTCCTGCAGGTACTCCATCTTCGATTGGCCGGATGCATCACCGGAGCTCCTTCGAGCATCGTCGCCGCCGCTCTCCAGACCACCTCATCCTCAGCTGAGACCCCCATGAGCTCCGTCACACCTCTACGGTCCCTTCCAGTAGCTTAGGAGCCACTAGCAACCTTCATCGATGACCAGAGGAGAAGGCGGAGCTATGGGCCCCATCACCGAAGCGCAGCCACCTCCACCGCAGGAGGCGGCGGAACGGTAGAGGACGAAGAGTAGTAGCCGTCCAGTCCTTTTGATCAGACGGTTCTGAGGAAGTCACGAGGCCATCATCGTGCAACCGTCGGATCAGGAGGATCCTACGCACTAGAGCATGCCACGTCGCCACTCGCCCTGCGCTCCAGATGCCGTTGGATTCATCTTAATCCAACGGCTGTGGATCGTCTATGTCTTCATCATAGAAGCCATCCTCCGCCATTAGATCTTCATACGATCTGACGGATCTAGACACGCCACGTCTTCAGCTATCTTCCACCGTTAGATCGTCACTCGATCCAACGGTCCATAGCACGCCACGTAGCCGCCTCCGAGCCTCTTCCCTGACCATCAGGCTCGGAGCCCCCCGAAGCTAGACGAGCCTCCATCCGAGCCAATCCCGAGCCTCTAGAGCCCCGAGCCTCCGCCCGAGCCTCCGAAGTCACCCGAGCCTAGGACCTCACGTGTTTTTCATGTGTGGCCTGGGTATTTTGCACCGAGGCACTTGAAGGTTTTCGAAATTGCATTCCAATCCCTGCTAGGAGCATCACGTGAGGCGCACATGTTTTGTGGGTATTTTGCATGCATGTCGCCCCTCATTATAGGTAATTGCATTTTTGTCCATGTTAGCATGTTTGATTTTTAGCAATTTTATTTTCTATAATTGCATTTAGGCCCATGTCTTTACACACATATTTAAATATTCATTTGACATCATTTTTCAAGTTTGAAAATTGCATTGTGTATCTTAACTTGTCCTCTTTCATATGCGACAGTTTGATTTTTGTGATACTAGTGGATTTTTTTATTAATTAATTGGTGGAAATTAGCTATATTTTGCCCATTTATGCCTTTTAATTTGTAGTAATTCCTCTGTTGCTCCAAAATTCATCAAAAATTGACATTAGACTTAGGATAATTAAGTTCACATTGTTTCAAAAAATCATCTCAGTTGCAAGCATCTCGAGGCCTGAATAAATAATTTTGTGATTTCCTTAATTAATTTTTAATAGCTCCATTTCACATAGAAATTTAGGTTTATTAGTTTTCCTGGATTCTTCACACTTAGATCTATCTAGGATAATGTTTATATCTGAAAAGCTTGTGATTTGGTATTTATTAAATTTAATTTAGTAAAAATCACCTTGAATTCATTTTTAATTCACAGTAAATTCATATAGTGTCAGAAAAATCTAAAAGAATTAGGATAGCTTAATTTCATTGCATTTCACCATCTGGCCAAGTTTCATACTTTTGGAATTAATTTGTCCACTTTTCTAGTATAACTTGTAAACTGGCCCGATTTTGCATGTGTCTTTTATTTGTTGCATAAAAATTGTTGAAAAACCAAAAAAATACCTTCTGAAAATCCGACCTCTTAAATTTGCTTAAAATCTACCTAAGGAGATAGCTGCCTCCCTGAGTTCGACCTTGGGCTTGCCAAAGTAAAATAAATTTACTGCTCGAGACTAATTGAACTTTTATTGAAAGTGGTTTTTGATCAGCTCTTATTACCTGACTACAACGAACGACACGACAATTAATTTAACCATTAATTTGATTAAATTAACAAGGGTAGTAAGACACTGTTCAAAATGGTGCCGTTGTCGGGGAGGCACGGCTTAGGTTAATTTGTAGTTAATTTTTGAGTGTCCGATTTTCCATCCTCGGGTAGTCTGACCCCGGTTTTCTTGTTAATATTTTTCTGTCTTTTATTTTTGAATATTTTTGTGTTGTTCTCTATTTGACCTTAATTTGTTTTTGTGTGAGGAACGCGAGGAGTCGAAGATGCTTCGAAGAACCTGCATTTTAACTTTTTGAGTGATTTGTGTGAAATTGTAATTTTTCATTTCTTTATTTTTTGCATCATTTCCAACGGTTCCCGTTTGGGTTCTTGTATGTGTAAAAATAGTGGAACTGTGTCCCCGTGTGCTATGTGGATTGAATTGTTAGACTAGGCTTGCACTAGCAGCTCCTCGAGCCACTCTAGGATTTGCTTGTGGTCGTAAATTCTTTAGGACCACACATCACTTAAAAGACACACTTAGACCACAGATCTAGTCAAGTCAAACATGTGCTTCACTTGCTAATAGAACTGCCTGTGTAGGAGCGGATTTTGTTGTCTGCATTTGCATGTAGTATAAAAGCTTTCAATTATGTTTTGAATCTTGCATAAAAGCGAAGGGATCACTATAAGTATTCTTCACTCAGCATAAGCATCATTGATTTTTCGTGCATCAGCTTTTCTCGATTTCTCTCTCTTAGTTTTTCAAACGTAAGTAAAAGGAAATTGGGACTGGACGATAGGCGTGCTGTGTGGATTGGACTAAAACAGTGATATCTTAACTTAAAAACGAGACTACTAACATTATTGACCAAAAAAATAAAATCGAAAATTCTGCTTACGTGAGATTAATCCTTGACCTTGTTTTCAAGCTGAGTGAGGGTACTTAAGTGTGTGTGAACACCTTAATGCAGAGACTAAATCCCCACCTTCCATATCACGTTCTGACTAATCCTAGCAAATATCACAAGTTGAATTATTTAGGTTCACTGACTAGTACCAAGTAGCCTCTTCCTGTCTCAGGTAGATAGGGGCGAAATTGTGGTACTTCGCGACAAGTTGCCAGTAACCCTCTGGGGTGAAGTTCTGGCCTTTGTCAGCCTCCGCCTGCTTGCAGGTAGATAGGGGCAGGTCTTTGAATCCATCAGCTTGGGATACAAGCGAAGAAAGGAAGGACCGATGGTATCTTAGGCGACATGTTAAACATGGAAGACACATCCGGCTCTGAGCCGACTTCCCTATAGGCTGCGTAACTCCTTGCTATCTTCCTTGAAAAATCACATTTAAAATCAACTAGATTAATTGGACTCAGTTTCAGGTCCTTCACGGTGTTGAGTGTGAAAACACAGGGTTTGGATTGAATTACTTGCTTCAAGTAGGAGTAAAATCCTATCTTCACTAGAACTCCCGATTCTTCTTGCCAATCCAAGATGAGTGACTGTGGGGATATCGACTCCTTATTTGCCAATCTCTCTATGAGCTCCCCACGAAACTCATCTTCTCCGGACCAAGCACAACTTGGACCACCCAGAGCTCATGACCCTCTTGAGTTTTGGATCCTTCACACCCAGGGTGGTTACTCTCAAACCAACCCTTTCCTCTCCTCCAAGCTTACTGAGGAAGACCATCACCTCAGTAAGAATCCCTTCCTTTATTTGTCCTCTAAACCAGACCATGTTTTATCCCCATGAGCAGAGGACACAATGCCGAAGAAGAACCTTGAAGAGGAGGAAAACAGAGAGGACCTGATGATTCAAGTCTTAGCCCGGTTGGCTAGAGTCGAACAACTTAATGCTGAATTAACGACTAGACTGGGACAGGTGATCGAAGCTGAGGGAATATACTGACCGATGGTGGATGCCTATAATCCAGTAGAGAACGAGATACACAGTTGTCTAGAATCTGAGGTCCCTCCTAAAGCATTCAAGCTGAAGCCACACTTCCTAAGCCTGCTGCCGAAGTTCAATGGAAACACGAATGAAGAACCATACTCCTTCCTCAGAGACTTCGAGCTGGTTTGCAACAACCTTAGCCACCCTAGGGTTGGGCAGGATTATATTAGACTAAAGGCCACCCCGTTTTCCTTAGGAGATAAGGAAGCGCATTGGTTGAAAAATCTCGGGGTGATGTGTGCAACTTGGATGCAGTTCAAGGAGCTTTTCCTGAAAAAATTCTACCCACTTAGTAGGACTAATCAAATGAGAACAAAGATCGCAAGCTTTTCCCAGGGACCCAGCGAACCATTCCATGAAGCCTAGGATAGGTTTAATGACCTTATTTAGAAATGCCCCTGTCATGGCATTTCAAGAGCGACCTTAGTCCATACCTTGTTCTGTGGCATGACCCCAGAGATGCAGGGGTTAGTGAGTGCAGCCTGTGGAGGAAGCTATCTGAACAAAAATGAAAATGCCGTATGGAAGATCCTAGAGCAGATGGCAGAAATAGGAAGATCTTAGGCCACCACGGCCTATCAGTTGTCTCCTTCGAGCCTCACCAACGAGACAACCCGGAGGACTGTAACGAATCTGACAGATGACCTTATCCCTAGCATGGGGATAATCGTGGGGAAGTTAACTATGGTTGAGCAGATTCACAAGAGGGTCACTGAACTTGCGTCTCTCTCGCGTCTGCCGAAACAAGTGGAGGAACTTGCTGAAAGGGTAGATAAGATAAAGCTACCTACCCCTTCTGCACCACCTGTACCTGTACACCGAGTCCATCTTGTACAGGAACAGGCACCAGGGCTTTAGAGTGGTTGGGTAGAGGAGCAGACTTACACCCAGCAGGACCAGTACACACCGCCACAAGTGGAGACATGATACGAAGAGGCTCCGCAGGTGTTCGAGATCAACGGGATGTGGTACAACCATGACCCCGCCGGCAGACAATCGGGGATAGGGAACGGTCATCCTCACCGACCTTCCCTAGCTTACTAGGAAAACGGCTCCGTCCCCATACTGCGCTTTGTTCAGTCCAGGCCCGAACGAGAGTACCAGCCTCAGAAGCACCCGCAGCAGCAACGCACGTTCCACTCGGGCCAGCAGGGCTTGTCACCTTCCCATCAGCAACAACAATATCGGCATGGCCAAAAGAGCTAGTACAAGACCTCATCCTCAAGTCGACATCAACCAGCCCAGCCCACTGAATTGGAGTCCCTCGCCTTGGCTATCAAGACCCTGAGTAATAGGGTCCAATAGATCCAGAATGACTATCTGGATATGAGAACTGATCTAAATCTTGTTTATCGTACCCAGGACCAGCTGATGGTGCCAAAGACCCCAAATCCTGCCTAGGTTCAGGCCAACCCGAACAACTTGAATCAAGGCCAGAACCAACCACGTGATCATGTATACTATTCAGATAATTCTTTATCTGAACATGAGATCCTTTCATACGATAATGTAAACCATATGTCCCTCAGGAGTGGAAGGACCGTGATCGTACCTGATCAGGCACGGGTACCGGAGGAAGAAGCCGCAATGTCTCTACTTGAGGAGAACTTAAAGGTAGAGGAGCAGCAGCAACACCACCACCACCAGCAGAAGAAGAGGACTTCTGAGTCCTCAATGAAGCAAGAGAACCGCACCAGTAGGGAGTCCACTGAAACCGATGAAGAGCCCGTACCTTCATCTGAGGAGGACATTCCAGCAGTCACGGAAGATGCATCACATGTTTTGCACCAGTAGTTTTCATTTCATCATAGTCAGAGTCCGAGTCAATTTCAGAGTCCGAGTCCTGTACAAAACTCAGTTCCCACTTTGAATGAAAATATTTCAGTTTCAGAATCTGAGTTGGAGTCAATAATCCCTTTCCCCCAAGCTCTTAAGGGTGGAAAGAAGAAAACTAAAAAAATCCAAAAAGATGACCCTGAGATGGCAGAGTTTTGCAACAAACATATCAAGGTCACGATCCCCTTTGACAAGTACGTGGAAATGACACCTGCATTTCAGAAGTACCTTAAGGTGAGATGCACATCTAATAGGGTTAGCAGGAAGACCAAAAGCTGTGTTGAGAAACACGTCCTGTTAGTAGCAGTGACTTATGCAATAAAGAACTTGTTTCCAAGGAAATGAAGAGACATGGGTGCACAATATGTGGTGAGTCATGTTGATGACACTGTGTTTGCACGCAATTTCTTGGACAATGGATCCTCCATCAACCTATTGCCTACAACCCTCTATGTGAGGCTTAATCTCGGACCTCTTAAGAAATCCAGAGCTCTCCTTCAGTTTGCAAACAAATCAACCAAGAGGTCCCAAGGAGAATTGAGGAATGTTGTCATCAAAGTCGAGGGTCAGGAATACATGGTGGACTTTACCATCCTTGATATGGAAACCACTCGTAATTGGAGAGATTCCCAGATCATACTAGGCAGGACCTTCCTCAGAACATCGGGGCCTTGTTTGATTATAAGATTGGGAAGATCCAGTTCCAAACTCCAGGTGGAGATGAGGAACTTGAGATGAAGCAAACTAGATGGCAGAGACATGATTCTGAATCCATCACCGAGTACTCTTCATCCGAGGCAGACAGAATTCACGTAGACACTGTTGGGCCATGGAGACAGAACCTAGCTAGCACCGATGAGTCCCTCCCCTCTGGAGATAATCTTGTGCATGAGTCAGTTTGCGAGGTCCTTAGAAACAAGTACAGCTCAGAACATGCATCCCCCTACATCTTCGATGACTTAGAGGCCCAGCTGGGCCTGTCACTCCTTCCCTCTTTAGGACAATCAGAAGATGAGGATGACGAGTCGGACGTGGCTTTTGCCGATTGCATGGAAACCTTTGACGATCCGACTCCAGAGCCGAATGACTTGGTGGCAGTAATTTTAGAGACAGATCTAGCCACTTTCAACACTGAACCAGATTCAATTAAGCCATACTTCCTAGATGATCACACATTACCTGATCTCAAACCTTTACACACAACACTCAAATATGGCTTCCTTGAGGGTCAGGAGAAGAAATATCCGATCAACATCAGTTCGCGATTGATCGAGGAGCAGGAATCTCGCTTGCTAGAGATCCTGGAGAAAAACCGCAAGGCGATAGGCTGGAGCATTTCTGATCTCCATGGGATAGATCCCGCTCTGTGTTCGCACCATATCTACTTGGAGAATGAGCTAAACCCTCTTGTGAATTCGAACATCGTTTGAATCCAAATTTACAAGAGGTAGTGAAGAAGGAGATAGAGATATGGTGCAACGCGGGTTTCATTTATCCCATCTCCGACTCTAAATGGGTGGCCCTGATCCATGTTGTCCCAAAAAAGTCGGGAATTCAGACGATCACCAATAAAGACAGAGAGGAAATCGTGACGCGAGTGCCCACGTCATAGTGCGTCTGTGTGGATTACAGACGCCTGAATGCTGCGACAAAGAAGGATCATTTCCCCCTGCCATTCATTGATCAGATCCTAGGGAGACTAGCGGGGAAAGAATTCTTCTACTTCTTGGATGGGTTCTCGGGCTACAATCAAGTAGCCATAGCTCTGGAGGACCAGGAAAAGACCACGTTCACATTCCCCTTTGGTACATATGCTTTCAGGTGCATGCCCTTTGGGTTATGCAATGCTCCCGATACTTTTCAAAGGTGCATGATTACTGTATTCGCCAAAATGGTCGAAAATTTCCTGGAAGTCTTCATGGATGACTTCTCGGTCCACGACGATTCCTTCAATTCCTGTCTTAGGAATCTGGACCGAGTCCTCAAACGCTGTTGTGAGGTTAATCTGGTGCTCTCCTGGGAGAAAAGTCAATTCATGGTGATGGAGGGCATTATGTTGGGGCATGTCATCTCCAGGAGAGGAATGGATGTTGACCCTGCCAAGGTGGATGTAATCAGACGACTCCAGCCACCAACCAATGTAAAGCAGTTGCAGTCTTTCCTCAGGCATGTCGGATTCTATCGGAGATTTATCAAGGATTTTTCTAAGATCGCCCGACCGCTAACTAAGATTTTAGGAAAGGACATGGAGTTTATTGTTGATCACAAATGTCTTGAGGCCTTTAAGCTACGGCAAGGAACGATCATGGACGCCCCGATCCTACAAGCCCCGATTGGTCTCTACCTTTTGAGATCATGACGAACGCCTCAGACTTTGCTGTTAGGGCTGTGTTAGGACAAAGGAGGGATGGAGTCCCGTTTGTAATACACTATGCAAGCAAAGTGCTTGATACCACTCAGCGTAACTATACAGTTACGGAAAATGAAATGCTTGCAGTAGTGTTTTCCTTGGACAAGTTCATATCTCATTTAATCGAATCCAAGGTTATTGTGTTCACTTACCACACAACACTACGATGCTTAATGGAAAAGAAGGATGCGAAGGCGCGTCTTCTTAGGTGGATTCTACTTATCCAGGAGTTTGATTTGGACATTCGTGATAAACCTAGAAAGAAGAACGTAGTAGCTGATCATCTCTCCCGTCTCGAAGATCTTAATACTTCCGAGGATTCACCAATTCGAGACTCCTTCCCTGACGAGTCGATTTTTGTTGTCGACTCACTTCCATGGTTTGCCAATATCGTGAACTATCTTGTCTCCAAGAAGGTTCCCGAGGATTGGCCCAAGAGCCACATTGACCGACTCAAGTCGGATGCTAGACATTACCATTGGGAGGATCCGATCCTTTTCTTTGAAGGACCAGATTGTGTCTGGAGACACTATATTCCTTAGGAGGAATACAAGAGTGTCCTTTCTTTATGCCACAGTGTGGCTTTTACTGGCCAACTCTATTTCACGATGCCATCACCTTTGCAAAGTCGTGCCCAGTATGCCAGAGAATGGGAGGAACCTTTGGTTCCAAGGATGAGATGCTGATGCAGCTTGTCATCATTTGTGATGTCTTTGACGTCTGGGGCATCGACTTCATGGGCCCATTCTCTGTTAGAAATGGATTCGAGTACATCCTTCTTGCGGTAGATTATTTGTCCAGATTGGTGGAGGCTATCCCGACCCGAGCTGTAGACAGCAAGACTGTCCATAAATTCATCAGAGACCATATCATCTCTAGGTTCGGGATCCCCAAGATGTTGATATCAGATGGGGGTAGCTAATTTATAAATAGAGATGTGAAGAAACTCTTGAAGGACTACGACATCGAACACCGTGTCACTAGTCCTTACCACTCATAGACTAATGGTATGGCTGAGGTGTCGAATAGGGAGGTGAAAACTATATTGCAGAAGCTTGCCGCCCAGACAGGAAGGACTGGTTCCAGATCTTGGATCAAGTCCTATGGGCTTATAGGACAACTTACAAGACACCTTTAGGAACCTCCCCATTCCGGATGGTATTCGGAAAGCCGTGCCATTTGCCCGTAGAATTAGTGCACAAATTAGAATGGACAATCAAGAAGGTCAACTGGAACACACACCTAGGACAGAAGTAGAGAGAAATGGATCTGAATGAGCTTGTGGAAGTCAGAAACCGCTCATACGACAACAGTTTGGTGTACAAGGACAAGGTGAAGCGTTGGCACGATAGATATATCAGACGAAAGACCTTTGTTCCTGGACAGAAGGTACGGTTGTTTAATGCAAGGCTGAAGATCATCCAAGGCAAGTTGAAGTCCAAGTGGATGGGCCCATTCATTGTCCGTGCGGTGCATGATAGTGGATGTGTTGAGATCTCAGATTTCGTAGATGATGCACCAACATTCCTAGTGAATGGACAACTATTGAAGCACTTCGTCGAAACCGATGAGCAGTTAGTTCATGTTGAGGAGATTGTATTCATGTGCGAGACAGATTCAACAGATACACATCGAGCCGCGCATGAGACCTTACAACAATGAACTCTCGCTATCAGTGATGAATCTGTGATTCATCACTCTAAAAGTTGAAAATAGAGCTTTGTTCCCAAGTAAATAGCAGCATATTTCCACTTATATTGCATAAGTAGCATTCACGCATGCAAGCATAACATCTGCATTTTAGCATTCATATTTGCATAAAATAAGAAGCCAAATTCGCTTGTAAATATTCACCAGTATATTAGCTAAAATACCTTATTTGTATGTATTTTATACTAACTCTGAATCCAATAAAACCAACTATATTGTGTATATATATGACTAACACTAATTAAAGAAAAATATCAAAAAAATACTAACTTGTAAAATTGACCAATAAAATCCGAATCCAAGTTGAAGACCTTAGACCTTAAAATACACATATCTCTCTCATACAACCTCCGAATAAGGTCTACTCACTTTTAAAGTAATATACATTCAGAGACCTTCGAAACAAGACCAATTTCATTCAAATCAGAGCTCGTATGCAAAACTTGGGTTTTGGGCCACTTTTGTACATTGTACAAAATGACCGTTTTACCCCTGTATTTTACCATTTCATTTTCCTAATTATTAAAAATACAAAAAAAATAGATTAAGTTGTAAATAATCTCCTCATATTTTCTCTATTTTTATTTTGATTTTTCTCTAATTGAAAAATGACAAAAAAATCACAAAAGATAAAATGCGGTATTTTATATCTATAAAGTACCACCCAAAAATCCATTTTGCACAGACGATCTCATTTGATTTTTGGCCCTTCATAAAAGTTGTAGATCTCTTCGAGACGAGCAACTTTCATGTTTATCACTTTTTGATTTAAGCTCTTTTATTATGCCTTTTTTATTTTTCTTTCCATTTAACTTTGGTTTTTTCTGAAAGCGACATGTGGTGGCTCCGAAAGCCGCCATGTGTCACCCCTTGGTTTTTGCTATTAATTAAATAAAAGCCACATGGCCGCATCCGAGCGCGCCAAGTGGTGCCTTCTCATTCCTCCTCTACCCATTCCACCCCACTCTCCCTTGGCTTAAGGGAGAAGCCATCGACACCTCCAACTTCTACCCCATCTTCTCCACTCCTTCTTCCATCTCTCCCACTCTCTCCATGCCCTCTCCAACCTCCACCTCCTCCTCTTTATAATCACTTCCACTCCTCCATTCATCTGCATCTGCCATTCCCACTGTGAGAGAGAGGAGAGCTCCTATAACCATAGGTGACAGCTAGGGAGTGCAATAGTTGAGCGAAGACGCATCTCTTCTAGGCAAGATCCAGTGGCCCTCCGTCCACCTCCGCAGCCGCAAACCGCCGCTAACCGAGCTCAGCCGCGGTGTTGAGCGACGATAGAAGGAGCTCTCCTTCATCCCCAGGCAATCCGACTTCATCTCAAGGTACCTCTCCTCTTCTTCCTCTCCTACAACCATTATCTCTCTCTCTCTTCGATTCATCCTCATCCGATTACAAAATCATCAAACCGATTGCACTTCAACGGATAAATCACACGTTGCGAATGCAACGGTGATTTTTAATTAATTTTTCAACGAGATTTCATCAATCGATTCCTCAGTCATTTACACACACACTAAACGAATGGCATAGTTCCCCTGTTCTTCTCCCCCTCATCATCAACGTCAACGTCCACCTCCCACCAACGTCGACCTCGCACGCCAGGCCAACTCCACCATCGGCCATCATCTCGTCGAGCCCTCTCCAGCAGACCTCCTCACCGGGCGTGTGTCGCCTACTAACTTCTTCGGATAAGGACTGTCAACACGGCCAGACGCATCACCGGGCACCACCTCCACTAGCCCTCACCGCCTGCAGCAGGCAGCTGCCACGCCTCTCCGCCACGCGAGGCCGCAGCAACAACCATCCAGCGCCGCCCGTCAAGCGCGCGTGCACGGCTCCCGTCCTCCACTGTCGTGTGTGCGGCCGTCCACTCGCGCCAGCCACCGCGCGCCCTCGCGCGTGCCTCTCCATCCAGGTGCGGCGACGCCACCGGCCGCAGCAGCTCCCTCGTGAGCCGTCCTTGCATCTCCGCCGCCACCTCCTCGCCGCCCGCGCACCGCCCCGAGCTCCACTCCATCCGCCCGTCCGCGTGAAGCTCCTCTGTTTTGCATGCAAAAACAGAGGAGTTCTATCGGGAGAATAAAGAATTGAGTATTTGCAAAGGGGACTCTTGCACCCCTTTTCAAGTTCTTAAAAAAATTTCAAGTTTCTGCTAATTGCATGTAAGTCCCTGTTCTCCATTTCAGTTCATATTTTTTTCCTGTATTGCATTCATACCCCTGCATTTGCATGTTTATTTTGTCTTCATTTTTTCATCTATTTTTAATTCCGAATGTTGCATTGTGTAGTATACTTCTTGTTCTACCATCATAGCATTTATTTGTATTTTTCTGATTTGCAGAATATTATTGGAAATTAATTTGGTGAAAATTGCAATATTTTGCCCATTTTGATTGATTACTTGATTGCGTATTCTCTGCTTGTCGAAAAATCTCTGAAAAATCACCATTGGTAGATCTAAGTCTATGCTACAACATATCCAAAAATCATCTCATTTCCACGTATAATTTGTCATAGTAAAATCATTTAGTGAAAACATTAATCGATTTTTAATTAATCAACCGTGAAGTGTTTTAACGAAATTCAAGTTGATTTGGATAGCTCTTAACTAGACCTATTTAGATTAATTTTGTTTCTGAAAAATATCATCGTTTGATAATTATTAAAATTGGTTTAGTCATTTTCACTAAAGTCTGCATTTTTTATTATCCGTGCACATGAAAATTCCAAAGAAATTAGGGTTATCTCATTTCATCCCATTTCACTCTCTGGCCAAGTTTCATAATTTTTGGAATGAATTTGATCACTTATTTGAATTAACTTGTAATTTGGCCTTATTTTGCATTTATCTTGCATAAAAAAACCGAAAAAGACCAAAAATATCTCCTCTAAAAATCAAACCTTGGAAATTTGCTAAAAATCAACCTAAGGAGACAGCTGCCTCCCTGAGTTCGACCTTGGACTTCACCAAGTAAAAAATCTGCCGCTTGAAATTAACTCGAATCTAATTTAAGTGGTTTTTGATTAGCCCTCTCGTATCCGACTGCAACGAACGATTAAAATTAATTTGGACATTAACTTGACCGAATTAACCAAGGGTACAGAGCGGTTATCAAAATGACGTCGTTGCCAGGGAGGCACGACTAAGGTTAATTTTTAGTGATATTCTCTTTGTTTGATTTTCTTTCCCCGGGTAGTCTGACCCCCGGTTTTCTTGTAATTATATTTTCTCTCCTTTATTTCTTTCCATTATTTTATTTTTTGTGTCACTCTCTGACCTCAATTTGTTTTTGTGCGAGGAACGCGAGGAGTCGACGATGCTTCGAGGATCTAGGAGAATTGAGGAAATCAACCAAGAGGTCCCAAGGAGAATTGAGGAACATTGTGATCAAAGTCGAGGGGAAAGAATACATGGTGGACTTCACTGTCCTGGATATGGAAATCCCTCGTAATTGGAGAGATTCGCAGATCATCTTAGGCAGGCCCTTCCTCAGAACAGCGGGGGACTTCTTCGATTATAAGATCGGGAAGATCCAGTTCCAAACTCCAAGCGGAGATGAGGAACTTGAGATGAAGCAGCCAAGATGGCAGAGACCAGATTCCGAATCCAACACCGAGTACTCTTCTACCGAAGCAGACTACGATCATGTAGACACAGTTGGGCCATGGAGATAGAACCCGACCAGCACCGACGAGTCCATCCCCTCTAGAGATGATCCAGTGCATGAGTCAGTTTGCGAGATCCTCAAGAACGAGTACAGCTCTGAACCTGCATCGCCCTACATCTTCGATGACTTAGAGGCCCCGTTGGGCCTGTCAGTCCTTACATCTTTAGGACAATCGGAAGATTAGGATGACGAGTCGGACGAGGCTTTTGCCGATTGCATGGAAACCTTTGATGATCCGACTCCAGAGCCGAACAACTTGGTGGCAGCTATCACAGAGAAAGATCCAGCCACTTCCAACACCGAGCCAGATCAGATTGAGCCAGACTTCTTAGACGATCACATTATTCCTGAGCTCAAACCCTTACCCACAACCTTAAAATACGCCTTCCTTGCGGGTCAGGACAAGAAATTTCCGGTCATCACCAGTTCGTGATTGACCAAGGAGCAGGAATCTCGCTTGCGAGAGATCCTGGAGAAAAACCGCAAGGCGATAGGCTGGAGCATTTCCGATCTCCACGGGATAAATCCCGCTATGTGTTCGCACCATATTTACTTGGAGAATGAATCCAAACCCTCTCGTGAATTCCAACGTCGTTTGAATCCAAAATTACGAGAGGTCGTGAAGAAGGAGATAGAAAAATGGTGCAACGCGGGTTTCATTTACCCAATTTCTGACTCTAAGTGGGTGGCCCCAATCCATGTTGTCCCGAAAAAGTCGGGAATTCAGACGACCACCAACGAGGACGGAGAGGAGATCATGACGCGAGTTCCCACGTCGTGGCGTGTCTGTGTGGATTACAGACGCCTGAATTCCGCGACGAAGAAGGATCATTTCCCCCTACCGTTCATTGATCAGATCTTAGAGAGACTAGCGGGGAAAGAGTTCTTCTGCTTCTTAGATGGATTCTCGGGCTACAATCAAGTAGCCATAGCTCTGGAGGACTAGGAAAAGACCACATTCACATGCCCCTTTGGTACCTATGCTTTCAGGCGCATGCCTTTTGGGTTATGCAATGCTCCAGGTACTTTCCAAAGGTGCATAATTGTTGTATTCACCGAAATGGTCGGTGAATTCCTGTAAGTCTTCATGTATGACTTCTCGGTCCACGGCGATTCCTTCGATTCCTGTCTTAGGAATCTGGATCGAGTCCTAAAAAGATGTTGTGAGGTCAATCTGGTGCTCTCTTGGGAGAAAAGTCACTTCATGGTGACGGAGGGCATAGTGTTGGGGCACATCATCTCCAAGAGAGGAATGGAGGTTGACCCTGCCAAGGTGGATGTGATCAGACGACTCCAGCCACCAACCAACGTTAAACAGTTGCGGTCGTTCCTCGGGCATGTCGGATTTTATCGAAGATTCATTAAGGATTTATCTAAGATTGCCCGAGCGCTAACTGAGCTTTTAGGCAAAGACATGGAGTTTATTGTTGATCACAAATGTCTTGAGGCCTTTAAGCTATTACAGGGAATGATAATGGATGCACCCATCCTACAAGCCCCAGATTGGTCTCTACCTTTTGAGATCATGACGGACGCCTCAGACTATGCTGTTGGGGCTGTGTTGGGACAAAGAAGAGATGGCGTCCCGTTCGCAATTCACTACACAAGCAAAGTGCTTGACACCGCTCAGCGTAACTATACAGTTATGGAAAAGGAAATGCTTGCGGTAGTGTTTGCCTTGGACAAATTCAGATCTCACCTCATTGGATCCAAGGTAACTGTGTTCACTGACCATACGGCTCTACGGTACTTGATGGAGAAGAAGGACGCGAAGGCGCGTCTTCTTCGATGGATTTTACTTATCCAGGAGTTTGACTTGGACATCCTTGATAAACCTGGAAAGAAGAACGTAGTGGCCGATCATCTCTCTCGTCTCGAAGATCTTAATTTTCTGAGGATTCACCAATTCGAGACTCCTTCCCTGACAAGTTGATTTTTGTTATCG
The DNA here is from genome assembly GCA_037367405.1 of Ottelia alismoides. Lineage (NCBI taxonomy): Eukaryota > Viridiplantae > Streptophyta > Magnoliopsida > Alismatales > Hydrocharitaceae > Ottelia > Ottelia alismoides. Next base: position 301,876 of record JAZKJV010011494.1, on the reverse strand, counting down.
ACTCACTCCCATGGTACGCCAATATCGTGAATTATCTTATCTCCAAGAAAGTTCCCGAAGATTGGCCCAAGAGCCAAATTGACCGACTGAAGTCAGATGCTAGACACTACCATTGGGAGGATCCGATCCTTTTCTTTGAAGGATCGGATTGTGTCTGGAGATGATGTATTCCTCAGGAGGAATACCAAAGTGTCCTTGCTTTATGTCATAGCTTAGAGGTAGGAGGATACCACTCTGGGAGAGGACCGCATGGAAGGTACTTCAGTGTGGCTTTTACTGGCCGACTCTGTTTTGTGATGCCACCGCCTTCGCGAAGTCGTGCCTAGTATGCCAGAGAATGGGAGGAACCGTCGGTTCCAAGGATGAGATGCCAATGCAGCCGGTCATCATATGTGATGTCTTTGACACCTGGGGCATCGATTTCATGGGGCCCATTCCTGTTAGCCACGGGATCGAATATATCCCATCTTGCGGTGGACTATCTATCCAGATGGGTGGAAGCTATCCCGACCTGAGCCGTAGATAGCAGGACTATCTGTAAATTCATCAGAAGAGACATCATCTCTAGGTTCGGGATCCCCAAAAATGATGATATCTGACGAGGGTAGCCACTTTGTGAATCGGGAGGTGAAGAACTCCTAAAGGACTACGACATTGAACACCGTGTCGCTAGCCCTTACCACACACAAACCAATGGTATGGCTGGGGTGTCAAATAGGGAGGTGAAAACCATATTGCAAAAGCTTGTCCGCCCGGACAGGAAGGATTGGTCTCAGATCCTGGATCAAGTCCTCTGGGCGTATCGGACAACTTACAAGACACCGTTAGGAACCTCCCCATTGCGAATGGTATTCGGAAAGTCGTGCCATTTGCCCGCAGAGTTAGTACACAAATCAGAATGGGTAATTAAGAAGGTCAATTGGAACACGCACCTTGGGCAGGAGCAGAGAGACATGGATCTGAATGAGCTTGTGGAAGTCAGAAACGCGAATATGACAACAGTTTGGTGTACAAGGACAAGGTGAAGCGTTGGATGATAGATATATCAGACGAAAGACCTTTGTTCCTGGAGAGAAGGTATGGTTGTTCATTGCTAGGCTGAAGATTTTCCAAGGCAAGTTGAAGTCTAAGTGGACTGGCCCATTTGTCGTCCGTACGGCGCATGATAGTGATGTGTCGAGATCTCAGATCTCGCAAATGACGCACCGACATTCCTAGTGAATGGGACAGTTGTTGAAGCACTTCGTCGAATCCATGAGCAGTTAGTCCATGTTGAGGAGATTGTATTCATGCGCGAGACAGATACAACAGATACACCTCGAGGCCGTGTATGAGACCTTGCAGCAGTGAGCCCTAGCCATCCGCAGCATCTTGAAAGATTTAGACCGACTCATCTGTATATATCATCATTCTTGTACATCCTATCCTTCTCCCGTGACTCTGGTAAACCCTCCCCGCTTCATTACATCATTATCTCGGACTATACTTAGGATAACCATTTCCTAAGTATAGGGGGAGGAGTCACTTGAGTCGGTTCTTTGTACATTCTCCAGATCACATTGCTCCTCATACTCACTTCCGTCCTATAGTTAGGCTGACCTGAGCCTAAGTATAGGGGGGACCGATGCCCGCATTGTATATTCATCCACTTCTCTCCTTAACCTCGTCCGCCCCACATTTTGACTTTCTTCTACACATAGGCTGCCAGAGCCTAAGTATAGGGGGGCCGGTCGATTTCTATACATTTTTCTTTCTTTTTAGCTCTCCTACGCTTAGCCCGAGCTATGTCTTTTTAGTCGCTTTCGTGCTTTGAGGACATAGCACACGCTAAGTATAGGGGGCGTGTATATATTACATATATACTTTACCCATAGCTCGTACTTTCGCGTATTTTTTGCATATTTTGTATATATTTTTTACATTATTATGGGTGGGTAAAAATCGAAAAAAATTCTTGTATACTTGTATAATACTTGTAAACTTTTTGTAAAAAATGAAAAAAAAATAATTAAAATACATGTAGACTGGTATATTGTATAAAACTTGTATAATACTTATAAATCTTGTAAATTGTTGTAAAATAGGAGGTATACCAAGGTTTCTGAAAAAAAAACAAAAACAACAAAAAATAGGCTTCTTATTTACTCTTGCATATCATCCTTGCATTCAAGAAAATCGAAGAAAAAAGAGTCTTGCATTTTCATTCATCTACATAGCATGTCATCTGCATCTCATCTGCATATCTTGCATAGCAAGGTGAAAAGCTAGTGGGTTCAGAACCAAGTTATGAGTAGATATTGAGGATGGACTTGATTTGACCTTAATCCACCTAATTTCAGAGGAACCTTATAGGAACTAGAGTTAAGATTTCTCAGGTCAAGTGACTTAATTCTTTGAGTCCGCAAGTCTATGTTCACATGTCATCTTGATTAGTCTAAGTAGAATATCTCGTGCATACGCATGATTCTTATAGACTGTGACCTAACTTGGACAAGCACAATGCACGTAGCTCTTCATTGATGAGGTGGTGAGGAGGTAGAATCCTTTAGGGGACCTAACTTGGAGTAGCACACAGGTGGAAACATCCGTCCTCCTCTAGGGAGGGTAGTGCATCTCAACCTAGTCTGGTGGTGTTGACATCTAAGGACAGGATGCTGTGGGTTGCAATAATGCTTCAAAAGAGGGATAGTCTACTAGCTCAAGAGGAAAAACTCCTGATGTACATGATGCACCTTGTATATAGTTCAAAAAAAAAGAAAAAGAAAAAAAAGATAAAAAATGCAAAAACTCCAAAAAATCAGACAGGTCCAAGTTAAAAAAAACATGTCGGAGTATGTATATTAGCAAAGAAAATGCAACTGGATGACTTGGCTACACTGGTCAGGAATCCCGGGATAGGTAGCTACACTGGCTACCGTCCATTCTTTTCTCTACCCCCTCCTCTTGAGTTGGTCGCACTTGAACTTAGAAGGGAATACCCCGCTCCTCAAGGAAAGAGTCACTGGACCGGGTTATTGAGTTACCTTGTTAGAGGAGGCTGCTTCTTAGCCATTTCTGATGTGGAGAGTTACATTTCACTTACACAGTTAAGTGAGAATCATAGTCATCAGAAATTTGCGTTGGAGGATTTGTTCTGACCTGACTGTTGAGGCGTCTTGAATAGAAGACTTGTGGAACTTGAAGTCTGTTAGGTCTTAAGTTCAGGTCCCAATAAGGTTCCGCCACACAATTAATCCAAAGGTCGAGTCAAGCTCCATTTTCAACTTTTGTTCATGACCTTGGTATGGAACCCAAAATCATTTCACTCTTGCATTTCATTTAGTTGCTCGGGGACGAGCAACGTTTAAGTATAGGGGGTTGATGAATCTGTGATTCATCACTCTAAAAGTTGAAAATGGAGCTTTGTTCCCAAGTAAATAGCTGCATATTTCCACTTATATTGCATAAGTATCATTCACGCATGCAAGCATTAACATCTGCATTTTAGCATTCATATTTTCATAAAATAAGAAGCCAAATTCACTTGCAAATATTCACATGTATATTAGCTAAAATATCTTATTTTGTATGTATTTTATCTAACTCCGAATCCAATAAAACCAACTATATTGTGTATATATGACTAACACTAATTAAAGAAAAATATCAAAAAAATACTAACTTGTAAAATTGACCAATAAAATCCGAATCCAAGTTGAAGACCTTAGACCTTAAAATACACATATCTCTCTCATACAACCTCCGAATAAGGTCTACTCACTTTTAAAGCAATATACATTCAGAGACCTTCGAAACAAGACCAATTTCATTCAAATTGGAGCTCGTATGCAAAACTTGGGTTTTGTGCCCCTTTTTGTACATTGTACATAATGACCGTTTTACCCCTGTATTTTACCATTTCATTTTCCTAATTATTAAAAACCCAAAAATATTAGATTAAGTATAAATAATCTCCTCATATTTTCTCTATTTTTATTTTGATTTTCTCTTATTGAAAAAATGACAAAAAAACACAAAGATAAAAATGCGGTATTTTATATCTATAAAGTACCACCCAAAAAGACATTTTGTGCAAACGATCTCATTTGATTTTCGACCCTGCACGAAAGTTGTAGATCTCGTCGAGACGAGCAACTTTCATGTTGATCACTTTTTGATTTAAGCTCTTTTATTATGTCTTTTTGATTTTTCTTTCCATTTAACTTTGGTTTTTCTGAAAGCGACATGTGGTGGCTCCGAAAGCCGCCATGTGTCACCCCTTGGTTTTTGCTATTAATTAAATAAAAGCCACATGGCTGCATCCGAGCGCGCCAAGTGGTGCCTTCTCATTCCTCCTCTACCCATTCCACCCCACTCTCCCTTGGCTTAAGGGAGAAGCCATCGACCACTCCAACTTCTACCCCATCTTCTCCACTCCTTCCACCATCTCTCCCACTCTCTCCATACCCTCTCCAACCTCCACCTCCTCCTCTTTATAATCACATCCACTCCTCCATTCATCCGCATCTGCCATTCCCACTGTGAGAGAGAGGAGAGCTCCTATAACCTTAGGTGATAGCTAGGGAGTGCAATAGTTAGCGAAGACCCATCTCTTCTAGGCAAGATCTGGTGGCCCTCCGTCCACCGTCGTAGCCGCAAACCGCCGCTGCACCGCTGCCCAAGCTCAACCGCGATGTTGAGCGACGATAGAAGGAGCTCTCCTTCATCCCCAGGCAATCCGAATTCATCTCCAGGTACCTCTCCTCTTCTTCCTCTCCTACAACCATTGTCTCTCTCTCTTCAATTCATCCTCGTCCGATTACAAAATCATCAAACCGATTGCACTTCAACGGATAAATCACACGTTGCGAATGCAACGGTGATTTTCAATTAATTTTTCGATGAGATTTCATCAATCGATTCCTCAGTCATTTACACACACACACACACACTAAACAAATAGCATAATTCCCCTGTTCTTCTCCCCCTCATCATCAACGTCAACGTCCACCTCCCACCAACGTCGACCTCGCACGCCAGGCCAACTCCACCATCGGCCATCACCTCGTCGAGCCCTCTCCAACATACCTCCTCGCCGGGCGTGTGTCGCCTACTAACTTCTTCAGATAAGGACTGTCAACAAGGCCAGACGCATCACCGGGCACCACCTCCACTAGCCCTCACCGCCTGCAGCAGGCGGCTGCCACGCCTCTCCGCTACGCGAGGCCGCAGCAGCAACCATCCAGCACCGCCCGTCAAGCACGCGTGCACGGCCCTCGTCCTCCACTACCGTGCGCGCGGCCGCCCACTCGCGCCAGCCACCGCGCGTGCCTCTCCACCCAGGTGTGGCGACGCCACCGGCCGCAACAGCTCCCTCGCGAGCCATCCTTGCATCTTCGCCGCCACCTCCTCGCCGTCCGCGCGCCGCCTTGAGCTCCACTCCATCCGCCCGTCCGCGTGAAGCTCCTCTGTTTTGCATGCAAAAACAGAGGAGTTCTATCAGGAGAATAAAGAATTGGGTATTTGCAAAGGGGACACTTGCACCCCCTTGCATGTTCTTAAAAAAATTTCAAGTCTCTGTTAATTGCATGTAAGTACATGTTCTCCATTTCAGTTCATATTTTTTTCCTGTATTGCATTCATACCCCTGCATTTGCATGTTTATTTTGTCTTCATTTTGTCATCAATTTTTAATTCCGAAAGTTGCATTGTGTAGTATACTTCTTGTTCTACCATCATAGCATTTATTTGTATTTTTCTGATTTGCAGAATATTATTGGAAATTAATTTAGTGAAAATTTCAATATTTTGCCCATTTTGATTGATTACTTGATTGCATATTCTCTGCTTGTCAAAAAATCTCTGAAAGCAGGAGAATTTATCATTTTGATAACCGCTCCGCACCCTTGGTTAATTCGGTCAAGTTAATGTCCAAATTAATTTTAATCGTTCGTTGCAGTCGTATACGAGAGGGCTAATAAAAAACCACTTAAATTAGATTCGAGTTAATTTCAAGCGGCAGATTTTTTACTTGGTGAAGTCCAAGGTCGAACTCAGTGAGGTAGCTGTCTTCTTAGGTTGACTTTTAGCAAATTGTAGAAGGGCTCTAGATTTCCTAAGAGGTCCGAGATTAAGCCACTCATAGAGGGCGGTAGGCATCAGATTGATTGAGGAACCATTGTCTAGGAGAGTGCGTGCAAACGCGATGTCATCAACATGACTCACTACATAGTGTGCACCCATGTCTCTTCGTTTCCTTGAAAACGAGTTCTTTATTGCACAAGTCGTGGCTACTGATAAAACGTGTTTCTCAACACGGCTTTTGGTCTTCCTGCTAACCCTAGTAGGTGTGCATCAGGGGTCATCTCCACGTACTTGTCAAAGCGGATTATGACCTTGATATGTTTGTTGCATAACTCTGCCATCTCAGGGTCATCTTTTTGGATTTTTTTTCATTTTCTTCTTTCCACCCTTGAGAGCTCGGGGGAAAGGGATTATTGACTCCAACTCATGTTCGAAAACTGAAAGATTTTCATTAACTTCAGGAACTGAGTTCTTTACATAACTCTGACTCTGAAACAAACTAGGACTCTGACTCTGACTGAAAAGAGAATGCTGTGGCGAAACCGGTGATGCTTCTTCCCCGACTGCTAGACGATCCTCCTCAGATGGAGGTGCGGGCTCTTCATCGGTTTCGTCGGACTCCATGCAGATGCGGGATTGCTGCTTCGAGGACTCAGATGTCCTCTTCTTCTGCCGGCGATGGTGGTGATGGTACTGCTCATCTTCCTCCAAGTTCTCCTCAGGTAGAGACTCGGAGGCTCCTTCCTTCTGTGCCCGTGCCCGATCAGGTATGGTCACGGTCCTTCCGCTCCTGAGGGACATATGATTTACATTATCGTACGAAAGGATCTCATGTTCAGATAAATAATTATCTGAATAATATACCTGATCTCGAGGTCGGTTCTGGCCATGATGTAATCTATTCGGGTTGGCATGAACCTGTGCGGGAATTGGGGTCTTTGGCGCCATCTGTTGGTCCTGGGTACGAGAGACCCGATTGATATCAGTTCTCATGTCCAGGTAGTCATTCTGCATCTGTTGGACCCTATCAGACAGGGTCTGGATCGCCAAGGTGAGAGACTCCAATTCGGTGGGCTGAGTTGGCTGATGTGTGGACGAGGTTCTGTATTGGCCCTGCTGGCCATGCCGATACTGCTGCTGCTGGTGGGACGGTGTTGGACCTGCTGATATGTGCGTTGCTACTGTTGGTGTTGCTAAGGCTGGTACACTTGTTCTGGCCTGTACTGAAAGCACGGTGCGGGGACGGAGCTGGTTGCTTGGTAAGCTGGGGAAGGTCGGTGAGGCTGACCATTCCCCATCCCCGACTGTCTACCGACGGGGTCACGGCTGTACCACAACCCGTTGATCTCGAACACCTGCGGAGGCTCCTCGTATCCGGTCTCTTCTTGTGGGGGTGCATGCTGGTCCTGCTGGGTGTAAGTCTGATCCTCCACCCAGCCACTGTGAGGCCCAGTGCCTGCTCCTGCATAAGATGAACTCGATGCACAGGTGCAAGTGGTGTAGAAGGGGCAGGTAGCTTCATCTTGGCTACCTTCTCAGTGAGTTCCTCCACTTGCTTCGGTAGACGCGAGAGAGACTCAAGGTCAGTGACCCTCTTGTGAATCTGCTCGACCTTGGTAAGCTTGCCGGCAATCATCCCCATGCTGTGGATGAGGTCCTCGGTCAGATCCGCTACAGTCCTTCGGGTTGTCTCGTTGGATAGAATTGAGGGAGACAACTGATAGGCCCTGGTGGCCTGCGAGCTGCCGGTTTCCTCCATCTACTCCAAGATCTTCCATACAGCGTGCTCGTTTTTGTTCAGATAGCTTCCTCCACAGGCGGCACTGACTAACCCCTGCATCTCCGGGGTTAGACCACAGAACAAGGTCTGGACTAGGATCGCCTTAGAAATGCCATGGCAAGGGCATTTCTGCACTAAGTCATTGAACCTATCCCATGCATCGTGGAAGGGTTCACTAGGTCCTTGGGAAAAGCTGGCGATCTTTGTTCTCATTTGATTAGTCCTACTGAGAGGGTAGAACTTTTTCAGGAAGAGGTCCTTGAACTGCATCCAGGTAGTACATATCACCCCTAAGTTCTTCAGCCAATGAGCAGCCTTATCTCCTAAGGCAAAAGGGGTGGCCTTCAATCGAATATAATCTTGGCCAACATTGGGATGGCTAAGATTGTTGCACACCATCTCGAAGTCACGGAGGAAAGTGTACGGTTCTTCATTTTTGTTTCCGTTGAACTTCGGAAGCAGACTGAGAAAGTGGGGCTTCAGCTCAAATGCCTGGGCAGGAACCGCTGGTGCTAACCAATTCTGAATCTCGTTCTCCGCCGGGTTGTAGGTATCGACCATTGGTCGGTCGATTCCTCCTGCTACAATGATCTGTCCCATCCGCGCCATGAGATCTGCATTCTTCTGTTCGGCTTCGGTAAGGCGAGCAAGAATCTGTCGTATCTGCTCCTCATCTGGTGGCATTTTAGGAGGCATTTTGTCCTCTAGTCCTGTGTGGGAAATAAGATCGGTGTCAGAGGACAAATCAAGGAAGGGATTACCGAGGCAGTGGTCTTCATCGATAATCTCGGAGGAGAGGAAAGGGTTGGTTTGAGAGTAACCACCCTGGGTGATAGGGAACCAAGACTCAAGAGGGTCATGAGTCCTAGGTGGTCCAAGGCGCGCTTGGGCCGATGAAAATGACTTACTTGGGGGACTCATAGAGAGATCGGTGAATAAAGAGTCGAGATCTCCCCAGTTGCTCATCTTGATATGGCGAGAAGAAGATAGGATTTTACTCCTACCTGAAGCAAACAATCAATCCAAGACCCTGGTTTCACACTCAACACAGTGAAGGACTCGAAATCGAGTCCAATTAATCTTGTAGTTTTTAAGTGTGATTTTCAAGCAAAAATAGCAAGGATTACGCGGCCTATGGGGAAGTCGGCTCAGAGCCGGATGCGTCTTCCCTGTTTAACATGTCGCCTAAGATACCGCCGGTCCTTCCCTTCTTCGCTCCAATCCCAAGTCGATGGATTCAATGACCACACCCCTATCTACCTGCAAGCAGGCGGAGGCTGACAAGGCCGGAACTTCACCCCGGGGGGTTACTGGCAACTTGTCGCAAAGTACCGCAATTTCGCCCCTATCTACCTGAGACAGGCAGAGGCTACTTGGTACTAGTCAATGAATCGGAAATTATTCGACTTGTAATATTTGCTAGGATCAGTAGGAACGTGATATGGAAGGCGGGGATTTGGGCTCTGCCTTAAGGTGTTCACACACTCAAGTACCCTCACTCAGCCTGAAAACAAGGTCGGGGATTAATCTCCCGCAAACAATTTTCAAATTTTATTCTTTTTTTTGGTCAATAATGTTTAACAGTCTCGATTTTAGATTAAGTTCTCACTTGATTAAGTCCAACCACACAGCACGCCTATCGGAAAGTCCTAATTTCCGTTTAATTAAATGTGAAAATCAGAGGGAGAAATCGAGAAAAGCTGATGCAAGTTAAAATAATGATGCTATGCTGAGTTTAGGAGACTTATAGTGATCCCTTTGCTTTTCTATGCAGGATGCAAAATAGAATTGAAAACTTTATCTAAATGCAAATGCAGGCGATGAAAGCCGCTCCTAGACAAGCAGTTCTATTAGCGTGAAGAACACTTTATTTTGGCTAAGTCTTGTGGTCTAAGTGCGTCTTTTAAGTGAGTTGTGTGGTCCTAATGATTACGAGCACAAGCAATTCCTAGATTGGCTCAGGGAGCCGCTAGTGCAAGCTAAGTTACATTCACCCACACAGCACACGGGGACACAGTTCCACTATACTTACACACGCGAGAACCCAAATGAGAACCGCTGGAAATGATGCGAAAAAGAAAATTAAATAAAATGTAAATTACAAAGCCTCTCTTTCAATCAATAAAATTAAAATGCTAGATCCTCGAAGCGTCATCGACTCCTCGCGTTCCTTGCACAAAAACAAATTGAGGTCAGAGAGTGACACAAAAAAAATAATGCAAAGAAATAAAGGAGAGAAAATATAATTACAAGAAAACCGGGGGTCAGACAACCCGGGGAAAGAAAATCAAACACAGAGAATATCACTAAAAATTAAACTAAGCCGTGCCTCCCCGGCAACGACGCCATTTTGATAACCGCTCCGCACCCTTGGTTTATTCGGTCAAGTTAATGTTCAAATTAATTTTAATCGTTCGTTGCAGTCGGATACGAGAGGGCTAATCAAAAACCACTTAAATTAGATTCGAGTTAATTTCAAGCGGCAGATTTTTTTACTTGGTGAAGTCCAAGGTCGAACTCAGGGAGGAAACTGTCTCCTTAGGTTGATTTTTAGGAAATTTCTAAGGTTTGATTTTTAGAGGAGATATTTTTGGTCTTTTCGGTTTTTTTATGCAAGATAAAAGCAAAATCAGGCCAAATTACAAGTTAATTCAAATAAGTGATCAAATTAATTCCAAAAATTAAGAAACTTGGCTAGATAGTGAAATGGGATGAAATGAGAATAACCCTAATTTTTTTGGAATTTTTATATCCACGGATAATAAAAAATGCAGACTTTTGTGAAAATAACCAAACCAATTTTAATAATTATCAAATGATGATATTTTTCAGAAACAAATATAATCTAAATAGGTCTAGTTAAGAGCTATCAAAATCAACTTTAATTTCGTTAAAACACTTCACGGTTGATTAATTAAAAATCGATTAAGATTTTCAATAAATGATTTTTCTAAGACAAATTATCCGTGTAAATGAGATGATTTTTGGATATGTTGTAGCAAAGACTTAGATCTACCAATGGTGAATTTTCAGAGATTTTTCGACAAGCAGAGAATACGCAATCAAGTAATCAATCAAAATGTGCAAAATATTACAATTTTCACCAAATTAATTTCCAATAATATTCTGCAAATCAGAAAAATACAAATAAATGCTATGATGGTAGAACAAGAAGTATACTACACAATGCAACTTTCGGAATTAAAATTTGATGACAAAATGAAGACAAAATAAACATGCAAATGCAAGGGGTATGAATGCAATACAGGAAAAAAAATATGAACTGAATTGGGGAACAAGGACTTACATGCAATTAGCAGAAACTTGATATTTTTTTAAGAACTTGCAAAGGGGTGCAAGTGTCCCCTTTGCAAATACCCAATTCTTTATTCTCCCGATAGAACTCCTCTGTTTTTGCATGCAAAACAGAGGAGCTTCACGCGGACGGGCGGATGGAGTGGATCTCGGGGCGGCGCGCAAACGGCGAGGAGGTGGCAGCGGAGATGCAAGGACGGCTCGCGAGGGAGCTGCTGCAGCCGGTGGCGTCGCCGCACTTGGGTGGAGAGGCACGCGCGAGGGTGCACGGTGGCTGGCGCGAGTGGGCGGCCGCGTCCACGGTAGTGGAGGACGGGGGCCGTGCACGCGCACTTGACGGACGGAGCTGGATGGTTGCTGCTGCGTCCTCACGTGGCAGAGAGGCGTGGCAGCTGCCTGCTGCAAGCGGTGAGGGCTAGTGGAGGTGGTGCCCGGTGATGCATCTGGCCATGTTGACAGTCCTTATCCGAAGAAGTTAGTAGGCGACACACGCCCGGCGAGGAGGTCTGCTGGAGAGGGCTCGGCGAGGTGATGGCCGATGGTCGAGTTGGCCTGGCGTGTGAGGACGATGTTGGTGGGAGGTGGACGTTGACGTTGATGATGAGGGGGAGAAGAACAGGGGAACTATGCGATTTGTTTAGTGTGTGTGTAAATGACCGAAGAATCGATTGATGAAATCTCGTCGAAAAATTAATTAAAAATCACCGTTGCATTCACAACGTGTGATTTATCCGTTGAAGTGCAATCGGTTTGATGATTTTGTAATCGGACGAGGATGAATCGAAGAGAGAGAGATAATGGTTATAGGAGAGGAAGAAGAGGAGAGGTACCTGGAGATGAAGTCGGATTGCCTGGGGATGAAGGAGAGCTCCTTCTATCGTCGCTCAACGTCGCGGCTGAGCTCGGACGACGGCGGTTTGCGGCTGTGGCGGTGGAAGGAGGGCCACCGGATCTCGCCTAGAATAGATGGGTCTTCGCTCAACTATTGCACTCCCTAACTGTCACCTAAGGTTATAGGAGCTCTCCTCTCTCTCACAGTGGGAATGGCAGATGCGGATGAATGGAGGAGTGGAAGTGATTATAAAGAGGGAGAGGTGGAGGTTGGAGAGGGCATGGAGAGAGTGGGAGAGATGGAAGAAGGAGTGGAGAAGATGGGGTAGACGTTGGAGCTGTCGATGGCTTCTCCCTTAAGCCAAGGGAGAGTGGGGTGGAATGGGTAGAGGAGGAATGAGAAGGCACCACTTGGCATGCTCGGATGCGGCCATGTGGCTTTTATATAATTAATAGCAAAAACCAAGGGGTGACACATGGCGGTTTTCGGAGCCACCACATGTGGCTTTAAGAAAAAACCAATGTCAAATGGAAAGAAAAATCAAAAAGTCATAATAAAAGAGCTTAAATAAAAAGGGATTTTTACCCGGCAGACCTTGTAATCTTTTGCAATTACCGCTACGACCTTCGAAACATCGTAATTCCTCCCTCACCCCCGTAAACTTGTTAACCTTTACCCTCCGGACCCTGCGGTTAACCCCCGTCCATTTAATTGTTAAAACTAACCGGATTCTGTTATCTTCTTTTACATTATAGTCATTTTATTTATCAAATTTACTATAAGTGCCACTCCATTCCACCCATGTTAGATCTTCCCTCCAGACCCTCCTCTCCACCCCGAGCACTCAGCCCTCCGCCCTGAACCCTCCGCTCCGAGCATGACGATGACGGCCATGGCCACGGCGACGTCAGCCCCGCCCAGGTCGAGCACTCTCCACCTCAATCATGAACATATCACCCCTCGAAGCACCCCCCACCCGCCGCTCGAAGCCCGTCCCCTGCCGCCCACCGACTACCCCTGACCGAGCCCCGGCGGCCCCTCCCCCGGCCACCTCCTCTCAACTTTATGAACAGAGGGCTGCACGTCGCTCTGTTCTTCACGGCACGACCCATCCAAATCCCAGAGCTTCCACCCTCCGAGAAGCTCTTTCTTGGTAGGCTATCCAGGCAGATGCTTTGTTAATTTAGCAGATCTCATTTGTTTTTTTGAAATCCATGATCTCTTTACCCTGCAGATGTGAGGAATCAACCGATTTTAATCCACTGCAATCGTGGAAAGGTTAGTGAACATGCAATGCCACGGCATGGGACTTTCCCTCTCCCACCTGCGATGCCACGGCATGGGACTTGAGCTCCCTTATTATGGACACCATGGAGGACAAGGCCATGCTCACAGGTGAAGAAGAACCCATCTCCTGTTCCACTCCCGTCACCTCCTTCTTCTTCATCTTCTTCTTGGTTGGGGTGGGGGTGGTGTTGAGGTGGGGACTGTGGAGGAAGGTACCATGGTCTGGGACCCACTCGGGTGGCTCTGGCCGGATTCGGAACCATCTATAGGCGTCTTGGGAATGTTGGTCGTCGTCGTTAGATCGGCAGCCGACGATGACCACCGTGGTCTTTGTGGCAAACCTCTTGCTGGCGAGAACGGTGGGTCTTCTCCCCACATCCTTGTTGACGCTGAGGGAGGAGGGGGGGGGGAGGGGGGGAAGAGCATGCCATCCTCACGTGCATCATCTTCATTATAGCAGAGGAGAGGAGAGAGGTGAATCAACGAGAAACCCCTCTCGATTTTTCCTCTTCTCTCTCTCCCGTTGTCACTGTGCGTTTCTCCCTGATCAAGTACGAGGGATCGGACATCGGAGGGGGCACCGACCATGAGGAAGACGACGTCGCTGAAGGAAGCGACGACGGATGAGGAGGGGGGCGAGAATGGCGTCGGAGTGAAGGAGCCGGGTGACCTTGGAAGGGGTGCGGTTGAAGACTATGAGGGCGTAACCGAAGGAGAGGAGGTGGGAGGCCATGGCGGGGCGCCCATGACGTTGGTGTCGATCCAGCCCAGACGAGTCTTCCCGGTGCTGTGGGGGTGGTGTTGAGGTGGGGACTGCAGGTGAAGTTCCCAGTCATATGCGTTGACGAAGAGGATGAAGGGGAGAAGGAAATTGAAGATCCACCGTTCACTTCCTTTGGTTTGATTAACCCAAGTTTAACTCAAGTTTTTGAATCCAATAAAGTTAAAGATGACGGTAGGGTTTGTGGGGTAAGACGGAGCAAGTTTAAAGGGTTGAGGGGGGAATTAGGATATTTCAAAGGTCGTAGCGGTAATTGGCAAAGATTATAGGGTCTGCCGGGTAAAAATCCCAAATAAAAAAGTGATCAACACAAAAGTTGCTCGTCTCGATGAGATCTACAACTTTCGTGAAGGGTTGAAAATCAAATGAGATTGTCTGTAAAAAATGTATTTTTGGGTGGTACTTTATAGATATAAATACCGCATTTTATCTTTTGTGATTTTTTTGTCATTTTTCAATAAGAGAAAAATCAAAATAAAAATAGAGAAACTATGAGGAGATTATTTACAACTTAATCTAATTTTTTTGTATTTATAATAATTAGGAAAATGAAATAATAAAATACAGGGGTAAAATGGTCATTATGTACAATGTACAAAAGGGGCCCAAAACCCATGTTTTGCATATGAGCTCCGATTTGAATGAAATTGGTATTGTTTCGAAGATCTCTGAATGTATATTACTTTAAAAGTTAGTAGACCTTATTCGGATGTTGTATGAGAGAGATATGTGTATTTTAAGGTCTAAGGTCTTCAACTTGGATTCGGATTTTATTAGTCTATTTTACAAGTTAGTATTTTTTTGATATTTTTCTTTAGTTAGTGTTAGTAATATATACACAATATAGTTGGTTTTATTGGATTCGGAGTTAGTATAAAATACATACAAATAAGGTATTTTAGCTAATATACAGGTGAATATTTACAAGTGAATTTGGCTTCTTATTTTATGCAAATATGAATGCTAAAATGCAGATGTTCTGCTTGCATGCGTGAATGCTACTTATGCAATATAAGTGGAAATATGCAGCTATTTACTTGGGAACAAAGCTCTATTTTCAACTTTTAGAGTGATGAATCACAGATTCATCAATCAGCAGCATCTTGAAAGATTCAGATCACAATCCTTGTAGATATCCATCATTCATGTACATTCTACCCTCCCTCCCTCGACTCTAATCATTCACCCCAACATTCATGTATATCCATCTAGGACTATACTTAAGATGACCAGATCCTATGTATGGGGGGGGGGGGTGAGTCACCTGAGTCCGTTCACTGTACATCCTTCAGATCACATCGGTCCTCATACCACTCCCGTTCTATAGTTAGGCTGACCTAAGCCTCAGTATAGGGGGACCGATGCCCGCCTTGTATATATTCATCCACTTCTCCTCTTGACCTCGTCCGCCCCATTTTTGATCCTCTTCTACATCTAAGTTGCCAGAGCCTAAGTATAGGGGGGCATGACGACTCCTATACATTTTTACTTCTTTGTCTCTCTTACGCCTAGCACGAGCTATGTCTTTTTCCTCGCTTTCTGTGGTCTGAGGACATAACACACGCTAAGTATAGGTGGGCGTGTATATATTATATATACTTTACCCATAGCTCGTACTTTCACGTATTTTTGTATATATTACGCAATAATTACGGGATGGGTAAAATAGGAGAATTTTTTTGTACAACACACTTGTATAATTTGTATAATATTCATAAACCACTTGTAACATAGGAGGTATACCTGAGTTTTCATAAAAAAAAAGGAAAAATCAAAGGCTTTTTATTTTACTCTTGCATATCATCTTTGCATCTGAAAAGAAAAGAAAAGAAAAAAAAAGTCTTGCATTTCATTCATAGCATGTCATCTACATCTCATCTGCATATCTTGCATATGGAAGGTGAAAAGCTAGTGGGTTCTGAACCAGGTTATGAGTAGATATTGAGGATGGACTTGATTTGACATTAATCCACCTAATTTCAGAAGAACCTTATAGGAACTGGAGTTAAGATTTCTCAGGTCTAGTGACTAAATTCTTTGAGTCCGGAAGTCTATGTTCACATATCATCTTTATTAGTCTAAGTAGAATACCTCGTGCACACACATGATTCTTATAGACAGTGACCTAACTTGGACAAGCACAATGCATGTAGCTCTTCATTGATGAGGTGGTGAGGAGGTAGAATTCTTTAGCTTGAAGTAGCACACGGGTGGAAACATCCGTCCTCCTCTAGGGAGGGAAGTGCATCTCAACCTAGTCTGGTAGTGTTGACGTCTAAAGATGGGACACTGTGGGTTGTAATAATGCTTCAAAAGAGGGATAGTCTACTGGCTCAAGAGGAAAAACTCCTGATGTACATGATGCACCTTGTATATAGTTCAAAACAAAATGCAAAAACTCCAAAAAATCAAACAAGTCCAAGTGAAAATAAAATATGAGTATGTATATTAGCAAAGAAATGCAGCTGGATGACTTGGCTACACTGGTCAGGCATCTCGGGATAGGTAGCTACACTGGTTACCACCCATTCTTCTCATTATCCCCTCCTTTTGAGCTGGTCACACTTGAACTTAGAAGGGAATACCTCGCTCCTCGAGGAAAGAGTTACTGGACTGGGTAACTAGAGTTACCTTGTTAGAGGAGGCTGTTTCTGAGCCATTTCTGATGTGGAGAGTTACATTTCACTTACACCGTACAAGTAAGAATCATAGTCATCAGAAATTTGCATCTGAGGATTTGTTCTGACTTGACTATTGAGGAGTCTTGAATGGAAGACTTGTAGAACTTGAAGTCTGTTAGGTCTTATGTTTAGGTCCCAATGAGGTTCCACCACACAAATAATCCAAAGGTCGAGTCAAGCCCCATTTTCAACTTTTGTTCATGACCTTTGTATGGAACCCAAAATCATTTCACTCTTGCATTTCATTGAGTTGCTTGGGAACAAGCAAGGTTTAAGTATAGGGGGTTGATGAATATGTGATTCATCACTTCTAAAGTTGAAAATAGAGCCTTGTTCCCGAGTATTTAGGAGCATATTTCCCTTTATCTTGCATAGATAGCATTCATGCATAAAACCACAATACATGCATTTTAGCCTTCATAATTGCATTAAACAAGAAGCCAATTCAATTGTAAAATTCACTTGTAATATCCACTACTACCCTCTTAATCATTTGTATTTATCCCCCTCTGAAGTCAATAAAACCTTCCTTATACTGTGTATATTATTAGTTAATAATATAAGGAAGAAAGCCAAAAATTCTTAGCTTGTAAATTGCCCAATAAAAATCCCAAACCCAGTTGGAGACCCCAGATCTTAGAATCCCAATATCTACCTCATACAACCTCTGAATTAGGTCTACTCACTTTCAGATTAATCCACATTCAGAGACCTTTAAAATGAGACCAATTTTATTCAATTCGGAGCTCGTATGCAAAACTTGGGTTTTTGGGTCCCATTGTATACTATATGTATGTATATTTGTACCCTTGTATTTTTTTATTTTATTTGACCTCATCTCCGTTTTTGGTCAACATGAAACTTGTAGATCTCATCGAGATATACAACTTTCATGTTTTGAGTTTTTCCAAATTCGGTCTCCTTCTCTCTCTAAATTCATATTCTTTCCTAGCGATTCAGAGTAGGTCACATGGCACTCTCTGATTGCTCCACGCAGCCCGCTCCTTTTCACGCCACGCGCCACCCATCTCCACCGTACGATCACCCGCCCTCTCTCTCTCTCTCGATCCGGGCCATCCAAGCTGCAGCGCTTCTCAGTCATTCGATCAAGACCTGGATTCCATCCAGACCGTTAGCCAGCACCACGTCCTCCTTGCGCCACGTGGCTGCATCTACACCCTTCGATGCCCGCCTTTCCCTCTTAATCTCCACCATCCATCCTGGCCTTGATCTCGACTGTTCGATCAAAAGACAGTCACCATCACGATCGTTCCTCTCCGCCTTTACCTACGGCCTCCACGTAGAGCGCCCTGCACCCTTTGATCTCATCGCCTCTGATTCAATCTTAACCCTCCTTTTCCGCCCTTCTCCTCATCGATGGATTGCTCGATCCAATGGTCAAGACATCGTCTTCTACCTTCTGCCTTGCCCGCTCCCACGTCGTCCACCTCACCGACAGGTCGCCCCCTTCCTATTTTGGGATCCACTCTGGCCACCCTCTTCGCCTCCTGTCACCACCATTGCATACGCCACTCGTCCCTCATCCTCGCCGACCCCCTCGAGCACCATGAACTCCCCCACCTCCCTCCACAACGTCCACCAACTCCATCACTTCGCCATCTACGCCGTCACCTTCCGCCTATAAATACGCCCCCACCATCGACCGTTAGCCCTATCTGCCATCATGGAGAGAACCCCCGAGCTCCTTCCTTCCTATTGGTGATAGCAATTTGAGGTCACTTTTCATCTCTAGCGAGATCCACGGCCATCCCCGCCATGCCACAGCCTCCTCCGTGAGCTGCACGGGCTCAGGACCTTCTACCGACCTTCGAGCGACGACCAGGAGCACGACTTCGAGCTCCACTCCCCAGGTAGATGCCTCCATCTCCCTCCCAATCTCCTTCATCTTTTTCTTGCTTTTTCATGGAATTTATTCTTCTCCCTCGAGCAACTTCATGCTCATCTAACCATTCTCCGAGCTTCGCCTCGGAGCTGGTACCCTTGTGCATACTTCCATCGTCTCAGATCATACACTCCACCTCACGCCGACATGAGATCCACCACTTTGGCGGAGCACTATCACCGGACCACCTTCATCGCCCCTCAGGCCTCACATTGCACTCACGTTCACTCCCCGATCATGTCGCACGCCTCGGCTATTCAACTAACCCCTGCAGGTACTCCATCTTCGATTGGCCAGACGCATCACCGGAGCTTCTTCGAGCTTCATCGCCGCCACTCTCCAGACCACCTCAGCCTCAGCTGAGACCCCCGTGAGCTCCGTCACACCTCTACGGTCCCTTCTATCATCTTAGGAGCCACCGGCAACCTTCATCGATGACCAGAGGAGGAGGAGGAGCTAGAGCCCCTTCACCGGAGCGCAGCCACCTCCGCCGCAGGAGGCGACAGACCGATTGAGGATGAAGAGCAGTAGCCGTCCGATCCCCTTGATCGGACGGTTCTGAGGAAGCCATGAAGCCATCATCGTGCAACCGTCGGATCAAGAGGATCCTACGCACCAAAGCACGCCACGTCGCCACTCGCCCCGTGCTCCAGATGCAGTTGGATTCATCTTGATCCAACGGTTGTTGATCGTCCATGTCTTCATCTCAGAAGATATCCTCCGCCGTGAGATCTTCATATGATCTGACGGATCTAGACGTGCCACATCTTCAGCTATCTTCCACTGTTAGATCGTCACTCGATCCAGCGGTCCATAGCACGCCACGTAGCCGCCTCCGAGCCTCTTCCCCGACTATCAGGCTCGGAGCCCCCCAAAGCTAGTCGAGCCTCCATCCGAGCCAAGTCCGAGCCTCCAGAGCCCCCGAGCCTCCACCTAAGCCTCCGAAGTCACCCAAGCCTAGGACCTCAAAGACACATGCGACTTGGGTATTTTGCACTAAGGCCCCTGAAGGTTTTCAAAATTGCATTCCAGTCCCTACCAGGAGCATCACGTGAGGCGCACGTGTTTTTTGGGCATTTTTTTTACTTGTCCCCCTCATTATAGGTAATTGAATTTTAGTCTGTGTCATCATGTTTGATTTTTAGCAATTTTATTTTCTGTAATTGCAATTAGGCCCCTGTCTTTGCACGTATATTTAGATATTCGTTTGACATTATTTTTCAAGTTTGAAAATTGCATTGTGTAGCTTAACTTGTCCTCTTTCATATGTGACATGTGTGTGATTTTTGTGATAGCAATGGATTTTATTATTAATTAATTATTGGAAATTTGCTATAGTTTGCCCATTTATGCCTTTTAGTTTGTAGTAATATCTCTGTTACTCCAAAATTCATCAAAAATTCACATTAGACTTAGGATAATTAGCTCCGTATTATATCCAAAAATCATCTCAATTGCACGCATTCTGAGGCCTGAATAAATCATTTTGTGATTTCCTTAATTATTTTTTAATAGATCCATTTCACATAGAAATTTAGTTTTATTAATTTTCCTGGATTCATCACACTCAGATCTATCTAGGATAATATTTATATCTGAAGATCTTGTGATTTGGTATTTATTAAATTTAATGTAGTCAAAATCACCTTGCATTCATATTTAATTCATAGTAAATTCATATAGTGTCAGAAAAACCTAAACAAATTAGGGTAGCTTAATTTCATTGCATTTCACCATCTGGACAAGTTTCATAATTTTTGGAAATAATTTATCCACTTTTCTAATATTACTTGTAAACTGGCCTGATTTTGCATGTGTCTTTTATTTGTTGCATAAAAATTGTTGAAAAACCAAAAAAATACCTTCTAAAAATACGACCTCTTAAATTTGCTTAAAATCTACCTAAGGAGACAGCAGCCTCCCTGAGTTCGACCTTGGGCTTGCCCAAGTAAAATAAATTTGCCGCTTGAGATTAATTGAACGTTGATTGAAAGTGGTTTTTGATTAGCTCTTATTACCTAACTACAACGAAAGACATGACAATTAATTTAACCATTAATTTGATTAAATTAACAAGGGTATTAAGACATTGTTCATCTCGCTCCTGGACTCAAAAAAATCATAATTTTCGGATGCTTATGTAATTCTTCCCATGTTTCGAGGTTCGGAATGTGACAACGTGGCATCATAGCCAATTGGAAGATTAGAGGAATTATACCGAGTTCTTGGTTTACTAATAATATTTATTGATAAGGTTTAGAATAACTGACTAAATGATAATCGCTATTTGTAGATGTTGATTATCTCGAACCAATATAGGAGTCGTCATTCACTTGATTTAGCAGCTCAAAATGCCAAATTGATTAAGATAATAGAGGAGCTCTCACAACTTATTTGAGATCTACCTGAGCACCACCAGAGTAAGGACAAGGATCAGATGTGTTGCAAGAGGTGTCTTGACAGAGAAAGGTGACTTCGTGAAGAGCGTAGGGATGAAGTCATTAGCCATGTGAGCTCGAGGTGAACCATTCCTACAATAAATGTTACTTTAATTTTTGATTTGGCAATAAAAGTTATGTTTTTCAGTCCCCATATGATATTAGGTAAATGAATGCACTATAAGGTCCCTTAGTACAATTAGGATTATGTACCATGACCATCTTAATGACAATACAACTGTTGATTCAATTATTGTATCATAGAGTCTGGTGCTTGAATGAATATCCAAAGAGTTAGATTGAGGACTCATCAAGCACCGTCAACCGATTATTAAGGGATGATCTCCAGCCTGAGTAGGAGATTGCAATCCTTCCTCTTTGGTCGATATATGACCGACCTCTTGATGCAGGTCCTCAGCATAGGAATAGAGATTCGGAGGTGATATACTAGTTAGGTCAAAGCGTTGACTTAACAAGATCAAGATAACCAAGTCCTATGTTGTATACTGTCATGATATAGGCATGCATCCTATGACCGGAGACAGATGTATTGTTATATGTCTAAGTATGTACATTTGGAAGACCAATAGGTTGATGCCTAATCAAGGTCTATACACCGACGGACTAGTGTACATATAAGGGCGTATGAGTAGTATGATCTCTCAAAGGGATCATATAGATTCACTTGTGAATAGGAAGACATGAGCTCACTCATGAGGTATTGGGATCGATTAAATTCGATGCATGGTCGTCTTGCTTTGGAAGCATGACAGGACTTTGTAGGTATGATATATGCTTTTGGAAAGCATATGATCGATAGTAACTCCCAATGACCAATGAAGAAACTTAATGATAAAACCCTGAAGATGACAATGTAAATTGTTCTATATCTTTGGGTTTATTATAGGTCTTCCATTATGCATGATGTACAAGTATTAAGAATACCTGAGGGTGATGTGATCATAAATGATTGTATAATCATGACGCTTCCATTCCGAGGGAGTGATGAAAAAGGTCTGGATTTTAGTGACTCTACTCAGTAGAGAAGTTATCTAATCTTAATCCAAATGTTGGACATTGATCTGAATGTGATTCAGATACAATAAGAAGTTAGATTTATGGCCTTGATTTAATCAAGCATTTATGAGAGGTCCCCGAGATCTGGATATGCGATATGATCTCAATATCGAAGTCACTATATATGGAATGTACATTCACCCTATCCTTATCTCCATGTATCCGCGGAGAAAGCACATTATTCTTGAGAGAGTTCAAGATAAACTCCATTGTTAGATTATATCAAAGCTTTGAGAAATAGATAATTAAATGTGATTTAATTATCATGAATACTGTGAATTTGATTCATATCATTTAGATGCATGAGAATGATGATCCAATGTAATTAAATGTGATTTAATTATTATTGATATGAATAATGTGGATAACAGTCTCCATACTATTCATATATATTATAGATGTGTATAGATGTGATTTATAATATATAACAGAGACCTATTTGTAAATAACATTTTGGATTCATATTGGAAAAATAATTGAAAATGTAAATTACATTTTATTTTGGGTTGTGAATTTGATTCACAATTTTTTTCATGGAATGGTTGCAATTTTAGCAAAATAATTACGAATTATTATTGTGGAAATATTTACAACAAATGTTGATGGAAAATTTAGAGATATTCAAGGGATTCAAAATACCATGAAATAGGAAAGAGGGAGCCACCCTTCCATATGGAGAGGGTGGACGACCACAATTCTTTATGGAAATTGGTGGCCTTCCACTCTCCTTATGGAAGGAGACTTGCCACCTTATTTCTCCAAGAAATATTGATTTAATAAAAATTAATTTTTATTGATTATTATTCAATATATTTAATTTAATTTAATTAATTGTTGTTGGCTTTTTACAACAGAATCATGCCCATTAAAAGAAACACAAATCAATATGAACCATTGGTTTTGTGTTGACCATGGATTTGGATCCATGGAAACCCAAAATATGATATACATAGAGGAAACACTAGCTCTTCTTTACAAACAACAATTGAAAGGGCTATATCTCACTCTCTCTCATCTCAAATGCCATCTCTCTCTTACTCACTCTAAGTGGTCGTCCACATGGAAACCCTAAGAGATTGCCGTCGTGGCTATGCCATTGTGCCGCCGCCTCGACTACTCATGGATCTCCATCTCCTTTGGTGTGCCTTGCTAGTGAACAAGACGTTGGATCTTATGAGACAATATCAGGAGACTCACTGCTAGGATCAAGGCTTTGGATGGCGAGAAGCGCACGATTCATCCCCACGTTCGCAAGCGTCTCTCCAGTCAGATCTGACTTGATATTGGAGGTCTCTTATGTTAGAGAATACGATCACAACCACACTCCATGAGGTAATTATTAATCCTATATGTGGTTCGATGAAAGGATCCAAGAAGTGCTCTTGGATCATGTGGTTTCATCATTTAAAATGTTTAAATTCCGTTGTACCAATCAACTACTGCGACTAGTCGCTCCGATCGCATATGATGAGATCTTTACACTTCTGTGATGCACTTAAGGATCTTCCCATATACTTCATGTGGTATCAGAGCCTATGTTGAGGTTTTGGATATGATCCAAACCCTAGGTGATCTAGGTTCGTGTTTGGATATGCGAGAATCACTATTCTTGCATTGGATGCAAAATTCGAATCGGTTTTTCACCTAATTAAAAACCTAATGTTTGTGCACTGTTTGGTTGTATTTTTTATTAATAAAATTTATTTAGAATGTCCAAATATTTTTCAAAAATAGTAACCTTTTATTGGTACCAAAGTGCATAAAAATGATTCGAATAGTTCTCGCCATGGAAAATTATTTTGCATATTTTTACGGATCTATAAAAAATTATTTTCACTAACTATTTTACCATAATAAAATGTTAAATAAACACCTGGATTAAGTATATAATCAAACCAGCAAATCGTTCGAATTTATTTCATGTGATTCAGACTCGATGTTCTCTAGATATTCCATGTTTAGTGGAGATAGGTCGGAAGATGATTAGATCATCAAACCTCTTTACTTATTATGTTTATTCTTCAATGGAAATCATGGAAATTATGAATTTTCCTTGATTATATATGATTCTTAATAATTATAAAAATAAATGATTATCCATCATAGGCCATTGAATGAATATTTCATGAAAACCCTAGTTTATTCTACAATAGTTGTAGGATGATCTTTACATGGGAAACATTGTTGCTTGAATAGGATTGGAGATTTGTTTAGCAAATATCCTTATAATATTAATCAAAATGGTTTTGATAAATATTATATGGTATAACTTTGGTTGAATGATTGATTACAATCTCATATGCAAAATGATCAAATCACATTATATAGATCTGAAGCGGATATGGTGTTTAGTTGGGGATCGATGGGGTAGTAGGTTACTCTGTGAGCAGTCTGAAGGATATGGGAAAGTCCTTAAGTGCATCATGGAAGCGTGAGGATCACATCGTATGCGATCGGGAGTGACTAGTCATACTAGTTTCTCAAGGCAGGGGAATTTAAAAAATTTTGAACGATGAAACCACATTATCCAAGAATACTTCTCAGATCATTTCATCTAAACCACAAACAAGTATTAGGTATACCTCTTGAAGCATAGTTGCGAACAAGTCTCTAAATGAAGAGACCTCCTATCTCAAGTCTGGTTCAATGGAGGAGACATGTGCGAGCACATTGATGAAATGCATGCTCCTCGCAATCCATGTTGATGATCTATGCAGTGATTCTCCTGATCTCATCACACGAGATCTGACGTCTTCTTCACGCGCGAGACACACCAATGGAGACAGGAATCTACAAGCAAATGATCCAGCAACATAATGGCAATATGACATTGACAGCGACTCTCTTTAGGGTTCCATGGTGGACGTCCACAATGGGAGAGATAGAGGGCGAGAGGGAGACTTGGAGTGTAGAGAGAGAGAGAGGGAGAGAGGGAGAGCATATTTTCCATCTTCTAAAGAAGAGCTAGGGTTGCCTCTTCTTATATAATATTTTGGGAGTCCAAGGATCCCAATCCATGAATAACACAAAATCAATGGATGAGATTGATTTGTGTTTCTTTCAATAGCCATGATTTTATTGTAAAAACACAATAACAATTAATTTAATTTAATATATGTTGTTAATCAATATAAATTAATTTCGAAATAAATAAATTATCCATGGAGATAATTGGAAGGAGATTAGCCTCCTTCCATAAATAGGGGGACGACCACCCATTCCTAATATAAGTTGGTCGCCATCTACCCTCTCTTTAAGGAAGGTGGCTATCTCCTCATAATCCTTGAGATTTCATTATCCCATGAAAATCACCATTATTTATAACAACATTTCATGTAAATTATTTCACAAAAATAAATTCAATTTATTTTGTGAACATTTCAATCATGCCATTGTAAATTTGTGAATCACATTCACGACCAAAAATAAAATGTAAATTACATTTTCAATTAATTGCCCAATATGAATCCAATTCACATCAACATTTAAATTGTAAATATTATTTACAAATAGTTCTCTCTTATGTATTATAAAGCACATTTATAATATATATGATTAATATGGATAGTGCTATCCACATTAATCATATCCATGATAAATAAATCACATTTAATCATCTTGGATCTCTATTGTCATGTTGCCAAATAATATGAATCACATTCACATTATTCACATCTTTGATAATTAAATCACATTTAATTATCTTAGATAACTCTCTTTATATGTCTAAATAATATGAATCAATTCATATTATTCATGATAATTAAATCACATTTAATTATCATTTTCCTTAATGCTCGGATATATTTTCAACAATGAAATTATCCTTGAACTCCTTCAAGTATAATGCGCTTTCTCTGTGGATACTTGGAGATAAGAACATGGCAATTGTACGTTCCACGTATACTAAATTAGATATTGAGATCAAATCTCAAATTCAGATCTTGCGGACCTCTCATAGATGTTTTATTAAATCAAATTTGTAAATTTAATCTTTCCATTGCATCTGAATCACATTCAGATCAGTATCCAACATTTGGATCAAGATCAGATCACTTCTCAATTGAGAGGAGTCACTAAAATCCAAACCCGTTTCATCACTCCCTAAGAATAGAAGTGTCATGGTTATACAATCATTTGTGATAACATCACCCACAGGTATTCCTAATACCTATACATCCTGCATATTGGAAGACCTAGAAGAAACCTGAAGTTTTATATCTATTTAGATTGTCTCCTTCAGGGTTTTATCATTTTCTCATTCAATCATTGGCAGTCGGTATTGATCATATACTTTCCAAAAGCATATATCAAACCTACAAATTCAGTTAAACTTTCAATGTGAGATAACCATGCACGGAATTCGATTCCCAATATCTCATGAGCGAGCTGATTTCTTCCAGTTTAGTAAATGAACCTTTATGATTCCTTTGAGAGATCGTATTACTCATATGTCCTTGTATGTACACCAACACACCGGTGTATAGACCTTGATTTGTCCATCAACCTATCGATCTGCTAAATGTACATACTCAAACATATAGTAGCACATCTGTCTCTGGTGAGAGTATGCATGCCTATATAATGATAGCATATGACATAGGTCTTTGGTTATGTCAGTCTCATTAAGTAAAATCTTTGACCTAACTTAGCACAACTCCAAATCTCTATTCCTATGCAGAGGACATGCATCAAGAGGTCAGTTAGATATCAGCCAAAAGAGAAAGATTTCCATCTCCTACTCAGGTTGGAGATCATCTCTTAATAATCATTTAACGGTGCTCGATGAGTCCTCAATCTAACTCTTTTGATATTTATCCAAGCACCAGCCTCTATGATTCAACAATTGAATCAACAACTATATGATCATAAGGATGGCCATGGTCCTAATTATACTAAGGAACCTATTATGCAAATTAATTATTCTTTATTTCAAATTAGGGAGTGATATCTGCATTAACATTTATTACATAATGGCTTGTCACGGGCTCGCATGTCCAGCAATCTCCGACAAGCCCAAAGAGCCATTAATGGGCTAATATTTTAAACCCATACTCATGTGACAATCATAGACTATTTAGAAAAATAGCTAGGTAAGTTGATCAGTCACTCTGTTTCCTAGAGACTACGCCATGTCCTTTTACGGTACTTGCATATCTTCAGTAACAGTACTTGCATCCAATCAGAATGTTGCATCTTATGCAGCCAATACTCATTATTAAGGAACTTATAGTGT
This sequence comes from Ottelia alismoides, assembly GCA_037367405.1. NCBI lineage: Eukaryota > Viridiplantae > Streptophyta > Magnoliopsida > Alismatales > Hydrocharitaceae > Ottelia > Ottelia alismoides. Next base: position 274,483 of record JAZKJV010011494.1, on the reverse strand, counting down.
ATCTGACACTGTAACTTTATAATTATTATGACAGTACGTAATTTCTATTATCCTTATCAGAATACCCTTATACCTGGAGATCTCTATCTCCTAAGACTAAGACCCAGTCTTAGGTCTTATAAGACATCTGTCATTAAGATCTTTTAAATCACTATCTATCAAGTCTTATGTTCTTGAAGATATTGTTATTACTGCAATTAAGTATTTTATCTTCATAGTAGGATTGGTAACAGTTTACTTCTCCCACTACATGGCAGACATCTGACTTCTGTACATATCTAGCATACACCCGGCTTCTCATAACTGATGCACAAGGGTAGGAAGTATTAGCATTAACTTCTTCAACTCCTTGAGGTGCTATCCATTCAAATAGGTACCATATATTAAGGGAAAGAAGCCTTTCTAGGATTTTTCCAGAAAATGGAACATGTCCAAGGTGTACCACTAATGTGATGTCTAAATACCCTCTTTTCTTTGCTTATGAACAACTTCAGAACTAAGATCTAAAAGGTATCCTTAATATCATATATCAAGGTATGGAATAGCCAGACTAACAAAAACTTAATATTATCCTTATATCATTCCAGATGATTAGGATATCACCTACATTTAGCATGACAGACACAATGGCACTCCCACTAAGGTTCACATGGTTCATCAAGATTCTATCAAAAATCATAACATTTATAATTTCATCAAATCTAATGTTCCAACTACAAGAAGCTTATTTGAGTCCATAGATGGAGTTCCTTTAGCTTGCACATCTTGCCTTCCTCAACTATGAAGCCCTGGGGATACTTCATAATAATATTCTCGAAGAGGTATTCATAGAGGAATACAATATTGACTTCCATCTTTTTTATGTCAAAGTCAAGTTTTATAGCTATAGTTAGCAATAATTTGATGAGTTTATGCATGGTCACTAGAAAGCAAGTCTCATCAAAGCGACGTCTTCTTTCTGTGTGTATCTTGAAGATACAATGCTTTGAAGGTCTCTACCTTCTCATCAGTTCCCTCTTTCTCTTGAAGATCCATTTACACCTAACCGGTTTTACCATTATTGGTGGTTCCTCGAAGTTCCATATACAACATTTGTATATGAAGTCTACTTCATACTTTATTGCTAGCATCTATCTTTCCATGTTATAATCCTCAAAAGCTTCATCATATGAAGTTCGATCATTGTCCGACTTTACTGACACATGGAATCCATTCTCAAACTCATTTGAAGAGGTATTAGTGTTTCATCTTTAATTATCCTTTTAGTTTCTGATTTTAGGAGCCTCATTATCTTCTCAAGATTAAATGTGTTCCTTCACTTCATTTTTCATCTTGATTCTCAAGAGAGTCATCCTCTAGGAATCATATCCTTCGAGATGAAATCGTTTAAGAATCTCAAGGTCATAAAGTAGGTATCCAATACCATCATTTATTCTCTGAATGAAGTAGCACTCTCTGGTGCAAGATTCCAGCTTACTTGCATCCATGATAAAGTTATGGACCAAGCAACCCTAAATCTTAAAGTGTCCGACACTAGGCTAGATTCCAAACCATACCTTATGAGGATGTTCAGGTTTAGATTTGTATGGAATCTTATTAAGGATATATATTATAGTCTCTACTACATATATACTAGGAAACGAAGAGATAATTATTCTGAGATTCATCATTGATCAAATCATGTCACACATGATTTAATTGCATCTTCCTACAACTCTATTGAGTTTAGATCTATCAGGAGGAGTGAGATAGGAATGGTATCCATATCTCCCTAAGGTATTATTTAAATTCCTCTAATAGGTACAAGCTATCATGGTTAGATCAAATTCATTTCAACCTCTTTCAAACTTTGGTTCTAAACCAAAATTGAGAAATCTTTGAACATTTCAAAGCTTTCTAAGGTGAAGAGAATAAGTCTCATGTCACAAATAATCTTCAATGGATATCACATATCATTAATGTTCACTATGATATAGATGATCCACATACATCAATATGTATGTAATCTTGAATATCTTGATATCTTATACCATTCTCAGAGATGGGTGCATTAGACAGTTTTACTTTGAATACAATATTCACAAGTACATAAGATTTGAAATCTCAAACATTCTAAAGTTTATCTCTTACTAGTCTGTTGATTTCGTCAAGAGACTTATGTCCGAGGTTTGATGCCAGATCATTGTAAAATGATCTGCATCCCCCTATTGACCTTTAAAGTTTTAATTTTCAGTATTAGAAATGTTAAATGAACCAATCATTAATTTTCTAATTTAATGTAGTCCTCCAGATGTTAGATTACCATCTAAATTATATTCATCATAACTCTTTATGATAGGTCTAATCCAGAATTCATGTTTATTTCCATTATTTAGAAATAAACTATGAATGTATTCTAATATCTAGGTCACAGAGACATTCGCTATGACTAAGTGATCTCCCACTGAAAACATGAAGTCTATCAATCCAATAAAGATTGTTGCAACAATTGCATCAATATCCATGTTGATAACTATTAAACCACAATATCAATACTCTAGCCTTCTAAAACATATGCATCCAATTGCAAGTGTCATTAGAAGAATGAGATACAATTGTTAGACTTTGATATTATCTAATAAGAGAGTCAATTTCAATGATTATATATAGATGTATATTATTCCGATGCACTATCCGAGTCCTTCCCAAAGGACTTTAGATAGTTCGAATAGTCAAACTATCAATACATATGCATGTTGCAGTATTGGCATTCATCCAACCCATTGGATGTCATATGTATGGAAGTCACAGAAGTATAGTCCACTCTTTGACTTTCCTTCTCAATAGGGTCAAACCCGTGCTTCCATTGTGCTCCCGTCATCTATAAACAACCAATGCTTAAGACAAATGATCTCTTATGTTGAATTCAAAAGATTTCAATATAAGAGTATTTCAACATTTATGTTTGCGCCTCATTCAATTCATACAATATGAATATTATGAAGTTTTATGAATTAATAGAGTATAGATAGTATAATGATGAAACTCGTCGTATCTACATCCATCTTAACTCTTAAAGACTTTGATTCAAGCATGTACTCAAACATTTTGGGTACACTATCTCTTATCGAGCCACCATTTTGCATAATAGAGGGAATCGTGTCATTCATGGTTAAATGTCGAGAGCATATGTGTATGACAAAACATATTCTTAGATTTTATAAATATCATTTGATAATTACGATCATCAACATGATACTTCCAAAGCACACACGATGAGAGATGAAGACTATAGAGACATACAAACCCTAGGTTGTTATCCTATTGTCTATTTAATTGTCATTCCTCGTTATTATAAGGAAACTTGCACATTGCAACCACATACATTATGTGCCCAATAACAAGAACATGAATCCAATTCAAGATAATTTACTGGTTATTATTAAGTATAGTATTGAGTGGGTTTAATGAGGATTATCTGAAATAAGTAATTTGCATAAATATCTATATATATACATATTTTACTTTGATTTAGGAATTTTTATATCAAAGTTATCTTACCTTGTCAAAACTGAAAGTTCATTCCCTTAGTCACTTTCAATGTAAAAGAATCAATAACAAGCAAGATTTGGGATTTCCTTTCTTATCTTTGTTACATCCCAATAATATGAGAAACTGTAACTTAGATAAAAAGAAGCGTGAACACATTCTACCTTGCAAGTCCAACTTGCATTCGCAATTTGGTCTTTAACACCCGAGCCCAGCACCCCTAAGGTGATATTGACCCATCGTTAATTGAACCAACCGTCAACAGGATTAGAACTTGCTATGTGCAATCCAATATCACCTTAATAATATGAGGACTCGATATTGGTGTCACTATGCATATGGTCGTACTCCTTCGAGAAGCAAAGAGCCTGATCAAATGTGCTTGTATGCAGGAGCTGTCATTTCAGACAGACGTCTCCTACATACAATCCCTAACGATGGAACCCTTTCACCATGACGAGAGACCATAGATGTCACTTATGTGGCATGACAATGGGTAAGGAAGGGATAATGTTTGAAGGGATCATGACGTATTTTTTTAATTATTAAAATTTGAATAATATGTCTTTGAGATAATAACATATTTTCAGTAACAACAAAGAATGTTTGTTGGATATTAATTGGATTATTAATTTAATGTGATTAGATTAATTGGAATCTAGTTAAAATTAAAACATTCTATTATGAATAGAGTTGTATTTCCTTGGAAGAATTAATCGTAATGAAATTGATTCATAACGATTAATTAGAATTTGAACATGATATGGAGGATCACAAAAGTGACATCCATGGTCTTCCGTAAAGGCGAAGGTTCCGTCACAAGGGATTATATGTAGGAGACGCATGTCCGAAGTGACAACTACTTCATACAAGCGCATCTGGATCGGGCTCTTTACTTCTCGAAAGAGTAAGGTCGCATGCGTAGAGACCCCAATATCGGGCCCTCATATTAGTGGGGCAATATAGGATTGCACATAGTGAGTTCTAATCATGTTGATGGCTGGTTCAGTTAAGGACGGTTCAACATCACCTTAGGGTTGGTGGGCCCGGGTGTTAAAGACCAAATTGGGAATGCAAGTTGGACTTACAAGGCGGAATGTGTTCCCGCTTCTTTTTATCCGAGTTACAAGTTCTCATATTATTGGGATATAACAAAGATAAGAAATGAGATCCCACATCTAGCTTGAGATATAATGGTAAGTATATATCCTACATTTAAAGTGATTAAGGGAATGATCTTTCAGTGTTGACAATGCAAGACACATTTGATATAAAAAATTCCTAAATTAAAGTAATATATATATACACACACATATATATATGCAAATTTCTTATTTCATATTATCCTCATTAAACCCACTCAATACTATAATTAATAATGACAATTAAAATATCATGGATTAGATCCATGATCAAAGTATTGTACTTGCAGTTGGACACATAATGTATGTGGTTGCAATATGCAAGTTTCCTCATAAGAATGAGGAATGCCAATTAAATAGACAATAGGACAACAACCTAGGGTTTGTGTGTCTCTATAGTCTTGATCTCTCATCGAATGTACTTTATAAGTGACTTGGTGATGATGATTGTAATTGTCAAATAATCCTTAAAAAATTCTAAGAAGATGTTCAGGCATACATATATGCTCTCGACAATTAATCATGAATGACATGGTGTACTGTATCATGCAGAATGGTAGCTTTATAAGAGATGATGTATTCAAAATGTTTGAGTACTTACTTGAACCAAAGTCTCTTTAAGAGTTGAGATGGATGTAGATATAATGAGTGTCATCATTCTACTATCTATACTCTGGCCATTCATGAAGCTTCATAATTTTCATATTGTATGAATTAAATGAAACATGTATAAATGTTGAAATACTCTTATATTGAAATCCTTTGAGATCAACATCAGAGATCCTTTGTCTAAAGCAATTGTTGTTTACAGATGAAAGGAGCGTAGTGGAAGCATGGGTCAGACACAAGTAAGAGAGAAAGTCAAGGAGTTGACTATACTTATGTGGCTTCCATACATATAATATCTAAAGAGATTGATGAATGCCAATATTGCAATAAGCGATGTACTGATAGTGTTACTATCTAGACTATCTTGGATACTTAGAGAAGGACCCAGATGGTTGATGAATCCATGATTCATTAATTTTCTGTCGCATTTTGACTTAAAACCCTTAACAATTACATGTAAATATCCATTAATTCCTATCTTTTAACAAAACCTCATTCATGAATAAAAATGCACTTTTAAGCATCAAAAACATGTAAATAAATAAAAGAATAAAAATAAAGAACAAAGAAAAGAAAATAAGGCAGATTGGAGATATGCATATATGTATAATATGACTTATAAATATAAATATAGCTGCAAGGTATAATTATAACCTAACCCCAAGACCAAGTCAGCATGGATTGGTCGACAAAATCAATAAGTAGGGGGAGATAAGGAAAGAAAACATAAAAATAAATTAAGACACACTTCACACATTGTTCACTATTTATCAAATAAATACAAAAAATCATTGATTTTTAATTAATTCATTTGTACATATTTTTCACCAAACTCTTTTCCTAATTATTTCTAAAAATGTAAATAAAAATATAAAAATAAGTTAAAAACATTATCCTGAATATATGCCAAGAAATCCAGCTTTTAAGTTTTTAAATTCTCAAATTCCAAACCTCATAACTTCTTCATACGAACTCCAATTTCACTCTACTCACCTTTAAAGTTCATAAAAATAATATTATCTAATTAATAAAATGGTTTCATTGAATTCGGAGTCCGTTTGCAAAAAGTCAGTTTTGGGACCTAATGACAACGGGGTTTCTGGGCTATTTATTTTATTTAGGAAATACTATTTACAATTTTATTATTTTATAATTTCCAATTATTTTTATGATATTATATTTTCATCATAATTTATTTCATAATTTTTGGACCTTATTTATTATTTTAATAAAATCCAATACCCTAATTTATAAATAAAAATTAACTGATTAACTTATACTTTTATTTATTAGTATATGTAAATTAATTTATTAAAATCCCTTAAAATTCACATAGCATTTATTTATTATTCTAATAATAAAGAAAATACAAAATTAATATTTAATTATTTATTTATTAAATTAAAAATCCAAAACCTATTTATCTTTATCTATTTATTAATTTAATATTTATATTTATTTATAAAAAGTAATTATTCTATAATTTAGATAATTTAATTATTTACATTTCTTGTTTTTATACCAACTTAAAATAACGCTATTTACTATTTATTATATAATATATAATGTATTTATGCATCTGGCCATCCAGGTGCTGACACGTGTCAGCACCTGGTGCTTCTTCTCCAAGAAGCTGGTATCGTTTCTATTCTAAGCGACCTTCTTCAACGAATTTTCTTGCACACACTAAATGTATTTCACTCAATCCAAGCCACTGAATCCCCTCTTTTAACAACCAAGATACTCGGCCACCCTTAGATTAAACTTGAGGCCCACGAAATCTCTCTATAAAACCCCCAATGTTGGCGGTTTTTCGACAACTTTCTCTTAACCACCTGAAGCTCAAAATCCAGTGGTCGATCCCTCCCTTCCTCGCCTCGCTCCTCTTGCTTAGGAAGTGACAGCTCCGATCAAAGGTACCCACGTGGAAGAAGGACCATCGGGGAGGAGTTCCAAGGTGCTTGCCAACCCTTGCATTGCCGCCTCGTACGCGTGGAGCTCCAAAAAGCCGACCCGTCGAGAGACGAACAACAGAGGTCGTACACCCTGCACTTCACAGGTAACTCATCCATCTTCATAGATTTCTTTCTCGATCCTCATGCCTCGATTAATGTGGTTAATCACGTCATTAGTCATCCTAATCATCTAGCTTAAACGCACATTCAAATTCAACATTCAAATCGTTTCATCCTCAAATCAAATCGAGATCCAATTTTCATTATTCTTTACGCCTCTATTTTTCAAGTCCGGAAACACCATTTCTATCTTGCAAAATTAAACTCGTTGGCCGATTTCATCGCAAATCGAGCATATATATCTCTTCTTTGCAGGTTCTTCTTGAATCTGGAGCAATTTCAAGGCTTCTGGAGTCCTTAATCATCACGTAATTCATGTTCAAAGATGATGCAACAACCTTAGCCTCATAGCGTCAAAGCATTAAATGACCATCTTCGTCAAGCTTTCTACGGCGTCCAAGACCACTCCCAACCACGTACCACCGCAGGCGAGCTCGAGGGTTGGAGGAGCCACCCCTCTAGCCCTGCCGGAGGCCTTAGATCGTCACCAGTCGCCGACGATAAATCAGAGAAGAAGGCTCATCGACTACCTGCGCAAGAATGGAAGAACCACCCAAGAATACCAAAGGGTACAGTTAGATGACACGTGGCAGCAACAGATGTCTCAGATCGATTCTGATGTTATAATCTTGACCGTCCGATCTGAAGGGGTGTGAATTTTGCATACTAAGTCCAGAGGATCTCCAGAATTTCGGCACGCCTCCAAGCTTTCCAGATATTGCAATTAGGTCCCCGCGCAGGGACCTAAATTTAATAATTCAATTTCCTTTACGATTTAGTCCCTGACAGAGGACCAAACTGCAGAAACTTTCTTTCTTTTCTTACATTTTTACCCCTGTATTGTAAGGTGACTTTGGACGTATTTTTGACATTATTTTCCGTAAATTTTTTTAGGGTAGTTACACAACTACCCCAGCGAGGTTGCTCAGTATTTCTTGTGCATTTTCGTCGCTTCATCGTCGTGTTTTGATTTGTTGAATCTCAACTCCGTTTTGATTTGTTTTTTAGTGTTGTTGGAGCCTGTTGCTCGTCCACTTCACCTACTATATAATATCACCTATATTTCACCTATTCTTCGCATATTTTATTGTAGGTAAATTGTTTGAAAAATATCATTTTGAAAAATAAATAAAAATTGGAAAAATATAAAATGAAATAAAAATTTAAAAATCAAAATTCCATAAAAAAATCGTGTTTCTTCGATCACTCAAAGAAGAGATAAAATAATCACAAAAATATATTTTCAATTAAAAAATCAAAGTATACTATTCTGCCTCCTTGTGTTCGACCCCGACACACTTACCTGGCTAAATAAATAGTGTAAGGTTTTTTTTAATAAGTGATCTTTGTTTGATCGACTAGGATCTCTTTGCGGTTTTCGACACCGACAACCCAATCACTTAAAGCCACAATCGGACCCGAGCCGCATCAAAATGGCACCGTTATCGGGGAGGCATTAGTGTTATTTTGATTTTTTTACATATTTTGTGATTTTATTTTCTCTCTCTTTTTTTCGTAGCTTTTACTCGTTTTTTCTTACGGCCTTTTCTCGAGTCATTTATCGATCGTCTTTAGCCGCTAACCAATTATTGTAGGGCCTGCCGGATTAGCCGATTTCTTAGGAAGACGAGTCAGTTGAGAGAGCAGAGGTCGACTCCTTCTCTACGAGTCGGTTGTAGAGGGAGAAATAGAGAGAAAGCTGTATTGAACTTTAGTAGAAGGGGTCCACTAAGGACTTCACGACTTGTACTCCCCCCACATTTATTTTGGGGTCTGATTCAGCGAGTACCGTGTATTCGGGGGATCAGGGCACCCACCGCAGTTTTCTCTCATCAACGGTTTTTCCACAGCTTTTTCGAGGATAGATGCTTGCTTAGGAGTTTTCTTTTATTCTATCTGATTGTGCTTATGTAGTAAGTCTTAGGACTCGCAACCTAGGTGCATGATTTTAGGTTTTTTCTAAAAAGAAAATAAAAAATAGACGTTTGTTTGAAAAAAATCAAAAAAATATAAAACCCCAAAATAAAATCGGGACTACTAATGTATCTGATCTAAAATAAAAATAAGGTTCATTTGATTTGGGAGAGTAATCCCCGCATATTTTCTTAGAGTGCACGAGTGAGAGACGACCTGTAAGGTTAGAGCCATAGACCCATATTTTTCGCAAAATACTACTTAGTCTATACACCTAATCACCGCTTCTAAGTGGGTATGCTCGAGTAGCTTGAAACGGTCCGGGTTTACTTAGTAGAGTGGGAGGTTTAGAGGACACTGCGTAAGGCTTCGTCCTCAAGTAACATGGGTAGCTAGAAACGGTCCGTACTTACTCCCATAATGGCTGAGAGCAAGTGATTTTTTGTAGAGACTCGGGCCAGTGTTTCGGGGAAAATATCAGGCACCTATCAGCTCACATCAGCTAACATTAATCGATTGTACTTGTTTTCTAATTACAACCCTAAAACCGACAAGATAAAAGACCGAATTCTTACGGTCATCATCGGGTTGCGTTGGTGAAAACGGGGTTTGCTTTGTGTTTACTTGCGGGGCATGAGTTACCGCGGTTTTACGCATTTTCCCTCTCTCTTGAATCACAAATCGTGCTCTCCCGATCATTCTCTTGATATCGAAGATGATGTCTCGACGACTTTTCTGCTCAGACTTCGAGAGCTTTCGACAGTCCATCGTCATTCGTACATCTTCACAAGCTTGGGATGACTCTCTTCCCAACTGGTCCCATCTGATCTCGAGGAGAGTCAGACCCAGACTCCCTCGCCTCCGGGCTAGACTATTAAGGCATACCCTTGTCTCAATACATCATCGATATCTTCAGCTGAGTTTTCGCTGAGTTCTTATGAGAGCTTTTCTTTTCCAGAAGATTTGAAGCAGATGGCTCGCGGCAAAGGACCAACAGATGAGAGGACACCAGTAGAGGATCACCATGATGAAAGATCGGACTCAACTGTAGATATAACAACCAGAATTCTCTACACATTACAACAGATGAATTTACAGATTCGAGAGCAATTTAGAACTCAGAACGAGTTGCGAACTGAGATAGCCATGCTGCGAGCAAGGGCCGGGAACCCTTTACCGCCTACAGTGGTTCCCGCCACGTTACGAGATGAATATGACCTGGGTGCGAGAACGCTCCATCATTGGATTCGGCTAACGCCGAATCAAGGGCTATACGAATTGCAACTGTCCTTCATCTCATTGCTTCCCAAGTTTTACGGGAATGCTACAGAGGAGCCGTTTACCTTTTTGTAGCAGTTCGAAATGATTTGCGGTATGGCTAGTTATCCAGGCATTACACAAGAGGTTGTTCGCCTCAAAGCCTTTCCCTTTGCCTTAGCCGATAAGGCACTTTATTGGTTGAGCCACCTGGGAAGGGAAATTTCTACATGGGACGATATGAAGTCCACATTTCTGTGTAAATATTTTCCTCTAGGGTGGACGAACATGACGAGGAGTCAGATCTCCAATTTCATGCAGCTACCGAATGAATCTTTCCATGAGACATGGGATAGATTTAAAGATCTTACGGAGAGATGCCCGCATCATGAGATACCGATGAAGGTGCTAGTTCAGAATTATTTCGGAGGACTCCAGCCGAACATTCAAGGTTAGTGAGTGTCGTATATGGCAGCATCTATTTGAATAAGGATGCCGAGTCAGTCTGGTCCATCTTCAAATGGATGGCAGAGAACTCAAGAGTCGTCGACTCTACTCGGGCATTTCAGAGAACCCCTCAGCCACCACATCACCGAAAGCATCATAAGGTGGCTAATATTCAAAATCTGAATCCAACACCAACATGGGCTTCATTAGCGAGAAATTAACATTGGTCGATGTGATTCAGAAACAAGTTCAGGACTTACAGCCGCTGCGAGAGTTGGAGAAACTCTCGTCTCTGCCTCAGCAACTGAGCGATCTTACGTAGAAGGCCACAGAGCTCCAACTTCAATACCAACAGGGCCAATCTTCTTTGACCGCACAACCTGCACGGAGGACCTTACCCGCTCAACCCACCCGACAGATTCATTTTGTACAGAGCGAGTCTGAGACTCCACAGATTGATTGGCATGAGGATCAGTCTCATGCCAATCCTGGCCAGATCATCGGTGATGTAGACATGTATGTTGAGCCTCAAGCCACTCTTGAGATCAACGGGATTTGGTATACTCTGATTCAACATCCGAGTATACCACATCATCAGCAGCAACAGTATAGCCAACCGCAACCGTAGAATGGACGTCTAAACTTTCAGCACCGACACAATTTCACGCAGCAGCAGTCTCACCAGCATGCTTATCAGAGACCACATTCAAACCAGTATCCTGCTCACCATTCACAGTCACATCACTATCAGCAACAATAATAGTCTTCCTTTACACCACAAAGATCCTCCCAGCCTTCCATCTCACAGCATTACACGCCAAGGTAGGAGAGAATAGAGGGCCAGGGCCACCATACCGAACATGAGATGTCTTCACAGGCCCAGGAAATAACTCAAATCATGGATATGCTGAGTACGCTCCAGATTGCACATAAGACAGAGATTGAGCAAGTTAACCGTCGTCTGGATGAGTTAACTGCACCGAAGACCACTCTCCCAGCCCAGCCTCAGATGAATCCGAAGAACAAGAGGAGGCATCCAGATCAGGTAGACAAAAATACATGTATGATCTCATTTCCTGAATTTTTATCTAACTTCATTTTTCTCAGGAGCGGTAGATCACCACGAGCACCTACTGGAATAGAGGAGAGGGCACTTGATGCGGAGTAGGAGCAAATCCATGAACAACCAAATTCTGATGCTGAGGAGGAGAATCAACGCAATGATGAGGACCACCTTAAAGATCCAAGAGAAGGGAGCGATGCCGATACAGTTGACATGGACACCAGCGAGTCAGACGATGATATCACGCCTGGCCATGCAGATACTCCCGACAAAAATATGTCTTCTCCTTTTTTAGAGAGTTTTGTACATATTTCTGAAACTCTCGATGTACATGCTGATTCTGAATTGAATAAAAAGTATGATTTTCTCATTCTTTACATTGTTCCCTTTCCTGATGCTTTGTTTGGAAAAGGAAAGAAAAAACTTCAAAAAGAATGTTGTCACTCCAGAGACCGAGCGATTACTAAAAGATCACATCTTTCTGAAGATTATGCTTCACGGTGCCTTAGATCATTTTCCTACGCTTAAGAATCAATTGAAAAACCGATGTACTATGCGTAGGAAAAAGAGATCACATACAAAGAAACATGTTTTGACCAAGGCCACATCTTGTGCTCTTCAGAATAAGTTACCGAAGAAGAAGAAGGATTCAGGAGCGCACTATGTCAGATGTGAGATCGCAAATGCTGAATTCGATCGCACTCTATTAGATAATGGTTCCTCGATCAATTTGATACCATCTTCCTTACTCGACAAGCTCGAGTTAGGTCCTCTTTACAAATCCCGTGCGATCCTTTAGTTTACTAATAGATCCGTTAAGGAACGTTATCGTAATCATGTAGGGTCTGCAATTCCCAGTGGACTTTATGGTCCTGGACATGGATTGCCCTACATAGTTACACCTTACTCCAATCATTCTTGGGAGGCCTTTCTTAGAGACCGCAAAGGCTCTCTTCGATTATGATACAGAGAAGGTATCTTTTCGCGCTGAGGGCGAGAAGGTACATATAGAGATGGCGAGAGATTCAAACACATCCAGTGATGCATCTTCCGATTTCTTGAGTTTTTTAGCTGCCTGCGATTGCATGGATGAGGTTCGTCTTGACGACCTTGAGAGGTATCGAGTAGAGACCCAAGATTTCCTAACAGAGGATGGGTCCGAGACCACAGTTGGCAGTTCTTCAGACGATACCTTATATTTCAGTATGGATGACGAGAAGCAGAGGGATCAGACTTCTGAAGAGTTTATTGCAGATCTTTTAGAGTCAAAATCTTTACACAATTCCTCCACTTCAATTGATCTAGAGATAGAGCTCCATTTAGCTGAATTGTTTTCCTCTGATCATTCTGAGGATGAGCATAATAGCGAGTCAGATGATGTTTTAAACATCTTTTATAGTCCGACTCCATAGCATATTGAGATGGTGAATAACCAGATTGGCAATAAATCCACAACCGATACAGATCACAATACACGTATAGATGAGGTTTCAGCAGAGCTAGAATCTACCTTACCTGAACTGAAGTTGTTGCCACCAAATATGAAGTATGCTTTCCTTGCGGGTCCACATCGATAGTTTTCGGTCATTATCAGTTCATCTTTGACCGAAGAACAAGAATCTCACTTGATGGAGGTTCTTGAAAGAAACCGTAAGGCTATTGGGTGGATTGTATCCGATATCCGCGGGATTAATCCAGCTTTGTGTTCTCATCATATATATCTCGATCATGACAGCAAACCTTCCAGAGAATTTTAGCGTAGGCTGAATCCGATTTTACGAGAGATTATCAAAAAAGATATTACAAAATGGTGTGACGCAGGGTTCATCTATCCCATCTCCAACTCTGAATGGGTTAGCCCATTACATGTTGTCCCGAAGAAGTCGGGAATTCAGATGGTTAAGAATGAGAGTGGAGAGGAGATTCCAAAGAGAGTAACCACGTCGTGGCGGGTGTGTGTTGATTACAGAAAATTGAACACCGCGACGAAGAAGGATCACTTTCCTTTGCCTTTTATAGACCAGGCCATCAAAAGGTTGGTAGGGAAAGAATACTTCTGTTTCCTTGACGGTTACTCCAGATACAACCAGGTAACCATTGCTCCTGAAGACCAGGAGAAAACCACCTGCACATGTCTGTTCGACATGTATGCCTTTACATGGATGCCCATTGGATTGTGCAACGCCCCTGCTACTTTCTAAAGGCGTATGCTTGCTATTTTTGCGGACATGGTCGGTGATTTTCTAGAGGTTTTTATGGATGATTTTTTGGTCTATGGTGAGTCCTTTGACGATTGTTTAGCTCACCTAGATCAGGTTCTTCTAAAATGTTGTGTGGTAGATCTTGTTCTGTTTTAGGAAAAGAGCCATTTTATGGTTACACACGGGACCGTGTTGGGGCACATCATCTCCCAGCAAGGCATGGAGGTTGACCCTTCCAAGGTGGATGTCATCAAGCGCCTCGAACCACCATCCAACATTAAGCAGTTATGGTCATTTCTGGGGCATGTCGGTTTCTACCGACGGTTTATTTAGGATTTCTCTAAGATTGCCTAACCGTTAACTGAATTATTAGGCAAAGACATCGAGTTCTTGTTAGATGATAAATGTCTTAATGCCTTCCTCACATTAAAGGAGATGATTATCAGTGCTCATGTCCTACAGCCGCCTGATTGGTCTCTACCCTTCGAGATCATGGTCGATGCTTCAGATTTTGCGGTCGGAGCTGTATTAGGACAGAGGAGGAATGGACTTCCTGTTGCTATTCACTATGCCAGCAGAACCTTAGATGATGCTCAGCAAAATTACACAGTGACAGAAAAGGAGATGTTGGCAGTAGTGTTTGCATTAGATAAATTCAGATCTTATCTTCTTGGCTCAAAAATCACTGTTTATATAGATCATTCAGCTATTCGGTTTTTGATGGAAAAGAAGGATGCCAAGGCACGCCTTCTTCGATGGATTCTTTTACTCAGGAAATCGATTTGGATATTAAAGACAAACCTGGAGTAAATAATGTGGTAGCTGATCACCTCTTCTGATTACATATAGAGAAGCCTTCAGATGAGTACACACCAGAGATTGCAGAGAGATTTCCTGATGAGAGCATCTTTGCAGTTACCGTACTTCCATGGTATGCAGATATAGTGAATTTTATGGTTACACAGAAAAGTTCTCATGGTTGGCCAAAGAATCGAGTTGATAGACTAGTTTCCGAGGCATGGCATTAACATTGGGATGATCCGATTCTTTTTTCGTGAAGGACCGAACTGTGTTTACAAGCGTTGTATTCCTCAGGAGGAATACAATAGTGTCCTCACTTTGTGCCATTCTTTAGAGGCAGGGGGACATCACTTAGGGAAGAGAATAACACAAAAGATACTTCAGAGAGGATTATGGTGGCCGACTCTTACTAGAGATGCCTGCACATTTGTGAAGAGCTGCCCAGATTGTCAAAGAGCAGTAGGGACAATCAGTGCTAGAGATGCAATGCTGATGCGACCTGTCATTATTTGCGATATCTTTGACGCATGGGGCATAGATTTCATGGGACTGTTCCCTTCCAACAATGGTTTTGAGTACATTCTTCTCGCTGTGTATTATGTTAGTAGATGGGTGGAGGCTATACCCGCACGAACCGCAGACAGTAAGATAGTTTGCAAGTTCCTAAGGGAACACATTATTTCATGGTTTGGGATTCCATGTATTCTTATTTCTGATGGGGGTAGCCATTTCATTAATAAGGAGGTCAAAAAGCTAATCAAGCAATACGACATTGATTACAGAGTAGCTTCTTCTTATCACCCACAGACGAACGACATGGCTGAAGTTTCAAATAGGGAGGTGAAATCAATTCTACAGAAATTGGTATGACCGGATAGGAAGAACTGGTCGCAGCTTCTAGATCAGAGCCTTTGGGCATATCATACTGCATACAAAACTCCCTTAGGTACTTCACCATTTAGATTGGTTTATGGAAAGTCGTGCCATTTGCCCGTAGAGATCATGCACAAATTTGAATGGGCTATTCGAGAAATTTTACTTGATGCAAAGAAAGCAGGAGATAAGAGAGAGATAGACCTGAATGTGCTGGTAGAAAATCGAAATTAGGCATATGAGAACACTCTCATTTATAAGGACAAAGTGAAGAAATGGCACGATAGACATATTCGACACAAGAGCTTTGTCCCTGGGTAGAAAGTCTGGTTGTTCAATGCAAGATTGAGAATTTTTCCTGGAAAATTAAAAAGCAAGTGGGAAGGACCTTACATAGTCAGAACGATGCATGACAATGGAAGTATAGCAATATCAGATATGTCACCTGGTGCAGAACCGTTCGTGGTTAACGGGCAGATGTTGAAGCACTTCGTTGAGATTATTGATCATCTGGCCCGTATTGAAGTGATCTATCTTATACAGGAACCATGATAATTCTTTCACTTCATCTCATCATGTACAAAGACTTTTGAGCCATTCGATTTCTGTAGATCCGCAACACTTTTATATTCTTCATAGACCACAATCGTCCCCATTTTTGCTCGTCTTCTATGCTTAGGATACCAGATCCTAAGTATAGGGGGGACCGATTATTCGTTGATTGATGTTTTATATTTTGTTATGATTCTTTTGTATATCCTTTCTTTTTCACAAATCACTGGTCTTTGATTTTTGGCTACACTCTTTTCTATACTTAGGATGGCTTATCCTAAATATAGGGGGGACCGAGTGATTTCAATGAATTCATTTTCTTTATTTCTTTTGTTCCTTCATTGTATAATCTTTTTACTTAGTCACCTCATTTTTGCTCTTCCATTATACTTACGATGACCTGATTGTAAGTATAGGGGGGTTGACTGACTTTTACTCTCTATTCTTTTTCACCCACTTTTACTTAGCACGAGTTATGTCCTCCTTTTTCTCTTTTGACGCTATGAGCACATAGCACAAGCTAAGTATAGGGGGTTGCATATATATTGTATATATACTTTTGTCCATAACTCGTACTTTTATGTATTTTCTATATCTATAAAATCCATAAAAAGTGCGTAAGGGTTAATTTAAAATCTATTTATACATTTATTTATTACTTATAAAATCCTTGTAAATAAGTAAAATATGTCTTAAACTTGTATTTAAAATCTGTAATTAAAATATGTATTTAAAATTTGTATTTAAAATTTGTATAATACTTATTTAAAATCCTGTTTATTAAAACATGTGAAAAAATCATTTAATCCTTGTAAAATCCTTTGTGTATAAAATCTGTAAAATACATTAGATATTTAACTCAAATAAAATATGTCTTGTAAAATTCATGTACAAAAACTTGTTTATAAAAATCAGAAAATCCATAAAAAATTACAGAGTCCTAAAAGTCATAAAAATTACAAGAGCCTTAAAATCCATAAGAATGAGTAAAATTAGATTATATACTTCACAAAAACATGGTTGCATTTGCATTCACATTTTTCAGAATAAGTTTGATTTCTCAAACTAAGGATTGATTCTAGTCTAAAGAATGGAGCTTGATTATGTCCTTTAACTTTCGTTGTAAGGAGCCTAGTTAGTATCTGGAATTTAGACTCTTCAGGTCTGTGACTTAAAATCTTTGGGTTACATAAGACCATATTTGAGAAATCAAGTCATATGTGCTTAAGTAGACCATTTGATGTCATCCCTACAACTCTACACAGTGAACCAATCTTGAACACATGCACTCTACACTTAGCTCGACTTGCATGGAGTTGCGAAGGGCATTACATCTTGGTAGTGTGTTTCTATCCTTGTCTTTGCAGCATTGACGTCTAAAGACGGGAGAGATTGGGGTTGCGATAGTCGTTTCAGATGAGGGAAGGATCTGCTTACGCAATTTTTCTAAGACCTCAAAAAAGGGATGGAACAAAAAGATGCTATATTCGTCGAGGCACAAAAAGATGAATGCAGTGCAAGCAAATTACAAAGCCAAATCAAAGAAGAAGCCACCAAATACAAATACGACCACAATGGTCCAAGCTTCCACCAAAAATGCATGCACATCTTGGTGGAGACTTAGCTACATCTGTTGAGCTTCACAAGGAGATGCGTCTACACTGGTCGCACTCCACTTCTTTTCTCATTCTTCTACTTTCTCTCTATACTCGATTGTGGACATAACACGAACTGACCTCAGCAGGGAATACCTCCCTCCCTGAGGAAAGAGTAGATGGATGAGGAAGCAATAGAAGTGTATAGCCGGGATGGACGGTATCTTCGTCTCTTTAAGCAGAGAGAGCTGAATCAAATCACACATTGTACAAATTGACTTCAAGGATGATAGAGTTTGCGATATGAATAAATGTGTCTGAACTAGCTGATGAAGTGATCTTGAATAAGGATTTTTGGAACTTGAGGACTGTTGAGGATAAAATCCTAATCCTAGTTAAGGATCCGACAAAATGCTTGTTTCCGGCCCGATCGAGATCCGTCCTTTGTCTGTTCTCACGAATTTGTTTAGGATAACAAATTCATTCTAACTTTCTTTCTTTTCCACTTACTTTTTCAAATAAGTGATTGCTAAGGGACTAGCAAAGTTTAAGTATAGGGGGTTGATGAATCCATGATTCATTAACTTTTCTGTCGCATTTTGTCTTAAAACCATTAAAAAATACATGTAATAACCATTAATTACTATCTTTTAAAAAAACCTCATTCATGAATAAAAATGCACTTTTAGGCATCAAAAACATGTAAATAAATAAAAGAATAAAAATAAAGAACAAAGAAAAGAAAATAAGGCAGATTGGAGATATGTATATATGTACAATATGACTTATAAATATAAATATAGATGCAAGGTATATTTATAACCTAACCTCGAGACCAAGACAACAAGGATTGATCGACAAAATCAATAAGTAGGGGGAGATAAGGAAAGAAACCCATAAAAATAAATTAAGACACACTGCACACATTGTTCACTATTCATCAAATAAATACAAAACTTCATTGATTTTTAATTAATTCATATGTACATATTTTTCACCAAACTCTTTTCGTAATTATTTCTAAAAATGTATATAAAAATATAAAAATAAGTAAAAAATATTATCCTGAATATATGCTAAGAAATCCAGCTTTTAAATTGATAAATTCTCAAATTCCGAACCTCATAACTTCTTCATACGAATTCCAATTTCACTCTACTCACCTTTAAAGTTCATAAAATAATATTCTATAATTAATAGAGGTGGTTTCATTGAATTCGGAGTCTGTTTGCAAAAAGTCGATTTTGGGACCTAATGACAACGTGGTTTCTGGGCTATTTATTTTATTTAGGACATATTATTTAGAATTTTATTAATTTTAATATTTCTAATTATTTTCATGATATTATATTTTCATCATCATTTATTTTAGAATTTTTTGAGCTTATTTATTATTTTAATAAAATCCAAAACCCTAATTTATAGATAAAAATGAACTGATTAACTTATACCTGTATTTATTAATATACGTAAATTAATTTATTAAAATTCCTAAAAATTCACATAGCCTTTATTTATTATTCTAATAATTAAGAAAATACAAAATTACAGTTTAATTATTTATTTATTAAATTAAAAATTCAAAACCTATTTATCTTTATCTATTTATGTATATAATATTTATATTTCATATTATATTTATTATTTATAAAAACTAATTATTCTATAATTTAGATAATTTAATTATTTACATTTCTTATTTTTGTACCTACCTAAAATAACGCTATTTACTATTTATTATATAATATATAATGTATTTATGCATCTAGCCATCCAGGTGCTGACACGTGTCAGCACCTGGTGCTTCTTCTCCAAGAAGTTGGTACCATTTCTGTTCTAAGCGACCTTCTTCACAAAATTTTCCCGCGCACACTAAATGTATTTCACTCTATACAAGCCAATGAATCCCCTCTCATAACAACCAAGATACTCGGCCACCCTTAGATTAAACTTGAGGCGCATGAAATCTCTCTATAAAAACCCCGAAAGTTGGCAGTTTTTCGACAACTTTCTCTTAACCACCTGAAGCTCAAAATCCATTGGCCGATCCCTCTCTTCCTCGCCTCGCTCCGCTCGCTTAGGAGGTGACAGCTCCGGCCAAAGGTGCCTGCGTGGAAGAAGGACCATCGGGGAGGAGTTCCAAGGTGCTCGCCAGCCCTTGCATCGCCGCCGCGTGCGCGTGGAGCTCCGGGAAGCCGACCCGTCGAGCGACGAACAACAGAGGTCATATACGCTGCACTTCACAGGTAACTCATCAATCTTCATAGATTTCTTTCTCGATCCTCATGCCATGATTAACGTGGTTAATCACATCATTAGTCAGCCTAATCATCTAGCTTAAACACACATTCAAATTCAACATTCAAATCGTTTCATCCTCAAATCGAATCGAGATAATTTTTTCATTATTCTTTACGCCTTTGTTTCTCAAGTCTGGAAACACCATTTCGATCTTGCAAAATTAAACTCGTTGGCCGATTTCATCGCAAATCGAGCATATATATCTCTTCTTTGTAGGTTCTGCTTGAATCTGGAGCAATTTCAAGGCTTATGGAGTCCTTAATCATCACGCAATTCATGTTCAAAGATGACGCAACAACCTTAGCCTCATAGCATCAAAGCATTAAACGACCATCTTCGTCAAGCTTTCTACGGCGTCCAAGACCACTCCCGACCACGTACCACGCAGGCGAGCTCGAGGAGTGGAGGAGCCACCCCTCTGGCATTGCCGGAGGCCTTAGATTGTCACCAGTCGCCTACGATAAATCGAAGAGAAAGGCTCGTCTGCTACCTGCGCAAGAACTGAAGAACCACCCAAGAACACCAGAGGGTACAGTTGGACGACACATGGCAGCAACGGACGTCTCAGATCGATTCTGATGTTATAATCTTGACCGTACAATCTGAAGGGGTGTGAATTTTGCATACTAAGTCCAGAGGATCTCCAGAATTTCAGCACGCCTCCAAGCTTTCCAGTTATTGCATTTCGGTCCCCGCATAGGGACCTAAATGTAATAATTCATATTTCTTTTCCGATTTAGTCCCTGATAGAGGAGCAAACTGCAAAATCTTTCTTTCTTTTTCTTACATTTTTACCCATGTATTTTAAGGTGACTTTGGACATATTTTTGACATCATTTTCTGTAGATATTTTAGGGTAGTTACACAAATACCCCAATGAGGTTGTTCAGTATTTCTTTTGCATTTTCATCGCTTCATTGTCGTGTTTTGATTTCTCGAATCTCAACTCCATTTTGATTTGTTTTTGAGTGTTGTTGGAGCCAGTTGCTCGTCCACTTCACCTACTATATAATATCACATATATTTCACCTATTCTTCACATATTATATTGTAGGTAAATTGTTTGAAAAATATCATTTTGAAAAATAAAAAAAATTGGAAAAATATAAAAGCAAATAAAAATTTAAAAATCAAATTCCATAAAAAATATCGTGTTTCTTAGATCACTCTAAGAAGAGATAAAATAATCACAAAAATATATTTTCACTTAAAAAAAACAAAGTATACTATTCGGCCTCCTTGTGTTCGACCCAGGCACACTTAACTGGCTAAATAAATTGTGTAAGGTTTTTTTAGAAACCGATCTTTGTTTGATCGACTAGGATCTCTTTACGGTTTTCTACACCGGCAACCCAATCACTTAAAACCGCAATCAGACCCGAGCCGCATCAATAGTGCATCAAAATAATCTATATCTGCATGTCATCATAGAAATTGACATACTTATTGGATAAGATTAAAAGTTTAATAATTATACCTCATTCTCCTGATAACACTTGCAATTAGTTGCATATGTTTTAGAAGACTGGAAAATATGATCTTAAGGTTTAATAGTCATCGTCATGGATATTCATGCAATAGTTGCAACAATCTCTACTAGATAGACATACTTCATATTTTCAGTGAGGGAGCCCTTAGTCTTAGAGAATGTCACTATGACCTAGATATTTGAATACACTCATAGTTTATTTCTAAATGTTGGAAATAAACATGAATTCTGGAATAGGCCTATCATAAAGAGTTATGATGGACATATTTAAGAAAGTAATCTAGCATCTAGAGGACTCTACCAAATTAGAAAAGTATTGAATAGTTCATTAACATTTCTAATACTGAAAGTTAAACCTTTTAAAGATCAATAGGAGGATGAAGATCATTTGACAATGATCTGGCATAAACCCTTGAACAATTTTCTATTGATGAATAGACTAGTAAGAGATGAAACTTTTAATTGTCTGAAATTTCAAATCTTACATACTAGTGAATATTGTATTCAAAGTAAAATGTCCAATACACCCTTCTCTGAGAATGGTGTAAGATGTCAAGGTATTTAGGATCTCATACATATTGATGTATGTAGACCATCTATATCATAATAAAAATTGATGATATGTGATATCATTCAATGATTATTTGTGATAAGATTTATTCCCTTCACCTTAGAAACCTTTGAAATGTTCAAAGACTACAATTTTGGTTTAGAACCAAAGTTTGAAGGAAGATGAAAATGTATTTAATCTAGCCTAGGTAGCAAGTACCTATTAGATGAATTCAAGGAATACCTTATCGAGAAAGGAATATCATTCATATCTCAATCCTCTTGATGTACCTAGATATAGGGAGATGCAATTGGATAATGTGTGACATGATTTGATCAATGATGAATCCTAGCATAATTACCTTTTAGTTTCTAGGTATATATGCAGAGACTACAATATATATCCTTAAAAAGATTCCATGTAAATCTAAACACAAACATCCTCATAAGCTATGGTTTGGAACCTAGCCTAGTGTTGGACACTTGAGGATTTAGGGCTGCTTGGTCCATGACATTGTCATGGATGCATGTAAGATGGAATCTAGCATCAGAGAGTGATACTTCATTAGGAAAATAAAGGATGGTATTAGATACCTACTTTATGACCTTAAGATTCTTAAAGGATTTCATCTCTAAGGATATGATTCTTAGATGATGACTCTCTTGAGAATCAAGATGAAAATGAAGTGAAGGTACTCATTTAATCTTGAGAAGACAATGAGGCTCCTGAAATCAAAAACTAAAAGGACAGTTAAAGATGAAGCACTCATACCTCTTCAAATGAAATTGAGGATGGATTCCATGGGCCAATTAAGTCTGACAATGATTTACTTCATGTGACGAAGCTTCTGAATATCATGACATGGAAGGAGGGATGTTAGCAATAAAGTCTAAAGTAGACTTCATATAAAAATTTTGTATATGGACCCTCGAGGATCCACCTATATGACTAAGACCCGGTAAGGTGTAAATGGATCTTCACGAGAAAGAGAGAACCTGATGAAAACGTAGGACCTTCAAAGCACGACTCGTATACACAAGATACACATGGAGAGAAGACATCGCTTGCGATGAGACTTGCTCTCCTATGACCATGCTTGAATCCATTAGAATATTGCTAACTATAGCTACACAACTTGTATTTGACATCCTCAAGATGGAAGTCAATATTGCATTCCTCTATGAATACCTCTCTGAGGATATTCACATATGTATCCCCAGGGCTTTGTGGATGAGGAAAGAAAGGTGTACAAGCTAAGGATTTCCATCTATGGACTCAAATAAGCTTCTTGTAATTGGAACTTGGATTTGATGCAATCATAAATGTTATGATTTTCGATAGAATATTGATGAACCGTGTAAAGTTTAGTGGGGGTGCAATTGTGTTCATCGAGCTAAATGTAGTTAATATCCTAATCATTTGAAATTATATAAAGATAATAATAAGTGTTTTATAGAATGCCTTTTCCACACCTTGAGATGTGATCTTAAGGATACCTCTTAAATCTTACTTCTGAAGTTGTTCAGAAGCAAAGAAAAGAGGGTATTAGGACCGTCTCATCAGTGGTACACCTTGTACATTTCCATTTTTTGGAAAATTCCTAGAAAGGCTTCCTTCCCTTAAGATATGGTACTGAAATATCTGAGGGATACCACCTTAAAGAGTCAAGGAAGTGAATGTTAAAACTTCTTGAACTTGTGCATCAGTTATGAGATGCTGGATGTATGCTAGATGTGTACAAAAGTTAGATGTCTGCCATGTAGTGGGAGTAGTAAATTGCTACTAATGCAACTATGGAGATAAAACACTTTGTTGCAGTAATAACTATATCTTCAAAGATGATAAGACTTTAGGGATAGTGATCTCAAAGTCTTATCTTCAAGAATTTAGGACTTTATAGTTAGAAATATAAAAGGTCTTAAATGCGGATACCTTAGGAGATAGAGTTCTCTAGAAATAAGGGTATTCCAATAAGGATAATAGAAAATACATACTGGTTATAATAATTATTAAGCTTTAATGCCAAAGATACAATAATTGATAATATTCAGTATTGGTTGCATAAGATGCAACATTCGCATTGGATGCGAGCACTGTTACTAGGAGATATTCAAGTGCCGTAAAAGGACTTGGCATAGTCTCTTGGGAATAGAGTGACTGATCAGCTTATCTAGTTATTTTTCTAAATATCCTATGATTGTCACGTGAGTATGGGTTTAAATATTAGCCTACTAATGGCTCTTTGGGCTAGTGGGAGATTATTGGACATGCGAGCCCACAGAGAGCCATTATGCAATAAATGTTATTGCAAATTTCATCCCCTGATCTGTAATGAAGAATAATTAATTTGCATAACAGGTCCCTTAGTACAATTAAGGTTATATACCAAGGCCATCTTAATGATCATGCAAATGTTGATTCAATTGTTGAATCAAAGAGGCTGGTTTTTTTTTATGAATATCTAAAGAGTTAGATTGAGGAATCATCAAGCACGGTCAAATGATGATTAAGAGATAATCTCCAGCCTGAGAAGGAGATGACAATCCTTTCTCTAAAGTCTGATATCTAACCGAACTCTTGATGCAGGTCCTCAGCATAGGAATAGAGACTCAGAGGTGTTAGATAAGTTAGGTCAAAGAGTGACTTAGCGAGATTGAGATAACCAAAGACCTATGTCGTATGCTATCAGGATATAGGCACGCATACGCTGACCAGATACAGATGTGTTATTATATGTCTGAGTATGTACTTTTGACAGACCAACAGGTTGATGACCTAATCAAGGTCTATACACCAGTGCATTGGTGTACGTACAAGGGCATATGAGTAATACTCTATCTCAAAGGGATCATACATGTTCATTTACTGAATCGGATGATATGAGCTCACTCATTAGATATTGTGAAGAATTAAATTCTGTGCATGTTCATCTTGCTTTTGGAAGCTTGACTGATTTGTAGGTTTTATATATGCCTTTGGAAATTATATGATCAACGCCTGGGTATGATTTATGCTTTTGGAAAATATATGATCGATACCAACTCCCTATAGTCAAATAAGAAACTTAATGATATAAGAGATCTAAAACTTCGGGTTTATTCCATGGGTCTTCCATTATGCAGGATGTACGGGTATCAGGAATACCTGATGGTGATGTGATCATAAATGATTATATAACCATGATGCTTCCATTCATAGGGAGTGATGAAACGGGTTTGGATTTTATTGACTCCTCTCAATAGAGATGTGATCTAATCTTGGTCGAAGTGTTGGAATGTGATCTGAATGTGATGCATATGTAATGAGAAGATTGGATCTATGGTTTTGATTTAATCAAGCAACTTAGGAAGGTCCCCGAGATCTGGATTTGAGATTTAATCTCAATTTCCAAATCACTATATGGAAAAAATACAATCACCCTATCCTTATCTCCAAGTATCAACAGAGAAAGTGCATTATCCTTGAAAGAGTTCATGGTAATTTCATTGTTGATATATGTATCCGAGCATTGAGAAAATTGATAATTAAATGTGATTTAATTATCATGAATAATATGAATTTGATTCATATTACAAGGAGTGTTGTCTCAGATAATTAAATGTGATTTAATTATCAAAATATGTGAATAATGTGAATGTGATTCATATTATTTGGGCACATGAGAATAGAGATCCAAGATGATTAAATGTGATTTAATTATCATGGATATGAATAATGTGGATAGAACTATCCATATTAATAATATATATTATAAATGTGATTTATAAAATATAAGAGAGAGCTATTAGTAAATAACATTTACGATTTAAATGTTGATGTGAATTGTATTCACATTAGACAATTAATTGAAGATGTAATATATATTTTATTTTGGGTTGTGAATGTGATTCACATTCTTTCAATGGCATGATTGAAATTGTCACAAAATAATTTAGAATTATTTTTGTGATTAAATATGCAACAATTATTGTTGCATAATTTGATATTGGAAAATCTCCAAGATTTGGCCCAATAAGAAAGAGGAGTGTCCCCCCCTTCCGTACATGGGGTGGGCGGCACATGGAGTGGGACTCCATGGCCATCCACTCAATACATGGTATGGGTGGGTCACATTCTTTTTCTTTCTCCACAATTTGATTTTTATCAAATCAAAATTATAGTGCATATATTTTGATTTATTTAAATTAGTAATTATTGGTGGAAATATTGGAGAAATAAATCATGGCCATTGATTGAAAGAAACAGAAATCAATCTCATCCATTAGATTTGTGTGCACATGGATTGGGATCCATGGCCTCCCAAAACACTATATAAGAAGAGGCACCCCTTTCGCTTCTAGCTATAAAAACTACTACAACAACATATGCTCTCTCTCTCTCTCATTCTCTATACATCCTCTATCTCTCTCATTGAGGTCATCCACCATGGAGCCCCTAGAGAGAGTCGCCATCACCACAACATCGTCATTATGCTATCGGATTTTTTGCTCGTGGATCTCCATCTCCTTTGGTATGCCTCGCTCATGAAGAAGATGTCAGATCTCATGTGACGAGACCGGGAGATTCACCTCTTGGATCATCAACATGGATTGTGAGAAGCACACATTTCATCAAGCACTCGCAAGCGTCTCCTGCATCAAATCGGACTTGAGATAAGAGGTCTTTTCATTTAGAGTATTGATGGCAACAATGCTTCAAGAGGTAAAACCAATATTTGTTTGTGATTTATATGAAATGATCCAAGAAGTGTTCTTGGATCATGTGGTTTCATCGCATTAAACAATTTAAATTCCGTTGCCTCGTGCAACTAGTGCGACTAGTCGCTCCCGATCAAATACGATGCGGTCCTCATGCTTCCGTGATGTGCTTAAGGATCTTCCCATATCCTTCAGCCACTGCATCCTTAAATAGTGTTGGCCACCAACAGCCACACTACAATACCTTGGTTGCCATCCGGTTTTAGAATCATGTCCTCTTGATTCGATCTTATGGCTATGCTCGAGGACATTATTGTATGCATCCTTAGGGATGCACTGTCTAGATACCATTCACTCCTTCCCTGAAAAGGTACAAATCTTCCCACTTGTAGAATTGGAGCTCATACAAAAATTTAGCCTTCTTGTATTTGTTCCAATCTTGTGGGACCACCCCAGAAATAAGGCAGTTCACAATATCGACATATCCGGGGAGTAAGGCGAAAGTTAGGATCGACTCATCCGGAAACATGTCAGAGATAGTTGCATCACTAAGGGGAATAGTTGGGCATTCAATTCTAAACAAGTGATCTACCACCACATTTTTGACTCTAGGTTTGTCCCTGATTTCTAAATCAAATTCTTGGAGCAGAAGGATCCAATATTATCCTTCTTTTCCTATAGATAACTGATGGCAGAGTGGTAAGTGAAGATAATGACTTTTGATCCAAGAAGGAGCGATATAAACTTCTCCAAGGCGATAATCACATTGTAGATCTTTTGGGTCTCATCTAATGTCTTACTGGCATAGTTAATTGCAAATGGCAATCCATCCATGTATTGTCCCAATACAACCCCAACAATGAAATCAGATGCATCCGTCATGATCTCGAATGAGAGGGACCAATCAGGTGTTTGTAGGATAGACGCTTGAGTAACCAGATTTTTTAATTGATTGAAAGCAAGGAGGACTTTATCATCAACAACAAAATCTACCTCCTTTCTCAGAAGTTTATTCAGAGGCTGAGCAATCCTGCTGAAGTATTCAATGAATCTTCTTTAACATCCGACATGCCCCAGAAATAACCTTACATTCTTCATGATTTTAGATACACTGGGTGTTGACATGATTTTCTCTAGGTTTTTTATTGGTATGAATTAGTTACAGGTATCATCGTAACCAAAAGAAGCATCAAACAAAAACTAATAATTCTCAAGCAAAAATAAACACAAAAAGATATAGCAATTTTTTAGACCTTTAAATAAATCAAGAACAACAAATAAAGTATTAGAAGTAATGCAAATATTTTTGGATTTTTAAAATAGCAAACAATGTCAAATATTGATGAAAAATATGCAGAATGAATGATGACTTTTTATATTTTCCAAAAAGCAATTTTATGTTTTTTTAGATTTTTAATTGATTTTATATGAATTTTTAATGTTTTTGATTATTTTACAATTTTTATGCTTTTATAAATGATAAATAGGTAAAAATGATATTTCAAATAAAATAGGTGAAAACAAAATAATACAAATTATTTTAGAATTTTTAGAATTTGTAATGGTTTTTAAATTCAAACAGGCCATTTCGAGGTTGTTTTTGAATTTTTATAAATAAGAAAAAATGACGATGATGCAATTTAAAAATTATGGATGAAAGTTGAATGTTACAGGTGTCTACGAGGTTTCTATGTAATTTTTCAAGGCATTTTACGAAATTTTATTTAATTTTTAGGAGACATTTTATATGTAGACTTATAGGGACTATTATGGAAATATTTAAATTATGCCGACTTCATGTTAACAAAAATTAAAATAGCAGGGTTAATGATGCAAAATTTCCAAAATATCACGTGCTCGAGGCTGTGTGCCCCGATGGATTGGACCAAAATGTTAATAAAATAATTCAAGGGGGCAAACAATAACACAAAACTTCAAAATATTTCTTACAAATTTCCCAAAAAACTCACATGATAAACATGCACAGTTCAAACTAGACTTATTCAGAACTAAAACAAATGCAAGGAATACAAGTACAATTGGTCTATTAAAGACAAACTGACATGTGTCCACGTAGGGCTTATTTGCAAATAAAATAAAGACAAAGGGTACTGAAGAAATTTTACCCTTTATTGATGTGGAAGCTTGGGAGACTAAGATGTTCTGTTGATCTGATCGGACAACTGCAATTGGCTATGGATGTAATGGCTCCGATCAGATTGGATATTCAATCAAACAACCGAGCTTTGGGGCTTTAATGATGATGGAGATTGAATCTGGAGCTCCATTATCGATCTGACGGTTTTGAGATGGTCTGGATGAACTGGGACGAATGAGACCTCTAATGAACTTCAATCGAGTGATTCTCCTTCGATTCTACATTGGTCCACTTCAAATCTCGCTCAGAAGAAAGCCCAAATGATTCTACATCTGATGAACACTTCGAATCAACGAGAAAACTTCATAATGAGGATCTAGAAGGTCATCAAGCTTTGCTGCTCCCGGAGCTTGTTCTTGATCTATTATATACTCTTCACATGTTCCCTAGAGCTCTTATGACGTGCAAGTTATACATGAAACTCGGGGGGGGGGGGTCTCTCTGGCAAAATAGTTAGGTCAATAATTTGTAAAATGGGGGAGTCTCCAATGAAGGTGGTCAGGAAGGTCACCTAACACCTGATATTTAGGGATCCGAAGGTGGGAAAGTATGTGAGAGATGAAGAAGGGTCAGGTTAAGGTGATGGTGTAGTCGGAAGTGATCAATCATAAATGGAGCTCCTCTGATAGTACAGATCGGAGGTTGGAGATGTTGATATGATCAACTTGATTTGAACAAAATCAAAGCACGAAATAAACACTAAATTGAAACTAGATTACCTAGGATACCAACAGATAAGAAACGGGAAAGAAAGCACCTTGATCTGCAGTTGGGTTGAGAGGCAGAGATGTGCAGAGGTGTTCTCCCGTGACATAGGTGAATTACATCTTTTGTTCAAAATCTCACGCTCCAAATTGTAGAGCAGAGGCTCTGTCACAACTGCTAACTCTAAGTACCAATCGTAGGCAAGGAGATGGACTAGATACATGTTACCAACTCGTCGAAGGTGAATGTGGTTTATTTATAGGCAGGGCTCTAGTGCTTTTTAAAATTTGAAATGGGAGCTATCCACAGAGTAATCTGTGGAGCTAACATGTAGGAATGAGAGGAGAATGAACGAGCAAGAAAATCAGAGAAGGGAGCGTAGGTGGTTAATGATCGCGTGCATGGGAAAAATGTGAGAAGTAACAATGGAGGAATGATCAGCGGAGGAAAGAGGCGAAGGATATGGTTAGATCCTCAAGCGCATCACGGAAGCATCAGCGTCGTATTGAATACGACGAGGAACAACTAGTCGCACTAGTTGTTCTATGCAGCAGAATTAAAAAAATTTTCATGCGATGAAAACACATGATCCAAGTACACTTCTTGGATCGTTTCATCTAAACCACAAACTAGTAACAGGATTACCTCTTGAAGCGTGGTTGCGATCGAGTCTCTAAATGAAGAGACCTCTTGTCTCAAGTCCGATCTGACGGTGGAGATGCTTGCGAGCGCGGGGATGAATCGCGTGCTTCTCGCAATCCATGTTGATGATCCAAGCGGCGGATCTCCTCATCTCGACACACGAGATCTGACGTCTTCTTCACGAGCGAGGCACACCGAAGGAGACAGATATCCACGAGGAAACGATCGAGCAGCATAATGACGATGCTGCGGCGATGGAGACTCCCTCTAGGGCATCCATAGTGGACGACCACATAAGAGGGAGAGAGAGTCGGCGTGTAGAGAGTAAGAGGGAAAGAGAGAGAGAGATGTGTTTCAATAGCATTACCTAGATAGCAAGGTATGCCTCTCTATTTATAGGGTTTTGGGATCCATGGATCTCAATCCATGGGACATATAATATCAATGGGTGAGATTGATTTATGTCTAATCCAATGGTTAAGATTGTTGTTGGTAAAAACCAACAACTAAAAATCTAATTTAAATCAAATATATTTGACACATTAAATATAATTCCATCCTAAATTAGATCAAGCAATTAAGGAGAGATTAGCATGGAGATCACTCCCCATAAGGAAGGGGGGGACGGCTACCACATTCCTTGTGGGAATGTATAGCTGTCCACCATCTCCTTATGGTGGAGGCAATCTCATGCAATATCATGAGATTGCATATCTCCATGGATTTCTCTCATAATCTCCAACGACTTTTGTTGTGATTTATTCTTCATAAATAATTCATAATTAATTTTGAGAATATTGCAATCTTGCCATTGGAAAATTGTGAATCACATTCATAACCCAAAACAAAATATAATTTACATTTTCAATTAATTACACAATTTGTATCCAATACACATCAATAATTAATTAACAAATATAAATTATAATTAGCTCTCTCTAATACATTATAAATCACATTTATAATATATTATGAATAATATGGATAGTGTTATCGACATTATTCATATCCATGATAATTAAATCACATTTAATCATCTTGGATCTCTATTCTCACGTGCCCAAATAATATGAATCACATTCACATTATTCACGTCTTTGATAATCAAATCACATTTAATTATCTAAGATAACTCTCCTAATATTATGAATCAGATTCATATTATTCATGATAATTAAATCACATTTAATTGTTCATTTTCTCAATGCTCGGATACATATTATCAACAATGAAATTATCCTGAACCCTTTCAAGGATAATGCGCTTTCTCTGTGAATACTTGGAGATAAGGACATGGCGATTGTATTGTTCCACGTATAGTGACTTGGATAATGAGATAACATCTCAAATCCAGATCTCGGGCCTCCCATAGATGCTTGATAAAATCAAGACCGCAAATCTAATCTTCTCATTGAATCTGAATCACATTCAGATCAATGTCCAACATTTGGACTAGATCAGATTACTTCTCTACTGATAGATGTCACTAAAATCCAAACCCATTTCATCACTCCCTAGGAATGGAAGCGTCATGGTTATACAATCGTTTATGATCGCATCACCCTCAGGTATTCCTAATACATGTGCATCCTGTATACTGGAAGACTCATAATAAACCCGAAGTATAAGATCAATTTTACAATGTCTACTTCAGAGGTTTTATCATTAAGTTTCTCATTCGATCATTGTGAGTCAGTATCGATCATATACTTTCCAAAAGAATATATCATATCTAGGTCTTGATCATATACTTTAGAAAAGTATATATCAAACCTATAAATTCAGTCAAGCTTCCAAAGCGAGACGACTGTGCACAGAATTTGATCTTTCCAACTTCTCATGAATGATCTCATGTCTTACAATTCAGTAATGAACCTGTATGATCCCTTTGAGAGATCGTATTACATATATGCCCTTATATGCACACCAGCGTGCCGGTGTATAGACCTTGATTAGGTCATCAACCTATAAGTCTGCCAAATGAACATACTCAGACATATAGTAACACATATGTCTCCGGTCAGAGGATGCGTGCCTATATCATGACAGCATACGATATAGGACTTTGGTTATCTCGATAGTCAACTCTTTGACCTAACTTATCTAACACCTCCGAATCTCTATTCCTATGCAGAGGACCTGCATCAAGAGGTCAGTTAGATATCATCCTTTAGAGAAACGATTGCCATCTCCTTCTCAGGCTGGAGATCATCACTTAATAATCATTTGACGGTGCTCGATGAGTCCTCAATCTAACTCTTTAGATATTCATCCAAGCACCAGCCTCTATGATTCAATACTTTAACCAACAACTGTATGATCATCAAGATGGCCATGGTACATAACCCTAATTGTACTAAGGGACCTATTATGCAAATTATTTATTCTTCATTTCAGATTAGGGAATGATATTAACAATAACATTTATTGTGTAATGGCTCGCCGTGGGCTCGCATGTCCAACAATCTCCCACTAGCCAAAGAGACATTAATGGTCTAATCATTTAAACCCACACTCATGTGACAATCATAGGCTATTTATAAAATAGCTAGGTAAGCTGATCAGTCACTCTGTTCCCAAGAGACTATGCTAAGTCCTTTTACGTCACTTGCATATCTCCTAGTGACAGTGCTCGCATCCAATGCGAATGTTGCATCTTATGCAATCAATACTCCATTTAGTTATAGTGTCCTTGACACTACATCTTAATTATTATAACCAGTATTCCCATAATCCTTATCAGAATGCTTTTATTCATTGAGATCTCTATCTCCTAAGGTATCCGTAGTTAAGACCTTTCAGATCATTATCTATAATGTCTTAATTTCTTGAAGGTAAGACTTTGAGATCACTATCTCAAAAGTTTTGCCTTCTATGAAGATATCGTTATTACTGCAATCAAGTGTTTTATCACCATAGTAGGATTAGTAACAGTTTACTACTCCCATTGCATGATAGACATCTGGCTTTTGTACACATCTAGCATACATCCAGCTTCTCGGAACTGATGCACAAGGGCAAGCAGTTTGCATTCACATCCTCAACTCTTTGAGGTGTTATCCCTTTAGATAGGTCAATACCATATCTTTGAGGAAAAGAGGCCTTTCTTGAAATTTTCCAGAAAATGGAAATGTCCAAGGTGTACTATTAGTGTGACTGTCCCAATACCCTCTTCTCTTTACTTCTGAACAACTTTAGAACTAAGATCTAAGAGGTATCCTTGAGATCATATCTCGAGGTATTGAACAACCAAATTATAAAACACTTATTATTATACTTAGATCATTCCAAATGATTAGGATAATATCCACATTTAGTACGATGAACACAATGGCACTCCCACTAAGCTTCACATGTTTCATTTATGATTACCAGATCGAAAGTTTTCACTCATTTTACCTAGCACAAGTTATGTCCTCCTTTTTATCTTTTGACGCTATGAGGACATAGAACAAGCTAAGTACAAGGGTGTGCGTATATATTGTATACATACTTTAATACCTAAATCATACTCTTATATAGTTTCTATATCTATAAAACCCATAAAAAGTCGGTAAGGGTTAATTTAAAATCTACTTATATATTTATTATTTATAAAATCCTTACAAATAAGTAAAATATTTGTAAAATTCTTAATTTAAAATTTGTATTTAAAATATGTGTTTAATATGTATAATATGTATTTAAAATCTTATTTATTAAAATATGTATAAAATAACTTAATGATTGTAAAACTCTTTGTATATAATATTTGCAAAATACATTAGTTATTTAATCAAAATAGAATATTGGTAATTTATTTTGTAAAATTCTTGTACATATGCTTATTTATAAAAAAATTGAAAAATCCATAAAAAAATACAGAGACCTAAAACTCATAAAAATTACAAGATCTTCATAATCCATAAAAATGAGTAAAATGCAGAAAAATATACTTCATAAAAACATGGTTGCATTTGCATTAGCATTTTTCTTGAACCAAAGATTGTGAATAGTCTAAAGGATAGAGCTTTATTATGGCCATTGACTTTCATTGTAAGGAGCCTAGTTAGGAACTGGAACTTAGAATCTTCAGATCTTTAAATCTTTGGATTTCACAAGACCATGTTCGCGAAGTCAACTTAAACTTGCCTAAGTAGAATACTTAGTGTCACCCTTTTAACTTCCAACAGTGAACCAATTTTGGATACACTTAGCTCGACTTGCATGGGGTTGCGAAGGGCAGTTCATTTTAGTGGTGCATTTTCATCCTTGTCTAGTGGTGCGAACATCTAAAGACAAGAGGTGTGGGGTTGAAATAAGGCTTCGGATGAGGGAAGGATGTGGCAACGCTGGTCATGCTCCAGTTCTTTTCTCGTTCTTCTACATTCTCTCTATATTCAATTGTGGACACAACACCACCTAACCTTACTAGGAAATAACCCCCTCCCCCCTCGAGGAAAGAGTAGTAGTATGAGGAATCAATGTGAGTGTATTATTGAGATGGGTGGTTTCTTTGCTTCTTTAAGCATGAAGAGCTAACACAATTCACACAGTTCAAATTGAATTCAATGTTTATAGATTTAGTGATATGGATATGTGGATCTGAGCTGGCTGTTGAGTTGAACCTAAATAAGGATTTGTGGAACTTGAGGACCATTGAGATTAAAATCCTAATCCTAGTTATGCGTCTGACAAAATGCTTGTTTTAGACCCGACCAAACTCTGTCCTCTGTTCATTCTCATGAATTGGTTTAGGCAAAAAATTCATTCTAACTTTCTTTTTTTCCTTATTTTTCAAATAAGTGTTTGCTAATGGACTAGTAATGTTTAAGGATAGGGGGTTTATGAATCCATGATTCATTGACTTTTCTTATGCTTTTTGTCTTAAAACCCTTACCAAATGCGTGTAAATATACATTGATTCTTACATCTTATAAAAATACCATTCATGAATAAAATTGATTTTTTATGCATCAAAAAATGTAATTAAATAAAGAAATAAAAAGAAAGAAAACAAAAGAGGCAAGCTGTAAATATGCCTATATGTATAGTATGACTATAAAATGGAAATATAGTTGAAGGATATATTTATATAACCTAACCCCCAAGACCAAGTCAGCATGGGTTGGTCTACAAACAAATTAGTAGGGGGGATAAGGAAGAAAACCACAAAGGGAACTAACTATACACTGCACATATTATTTATTATTTACCCACTATTTATCAAAATTTCAATGATTTTTAGTTAATTCAATTGTACATATTTTCACCAAACTCTTCTTCTAGTTATTTGTTTTTAAAAATGAATATAAAAATAGAAACATCCTAAAAATATACCAACATGTATATGTGCTAAGAAATCCAAGTTTTAAATGGTCATGTTCTCAACTTTCGAACACCATAACTTCTTCATACGAACTCCAATTTCACTCTACTCGCTTAAAAATTCATATAATAATATTCTCTATATAATGAAGGTGATTTAACTATAATTGAATTCCGTTTGCAAAAAGTCAGTTTTGGGACATAATGACAATGAGGTTTCGGGGCTATTCATTTTATTCAGAACATATTATTTATTATTTTTGTGATTTTATAATTTTTAATTATTTTTTGATATTGTAGATGATCTATAAATTATTTTAGAATTTTTAATAATTATTTAGTATTTTAAATAAAATAAAAACCTTAATTTATAGTTGAATTTAAATTGTATCACTTATACCTGCATTTATTTATATATCTAAATAAAATTATTAAAATTCATAAAAATTTACACACCTCTTTTTTATTTAATTAATTAATAAAATATAAAAATTATATATTATATATTAAAGTATTAAATAAAAATCAAAACCCTGTTTAATAAGTACACTATATACTTATTTATTAATACTATATTTATTGTTAAAAAATATGTATTATTTAAAAAATATAAAATAATTAGTTAACTATATTATTTATAATTTTTTTAACCCAAACTAAATAGCTTTATTTATTATTTATTAATTATTTTATAAACTAATTACTTTCATGACTTACCAGGTATTGACACGTGTTAGCACTTGGAGCTTCTTCTTCAAGAAGAAGCTGTTAGAAGGTTGTTGCAACAGACCGAGTTCCCTTATTTTTGCCGTATACACCTTACACCCATTTCTTGATCTCAACCCTTGATCTTAATATCTTAACCACCTAGATTTTTGGCAAACCTTAGATTCTAACCAACTCCCTCTCGATTGATCTATTTATTGATCACAAGATTGGCCAGTCAAACTAACTTCTCCAGCCCAGTTCTAAACTGACCGACTACCCTACTTCATCCCTCTATCCTGCCAGCCAAGGTTGTGATAGCATCTTTGGTCGATTACGCATGAAAGAATGGTGATCGGAGGAGGTTCCAAGGTGGCTTCGTCACCTTGCATCGCCGCCACAAGTGACGTCGAGCTCCGAGAAGACTTCTCTATCAAGCAGTGACCGTTAGGGTCATAAACCCTACAATCACAAGTACCCATTCTACCTCTTCCGTAAATCTTTGAATTTCATGTTGATTAGCCTTTTTAATCGCAGTATTAGATACCTTAATCATAGGTCGTTAAACTTTAATCGTTCCCATGATCCAATTTGCTTCAAACTAATTTGATTTTCATGAAATTTCATCATTCGTCTGAACCGCTTGGAGTTTGTTCTACTTCAAGAACCGTTTCCTCTGCCAACCGATTCCTTCTAAGGTCGAGTCAATCTAAATTTTTGTAGATACACCATCGTGCTAAAAACATCATCAGGTATACCCAGAGTGAGCACTATCAACAGAGCATCAATGATTGAGTCTTACCAGAATTTCACCGACTTCTAGTTCTAGGGTTTGAACCCTACAACTTCAGTCATCCTCCAGGTCCTATTGTTGGAGCTCTACCTTCTTCCTCGGCAATCCTTACTGTGGTAGAGCTCGAAAGGGAGAGGAGAACACTTTCGGGCCCCACCCCTGGCTAACCTTTGTCAAGCAAGGGACAAATATCGCCACCGCCCGCATATAGGGAAGTGGAAGAACAATCCCAAGAATAGGAGTTCCAGCCTTGCGACACATGGCTCGTGTGGATGGCCTTGATTGAATATTGTGTATCTAATCCAGGTCATTGCTTGGCAAAACGGTGGAAAAATTCCATGTCACCCTCGTGAAATTCCAGAATTAAACCCCACTTCTAGAAGATAAGTTATTTGCATTAGGTCCCTGACCAGGGATTCAAGTGCAATGCTTTCATCTCTTTCTTGCAATTAGGTCCCTGACTAGAGAATTAATTGAAAGAAAGGCTTTATCTTTTTTGTTGTATTTTTTACATTAATATTTTGATTTTCAGACATTTGTGATACATTGTGGACACTATCATATCATCATAGCATGTTTACATTTTATTTGTTTTGATTTTCGAGGATTTCTTTTCTTCGATTTTAATCTTAGATCTT
Organism: Ottelia alismoides; assembly: GCA_037367405.1. Taxonomy (NCBI): domain Eukaryota; kingdom Viridiplantae; phylum Streptophyta; class Magnoliopsida; order Alismatales; family Hydrocharitaceae; genus Ottelia; species Ottelia alismoides. The sequence continues at coordinate 236,441 of JAZKJV010011494.1, read as the reverse complement.
CGAGTTGTTTTGATTTCTTTTTGACTTCTTTCTCGAGTTCATTTCTCAAGCGTCATATCTACTATATAATATCACCTCTATTTCCATATTATTTCACATAATATATTGTAGATAAATCGATTGAAAAACATCCCTTTTGAAAATAAAATTTAAAATTAAAAAATGAAAATCAAATAAAAAGAATAAAAATTAAAATTATGAATAGAGTATTCTCATTGAAGAAGAAAAGAAAAGAAAGATAAAAATATCACAAAAATATTTTCTTCCCTCGAAAATTTTGAGCATGATTTCTTGCGTCCTTATGTTCAACCCAGGGACACATACCTTGATAAAGAAATAGAGAACATGGTTTATTTTATTTTGGAGTTGAATTTTGTTTGATTAATTTGGGTTTTGCTTTGGAGAGGTTCTCTACAACCATCATTTATCATTTTTTACTTCTAGTGAAACCCTAGCTATCATCTCCCAGAATCATAATCAAAGAGGGCCTTCATGATCTGCAAGAAAGGCCTCTAAGAAAGATCGGATTAAGGTGTAACTGTGTAGGGTACTCCATGTATAGGACAATAAATTCCAATGGAAACTGCAAACCATGTACGGTTATGATAATGTTCCTCAAAATGCCTCTAGGTCGCTTTACTGATCGATATGCAAATGGAGATAATGCTCGTGATCTATAAAGAGGACCTAACTCGAGTTTATCGAGTGGGGAAGATGCTAACAAACTAATCGAGGTGCCATTATCTAAGAGAGTGTGTTCGAATGCTGCATCTGAAATCCCACATCTGACATAGTGAGCACCTGAATCTCTCTTTTTCTTAGGTACCTTGTTCTAAATAGCGCATGATGTAGCATTGGTCAAAACATGTTTCTCAACGCTTGATTTCTTTTTCCTATGTGTTGTACATTTGTTCCTCAAAAACTATTTAAGTGTAGGAAAATGATCTAAGGCATCATGATATGGAATCTCTAAAAAGATATGATCATTAAGTAATCGTTCTGTTTCTGGAGTAACAACATTCTTTTCGGTATCTTTCTTTCCTTTACCAAACAATGCATCTGAAAAAGGAACAAACTCAAGTACAACAAAATTTTCTTCATTTTTATCCATATCATCACAAATCGAATAAACATGTACATCGGGAGTCTCTGAATTATGTATAAAACTCTCGAAAATAGGAAAAGAAATAGAATAACCAGCAAGAGTGTGTATATGGCAAGGCTTGGTATCATCATATGAATAGCTTATGTCCATATCAACTATCTCTGCATCGCTCCCCTGTCTGACATCATCATGGTCCTCATGGTCCTCCTCTTCAGCATCAGAATGTCTCTCATCATCATGGATTGGCTCTCGCTAGTCATTATCAAGTGCCCTCTCCTCTTCTGGCTCAGGTGCTCGTGGATGTCTACCACTTCTGAGACGAATGAACTTGAATCAAAATTTAGAAAAAGTAACCTCACCTGTAGTGGCATCTACGTAATCTAGATGTCGCCTCTTTTTGTTCGGGTTCATCTGAGGTTGTGTTTGGAGAGTGGTCTCAGGCACGGTTAACTCATCCAGACGATGGTTTACCCGCTTCATCTATATCCTATGTGCTACCTGAAGTGTGCAAAGTATAAACATGATCAGGTTCAGTGCCAAGGACTATGCAGATAACTCTGACTTAGTAGTCCATCCCTGACTTGATGAATATGCATTTCATCATCTTTTTTCATTTATTTTATATTAAAATCCATTATAAAACACATGTAAATATCAATAGATCTATTCTTTTACTAACCAACATTCTTGAGTAAATATTGTATATTTATCATTAATTTAACCTTAAATAAATAAAGAAAGAAATAAGGAAAATTAAAGAAAATCAAAGATTGTATATACGCAATAGATGTAGGCTGACCCTGACCCCAGAGAAGGTAAGACTTAACCTGATCGACAAAGAATAGAGTAGGGGGAGAAAAGTCCTAAATACCATAAATTTCAGAAAATCAACCATCACTTATATATATTCCTCATATGTACACTACTGTATATAATGCACATTCTCTTCAATAATTTATTCAAACCCAAATTCAACTCAAAACACATTTTTTCTTCATAAAAATTGTGCATAAAAATTCTTTGTAAATAATAAAAATAATTTCAAGAATCATCAATGTATATTGTGTAAATTACAACGCTCTGAGAAAGCCACAAAGATCAACTTGTAAGATCAATATCTTCTCCATCAAAACTAAAATTTATCTAACTCACTTCATTATACCCCAAATTAAATAATCTTTAAAATGAAGGTGGATTCTTAAAAATTAGAGTTAAGTTGTGAAATGTGGCCATTTGGGGTGTTATTGTATATCATGCCTATGTATACTATGTATATTATTTACTTATCTATTTTATTGTACATATTTGTATATATATTCTATTTCTTATTAATTGTAAATATTATATTTGACTTATATAAAATACAAAAAAAATTTATAAAATCAAAAATCAACAAAAATAAAATCTTGTAAATATTGTATATGTACAAATATGTATATGCCGTAAATACCTTTATATATTTAACCTATTTAATTACTTTATAAAAATTAAATAAAAATGCCATTAAAATCTTTGTAAAATATTTTAAATAAATAAATTATTAATTCATATGTATATTTACGAAAATAAGTAATTAGAAATCATATGATTGTATATATAGGTGTGCACACTTATAAATAACACATTTTATTTATTTTCACCCTTGTATATACTTTATTTAATTAATTAAAAATCACTATAATTAACTAATTAAATTACTATCATTTTTATTTACATTATTTTTTATTTTTAACTCATTTATTATTATATTTTCATTTTCCCACTATTTTCCCTTTATTTTTTTCGATTAGCCTAATTTATCCATTTCCCGCGCACATCCTGATTGGTAGGCCCGGGTCTACTGACCCAGGTCAACTCCCAAATCCACCTGCCATTTCCGCTCATGTCATGCACCAACCTTCCATCTCCTAATTTCCACATGCATGTTGATCACTAGTCCCCCGATTTCTTCTCCTAACTTTAAACCTAATCACTCTTCTTCCTCACCAACTTTTCAGATCCATCGATCATGCCTCAATCCACTCACATTTTGAATTCAAAATCTCGTTAGGCTTCATCCTTTATATACTTTCCTTCGACACACGTTGCCTTTTTTATCTGATTTTAGTCCCTGATTCCCCAAGATTGAGTGATAGAGACAGAACTCCGATGACAAAGGAGAGCATCTCCGATCTGGAGCGTGAATTGGGAGCTCAAATCATGATCCAGCCACTCATCAGATCTTCGTTGGCATAGTCTCGCTTCTCCACCACCACCAGCAGATTGAGGTTGATCATCTCCATTGCTTTCATCTAAAGTAATCGTAGGTTTAATCCCTTTAGATTTTAGCATTTAATTTTGTGTTTTATTATTTCAATCAATCAAATCAAAGTTTCCATCATCTTCCTCCAATTTGCAAGATAGGAAGTGTTCTGATCATCTACACGTACACCTGACTCGCCCTTCACGCTCACCAAACCATTCTCCATCTCCTGTCACACTTGACCCCATCCAAATCACCTTAGAGTAGAGATTGATCTCCACTCTGACCACCCTCACTGGAGGTCTTCACATCCCCACCATTTTCTATCTTTTCAATATTAAAAAGCTCGTCGGAGCATTGCCTCCAAGCGTAGATTGCATTGCAGGTATTGGGAGTGCCCCTACAAGCAAGGGAATCGAGTTTGAGGTCCACCTGTAGATGTGCATCTTCTGACCTTCAACTCGTGGCTCAGCCATTGCCGACCGCAGTCGATCCATTAAGATGAAAGAGGAGCACTGTTGGAAGCTAAAGCATCACTCTGAAGCTGATTCGGGCGAGAAAAAACTGAGATCTTCTCAATCGAATCTCGTCGGAGGATACCTTCATCCCAGTTCTTCCAAGAGTTGCCTGCAATGTTTGATCGAGAACTTCATCTCCAGATTGTATCGTTGCCTTTGAAAAAACCCCAAATAGCATTCATGGATCCTCCTTCAGACCTGATTTGATCTATCCTTACGCATTGGAATCATCTGTCATCAGATCAGAGCCTCATCACATCACAACTATCCAAGGCGCCACGTAGATTGATGGGTAAATTTGCATGCTCAGCCCTGCTTAGTTTCCATTTTGCAAATAAGTCCTTCGAGTTATGTGTCTGCTTGTTATTATTTGAACATTTGCCCTATTTTCCTAGCATTTATTTTTTTGGCATGTTGTTCTATTTGAGCCGTGAAGTGTGCTCGCATGTGTTACTTATGAAAATTGCAATAAAATTCTGTGTTTTATTTATCATTATTTGGCCCCTGAAGTTAAAATACTTGCAATTGAGTCCATTCCAACGCATGTCACGTCCAGCCGCCAATGGATTTTTGGAAAAGTTGGAAAAAAGGCCCATGTATGTTCTCTAGCTATTATCATTAAGTCCATAAGCTATAAATAATTGCATACATACCCTTATGAGTCTGTATATTATTTTGCTTGTTAAAATTAAATAAAAATAGAAAAACTCCATTAAAAATTTCACAAAAAACTTGTTAGCGTCTTGTTAATTTGATCTTTCATCTCTAATTTTTATTCTGCATTTTCATCAACTTTATTATTTTTAATAATTCAAAAACACTTAAGATATTCCATGTTAGCATTTAAAAATCAATAAAAAATATAAAAACTTTCGAAATAATTCTAAAAAAATCATGTTTATTTATTCTCATTTGTTTTAATTAAGTACCATTTTCGCATTAATTTTTATTATAAATACTAAAAAAATCATAAAACACTCAAAAACATTAAAAAATCATATAAATTCATAAATAGTTCCAAAAAATAATAAAATGGCTTTTTGTAAAACAAAAATATATATTTTTTGGGTTCGCATATTTTATCTTTTATTAATTTATTTGTTATTTTAAAAATCCAAAAACAAATGCATTGATTCTATTTATCATTTTTTATATTTATTATATATTTAAAAGACTAAAAAATTCAAAAAATTTTGAAAATTTTAAAAAACGTTAAAAAATGTCAAAAAAACCAAAAAACTTTTTATTTAAATTTTCTGTATACTTCTACTATATTTAAAAATTCAAAGAAATTACATTTTTCTAATTTTCTCTTTATTTCTTTAATTCTATTTTATTTTATTTTCAAAACATTAAAAATATCTGAAAATTTTAAATTCATTAAAAATATATAATCAGAAAACCAAATCAAAAATATTAAAAAATTTCTATTAAAAAAAATTCCATAACACAAAAACCAAGAGTAGTGTGCATAGAAATTCTTCCTTTATTTCAGTAATTTTTCATTGATTTAATAACCCTCGAGGTTTTTATAACCTCCCTGAGTTCGATCATGTTCGTTGTACTGGTAAATAAATAACACTCATAGCTCTTGTGCTTACACTTTTTGCATGTTGGCTTGAGCTGTGAATAAAAACACGAATAGTTTTTGCTTGAGGCTTCTTTGGGTTATGACGACCATAGAATACTTGACAATGATTCCGTTAAATAAAAACAAGAGTTTTGCGACCAACAAAATGGTACCATTGTAGGGGAGGCACAGCGAGGGTAGTTAGGTTTTTCTCTTGACCTACTATTCTTAGTTATAGATATTTGACTCATTCTATTTGCATTCACCATTGTTTATATTATTGTTACATATTCTTTAACTATATTTCTATCATTTATTTCATTTCATTGTTTTGTCTATATTTGTGTGTGTGTGTGTGTATTGTGGATCCGCATCTTGTTGTGGAGTGAGCACTCACATTGAATATTGCCTGCCATGAGGGAGCTTATACATCGCTTGCATGATCCGATTCGTCGGACACCTAAATCTCCCCAAGATCAGACTTATAAATTTATTTGAGATCCACTTGCTCTTCTCATCTTACCTCTGATCTTCCTCTTTTTGTCTATATTCTTTGATTTATTTTCTCACATTTAATTTTTGCTTATATTGTTATAATTGTTTCTCTTACACATTCTAGTGTTTCCTCTTTCTTGTGAGGGCTCGATGAGAGAGCGTGGCATTCTTAGGAGCATCGGTGCACCCAAGCAAAGCGGAGGCAACTCATTTCTTCACTGAGCTGCAGGAGAGCGTAGAAGAAGGAGCAAAAGTTTTGGAAGAAGCAGAATTATCAGAGCATTTTTGCGCATATTTTTTGTTTTCTTTTTAGCATTTTATTTCGAATTATATTTATAAACATTTATAATAATTTTTGTTTAGCATTTGCATCTTTTTCTATTTTCTAAAAGGCCATTATATACCTTATGTGCAGGGTCTGTTTCACCAAGTGTCGGTACACTTTAGGGTCCTCATCGATTTTGTTCTCACTACCTTTTTTATATTTATTTTCTTGTGGTTTTATGTGCTTTAGATTTTAATGATAAGTTTTATTATCTTTCTCAGGCCAGGTAATTAATTAGGTATAAAGCCCCTAAACAAGAATTCATGCACCTATAAGTAGTAGAGCGTAGCTTGGACTCAGTCAAATTCACATGTTCTTGCCTGCTAATAAAAGTTTTTGCTAGGATGGTTCTCATGCATCATTTAGATTAGTTTGTTTCTTGTATTTATTTTTATGCGAGCATCACTTTGCATGTAGAGTGCTGGTGAGTGGTACGCATCTTCTATCTTCCACATGCATCATTGATTTCATCACGCATCGTCTTTTCTAATTTCCTTCCCCATTTTCACTCACATAAGATCAAAAGGAATTGGAAATTCATTAGAAATCCAAAAAGTGATAACTGTATAAATCTTGGGCTGCTAAAGAAATCTCGACCCTAAAAGAAAAGTAAGGACAAAGTCATTATTTTGGGGAGAGTAACTGCCTCATTATTTGCAGGTACTTACCTCTAGAAAGAGTGAGTGAGGACGTAACCATAAGGATAGAGCCCGAATCCCTGGACTTGTGCCTTAGGTACATGTCATCACTTTTCAGTGTATGGTCGTAACTGTAAGCACTTGCCTCTGACCATATAAATCATTTTGGTATGCTAAGCCTCGTTTCTCCCTTGGGCTTGATATTGAACCCAGCGTCCGGGAAGAAGGTACCATTGTTTGTAAGTTTGAGGACGTATATTGGGCGATAGAGGTGACTCACCCTGTGTGCTTGGTAGTAAGTAACATATTGTAGATTCACTAAACTTAAAATCGAAAAGATAAAAGATAGAATTCATACGGTCTCCACTTGTGTACAATTGGTGAATCGGGGGTTTGTATTGTGTTTATTTGTTAGTGTAAAGATCCTTCCACACCCTTCGTGCCTTTTTCTCATTTTCTTCTAGAGTTGACCTTCGTGTTCTCGCATCTTACCTGTTGATATTGAAGATGTCGAATTGGATCATTTCTCGTTCAGACTTTGCAAACTCATTTCACGCTCCAATTCAGTCATCTTCTATTCAGTAAGACTCACTTCCCAAGTATTCATCTTTCTCCACTTCACCATTCACCACATCGATTAATCCAGTGTTCAAGATTGACTCTAATCTTGAACTATCATTTGAGACTCCACCATTTCTGAGGACTAATCCAGTGTCGCACATATTTGCATAAACTAAGATAGAGCACTTGATGCCATTGAAAGGCAAAAGTTCCATGGTTGAGCAGATCGAGATCAACAACATGATCTTAGCCTCCATACAGGCCATTAAGGCACAGTTAACTAAAGAGACTAGCATCCAAACTGGACTGAGAGAGACATGATCTTTGAGATGAGGAATGGAAGACAAGATAGGAGAGAGGAGGATAAAAACCCTTAAGGAGGTGGGAATGGGGGAGGAGAAGATCAACTTATTAAGCCAGAGGCTAAGCATTCCCTGAAGGATGCCTATAATACAGGGGGATGACAAACAAACTCATGGATTAGGATCCCTACGATTCATGGGCATTTTCAGATTAAGTCCACAATTTTACCATTGTTCCCAATATTCCGCAGACACATCAATAAAGAACCATATGTATACTTCCAACAGTTTGATCGCATCTGTGGCACACTACACTACCCGAATGTTCCATTAGAGGTAATGAAGATGACAACCTCCCATTGAGTCTCATGGACAAGGCATTATATTGGATTAACCACATGGGTGGTAAGAGTTAAGGTCCTTTTTTTTAAGCAAGTATTACCCATGTGGACGTCTCAACCAAATGTGATCTTTGATTGCCAACTTCTCCCAAATGTCTTATGAGCCTATTCATTGGGCATGGGAAATATTCTAAGACTTGAAGGAGAAGTTCCCCCATCACGACTTTCTGAAGACGAGCCTTGTGCATAACTTTTTTGGGGGTTTGAGCATTGAGAACTAAAAGTTGGTAGATGCCTCTTGTTGGGGAGTCCCACTTCAACAAGGGCGGGGATGTCCTTTATCAGATTTTTGAGGAGACGACGGAGAGCTTTGCATCTCTTTCTTGTTCACGTTCTTTTCATAAGCATCGTGTACCTTCTCTTGTAGTACCCCACAAGGCTATCAACATGATGGCATCACATGATATGTATAGGGTGGACACTTCAGATATGACCATTATAGGCAATCACCTATCCAAAGTGGACATAATTAAGAAATGATCCAAGTAGCTTGAGAATCTTCAAGTGATCGAACAAAGGAGAAAGAATCTGGATAAATGGGATGATATAACGAAGCATTTAGAGCTTCTTGTCAGTACGATCAATGTGTAAGTGCAACAGCCGATACTTCTACTCGTGAGCAACATTCTTCTACTTCATCACAACTGAGTACCGGAGGACAACCTACAGGACATCACATTTACTATGTGGAGACTCTTGACCAAGTCCAACAGTAGTCACATCATATTGTACCGTACCAGCAGGAGCCCCTTTACATTACTGAGTAGCAGCCTCTACCTCCACCTCTCATTCAGGAGCTGAACGACATTTGATTTGACCGAAAGTGCAACCAACCTCGTCCGTCAGGGCAAGGTCAGTTGGGTTCTCAGTAAAGTTAGAGGTTCGCCCACCATTATCAAGGAGGGAGACCACAGTCCCAGCACCAACAGTTACATCCTTACTTCTCGTATCTACCTCACTTCTAGAACTGGAGACATGGACAGTAGTAGATGTAGTCTGCATACTTTCATGAGCTTTACTACCGGCAGCAGGATGCACCTTATGGATAGTTTTCACATCCTCCTCCTCCTCATTTTATCAGCCACAGTCATATGGTAGCAACAGCCTCCTCACTCCCAATCTCAGTGACAACCTGTTATTGAGCATCTAGAGGTACCTTCGGTAAATCCTGCACTCGATCATCTTGTTATAGTGATGAAGAATATGAATGACTTGACTTAGAGGCTTGACGACCTGACCACCACCAAGACATTGATTCCAGCTCTGGTCGAAGCCAATCTCAATAATTTCAGATGCAAGGAGCGGGTAGCCCATGATCCATCCACATCGGAGACACGTATGGCCCTTGATTTTACATATTTATCTAACACTATTCATCTCAGGAGCAGTAGGAGATTGTAGATGCCTTCACAGCCATCGAGATCCGAAGATCAAGCAATCAAGAGATCTTCACAGACTTTATCATCTTCTCCACTAGTACAGCAACAATCCAGTGTAGTAGAGCCAGATCTTGGTGTTTCACCACCTTCTTATTCACCACCACCACTATCTTTACCATCATTATGTAGAAAAAGCCAAAGAGAATAAAGAAAGATGTTGTGTTGATTCAGCCGTGAATGAGAACACATCGCCCATGGATTCTTCTTCTACACCAGCATACCTAGCATCCCATCCTGTTTTTCATTTTATTCCTTCTATTTTTGTAGCAGATAACATTGTACATACTGAATCTGGTTGTCCACGTGTATATGATGAATCTATTTTGAATAAGAGAAATGAGCAGCATGATGTTTCTTCTAACTTTGTTCCATTACCTTCAACTTTGAATAAAACCAGAAAAATACAAAAATTAAAAACAACACTTCTGATCTTGAAGGGTAGATATTTTTCAGAATATATTTTGAGAGATGCCACTCCTTAAGGCCTGGAAGTACATGCTTGCAGTCAAATAGGGAATGAAATAAGCATGTACTCAAAAGCATCAACCAAAGAAGAATAGACGAAAGAAAATAGAGAAGCACCTCTTAACCATGTCCACAGCTCATACCATTAGCAACCTCCTGCCTAAAAAGAAAGATAAGGGTGCACCACACATCCGTTGCCACATCTTTGTTCAAGTGTTTGATCTTTCTCTTCTCGATATGGATCCCCCATTAGTCTCATGCCATCCTCGCTACTCACTGAGTTTGGCTTGGGGCCTCTTAGATCCACAAAGAGATCCTTCAGTTTGTTGATAGATCGATCAAGAGGCCGAGAGGCATATTATAGGATGTTATTATAATGGTGCAAGGAATGAGATTCCCAGTTGATTTTGTTATTATGGATATGGATACCTCTACACCGTTAATCCATACCCCAATCGTACTTGGTCTATCGTTCCTTGGAACGGTCGAAGAGGTAGTTCATTATGGTATTGAAGAGATCATCTTTCACTCTCGCAGTGACAAGTTGAAGATCAATACAATCCTAGATCCGAGACCATCACCGCCACCAACAGCATTGGATGAGAGAGAGAGAGACAATTACACCATATCCTGAGGACTATGATTTTCTTGATGAGTTTCGAGAGACATATCTATTCTCTGATTTCATGGACACCCAGGAGATCTTTTTACAGAAGGACCTTCTGGAAAGCATAGTCACCTTGAGTTCCCTTGTTCATCATTCTAAGTCATTTGTTGATGGGCAGTTTTAGCTATATTATGAGCATCATTTTGAGATATCAGAGGTACATTCTGAGATTCACAAGATACATTCCCTTTTTGAAACTACTGATGAGACACTTTCTACTTAGATTTCTGACATTTTTGTTGAGGATTTTAAACATCCTTATGAGCCAATCCTTTCTGAACAGAGATCATTCATTGCAAACCTTTCTAAGATTCTACATGTTGAGCCTACAGTAGCCACGGTGGAGAGTAAACATAGTGCAGTTACAGAGGATGTCACAGAGCCGATTCAGACCTCACCTAAGCTTAAGGCGTTACCCTCAACGTAGAATATGCCTTCCATGTTGGTCCCCCTAAATCGTTCCGGTAAATCTCAGTTCGTAGTTGACCTACAAATGAGAATCTCACATGCTAGAGGTTCTTGAGAGAAACCACAAGGAAATTGGATGGAATACTTCGGATCTCCGTGAGATTAGTCCAGCTTTGTGCCCGCATCATATCTACTTAGAGGATGATAGCAAACCCTCCCATGAGTGTCAGCGCCATCTTAATCAAAACCTTCAGGATGCTGTCAAGAAAGAGATCAGGACATGGTATGATGATGGCTTTATTTATCCCATATCGGAATCCAAGTGTGTTAGTGCTTTACATGTGATCCCAAAGAAATCCATAATTACAATTGTAAAGAATGACAGTGGTAAGGAGATTTCGATCCGTGTACCTACTTCAAGGCATGTCTGTGTAGAATACTGGTGCTTGAATTTAGTTACCAATAAAGATCACTTTCCACTAACCTTTATTGATCATATCATTGAGTGGATGGCAGGGAAAGAGTTCTTTTGCTTTTTGGATGGGTACAAGGGGTATAACCAGGTTGCTATCGCTCTTGAGGATCAGGAGAAAACTACTTTAAGTTGTTCATTTGGTACTTACACCGTTAGATAGATGTCCTTTGGATTGTGTAACGCCCCCATTGGCCATTTTTGCTGACATGGTAGGTAGTTTTCTATAGGTCTTCATTGATGATTTCTCGGTCTACGAAGATAATTTGAAACATATCTTGCTCATTTAGACCGAGTATTTTATCGTTGTTGTGAGGTAAACCTAGTACTCTCATGGGAGAAGAGTCACTTCATGTTGACTAATAGGATTGTATTGGGCTACGTCATCTTCAAACATGGTATGAATTCGACCCGGCTAAGATTGATGTGATCTCCAAGCTAGAGCCAACGTAGAATTTGAAGCAGTTGAGGTCATTTTTGGGACACATTGGATTTTATAGGCGGTTCATTAAGGACTTCAGCGAGATTGCTAGACCTTTGACTGATCTTCTGGGCAAGGAGAGTGAGTTTATTATTGATGATAATGTACTCCTTGCATTTAATCAAATGAAATAAATGGTTACTAGTGCTCTTGTCGTACAACCACTTGATTGGTCTCTCCCCTTTGAGATATGACGGACGAGTCAGATTTTACAGTTTGAGTTGTTTTAGGGTAGAGAAGGGATGGGATACCATTTGCTATACGCTATGCTAGAAAGACTCTGAATGAGGCACAACGTAATTACACAGTCACAGAGAAGGAGATGTTAGTAGTGGTGTTCGTATTAGAGAAGTTCAGATCTTACCTCATTGGTTGACATGTCATTATATACACGTATCACACTGCTATACAGTACTTACAGGCAAATAAGGATGCCAAACCATGCCTTATCAGATGGATCCTTCTTCTCCATGAGTTTGATTTAGAGATCTGAGATAAATCTGGAGTAAACAATGTTGTGGCAGATCACCTTTCATGAATCACAGATGTAGAGACTTTTGAGCAGTCAATTCTTTCCATATCCTAGACATTTCCAGATGAGACCATTTTGTAAGTGGACTCACTCCCATGATATGATGATATTGTGAACTATCTTGTCTCCAAGAGAGTTCCACAAGATTGGCTAAAGCACAAGGTAGTAGATTCCTGTCAGAAATATATTTTTATCAATGGGAGGATACATACCTGTTTCGTGAGGATGTAGATTGTATCTGGAGAAGGTGCATTCCTCAAGAGGAATACACCAGCGTACTTGAGTATCGACACAAATTAAAGTCTGGTGGGCATCATTCGAGGAAGCGCACGCCAGCAAATGTTTTACAGTGTGACCTGTGGTCATTAACTTTATTCAAGGATGCTAAATATTATGTTCGAGGTTGACTGACTGTCATAATATGATAGGAACCGTTGGTTCCAAAGATACCATGCCCTGAGATATACCTAGATTTCAAATGTTTTTTATGCTCGGGGCATAGACTTCATGGGCCCATTTCTTGTCAGTCAGGTATTTCAATACATCCTACTTGTCTTAGATTATGTTAGTCGTTGGGTGGAGGCTATCCCCACCTGAGCCACTCATAGTTGTACAGTTTGTTCCTTTCTCAATGACCAAATTATTATGCGGTTAGGGATCCCTAAAATATTCATTTCAGATGGGGGAAGCCTTTTCATTAATTGATAGGTCAAGAAGCTTTTAAAGGAGTACACCATGGAGCATAGAGTCGTGTCTCCGTACCACCCATAGACTAATGGCTTGGTTGAGATTTCAAATAGGGAGATAAAGAAAATATTGCATAAACTTGTATGTCCAGAAAGGAAGAACTATCCCCGGATGCTTGAATCAGTTCTATGGGCTTATCAGACGGTGTACAAGTCTCCATTATTTAGGTCTCCTTATAGATTTGTTTATGGGAAGCCTTGCCACTTGCCAGTTGAATTAATTCACAAATATTTATGGACACTCCATGTATACAATTTGGATTATGAGAAAGAAGGAAAGAGAAGGAAGTTGGATCTGAATAGATTACTAGAATTATGAGATTATGCATACGATAACTTACTCATGTATAAGGAGAAGTCAAGCATTGGCATGATAGACACATTAGAAGGAACACTTTCTCCCCAGATCAGAAAGTTTAGTTGTTTAATGCTAAATTGAAGTTGTTCCTCGACAAGTTAAAAATCTAATGGTTAGGATCACTCATTGTGAGAGCTGTGCGTCACAATGGTAGTATTGTCATATCTGTGTTGTCATCTGACGCACAACCATTTGTTGTGAACTGATAGTTGCTGAAGCCATACCTAGATCATGACACATTCCTATCCGTGTTTGATTCCTTATCTGTGGTATCAGACGATTATTTTTTTGACATATTCTGCGTCTGACACATGAGATGATTTTTTTTATTGTATAAATATTTTCATTTTATTCTTTATTCTTCCATTTTTTATCATTCACCTCTTTTCCATGTGTGTGTGTTATACTCAGAATGTACTCTATCCTAAGTTTAGAGGAGGTGAATGATTCGAGTATTTCCTTTTTCGTTCGGTTTCATCACTCCTATTGTTTCTTATAGTTAGGTATCCTTTTTCCTTAGTATAGGGGGAGTGATGTTGTTTATTTCATCTCTTTCTTGTTTTTATTTTCTTTTATTTCTTCTGTTCTTTCACTTTTCCTTCAACTTGTTGATATTCTTTTTCTATACTTAGGGATAATTAGCCCTATGTATAGGGGAGGACGAGTCGAGTAGTTGAGTTTGTTCATTCTATTCCTTGATTTTCCCTATATATATAGTATTCTATACTTAGGATTATTTGATCCTAATATAGTGGAGATCATCGACTTTTATTCTTTTTGTCTATTCTTTGAGTCATTGTTGGATAGATTTCTATTCACCTTTTTATACTTAACACAAGATATGTCTTCCTTTATAGTTTTTTGGTCACTATATGGACATAGTTCGGGCTAAATATAGGGGGTGTTGTGTATATTGTATATATACTTTAGACATAACTTGTATTTTTATTAATATCGGTATTACTTATAAAAAATGTTTTGAAAAATGATTTGTAAAAAGATTTGCAAAAATCTTTGTAAAAATGTTTGCAAAAATTGTTTTGTGAAATATTTTCTAAAAACTTTTGGAAAATTGTTTGTAAACTATTTGTAGAAATGTTTGTAAAATTTTGTAAAATTATTTTTATATAAACCTCTGCAAAATTGTTTGTAAAAATGTGAAATTTTTTGTAAAATGTTTCTAAATAATTTCCATATCAAAATAAAATATATTGTACAAAATGTTTGTAAAATATTTGAAAGTAAAATGTTTGCAAAAACTTTTGTAAAATTATTTGTAAAATGATTTGTAAAAATGTTTGTAAAATAGTTTGCAAAAACAATTTTAGAACTTTGAAAAAATCTTTATAAAATATTTTGAAAATGTTTGTAAAATCTTTGTAAAATATTTTGAAAAGGCTTGTAATTTTTTTGTAAAATTATTTTGTCACGTGGGATACAGATTATGGGATGTATATATATTTGTAAAATCCACGTGTGTGTGTGTAAAATCCTTAATCACTTATCCTCCTGTAAATAAAATTCTTTTATAATACTTGTATCTAAAAGACGTGCATAATGTCCTCTTGTATAAAATTTGTATAATCCTTGTGTGTATACTTGTATATATTTCTTATAAATACATTCAATTTACTAACCCTTGTCTTACTTAAAAAAATTGCAAAATTCTTTGCAAAATCTTTCAAAAAGATTATTCTTTCCTTTTGTGTTAAAAAAGTGTTTTGTATATATTTCTTGCATTTGCATGTGCATTTTTCAGAATGATATTGAAACTTAACATATTCTAGAATAAAGTCGAAGAATGGATATTGATTAGACCTTAATTCGCTTAATTTCAGAAGAACCTTATAGGAAATGGAATTGAGAATATTCAGGTCTATAAAAGTAATTCTTTGGGAACCACAAGACTTAGTTCAGTGTTGTCTTGACTGACTAAGTAGAATACGTCAGAGTACACACATTATTCTAGTTGATAATGACCTATCTTGCACAACTGCACTTGAACTTTGCTCACCTCAGTTGAAGTGGTAGAGGGTTGGATTCGTCGGCATGAGACACAAGCCAATGGAAACATAGGAATCCACACTTTTGTGGCCATTATACCCCAACTTGGTCCAGTAGCGACGAAGCGTAATGAAATAATGTTATGGGTTGCAATAAGCTTTAAAAGAGGGATAGTCTACTAGCTCAAGAGGAAAAACTCAATTACATGTTGTACCTTTGTCTAAAAAATATGAAAAACCAAACAAAAACTCCAAAAAAGTGGACAGACGTGATTGAAAATAAAATGCATGTTAGAGTATGTATATAGATGTATAATCAATAATTAATCTTGAGCTTCAAAGCCAGATATTTACGAGCCTGCAGTTGGATGACTTGGCTACACTAGCCAGGCATCCTTGGATAGGTAGCAACACTGTCTATAGTCCATTCTTCTCTCCACCTCCTCTTCTTGAGCTGGTTGCACTTGAAATTAAAAGGGAATACTCCGCTTCTCGAGGAAAGATTCATTGGAATGGGGAATTAGGGTCACCATGTTGGAGAATACTGACTTTCACCACTTCAACCGAGGAGAGCTACATATCACTTACACTGTACAAGAAAGATTCATAGTCATAAGCGTTTACATATGAGTTGATTTATTCTAACCTGGCTATTGAGGAGACTTGAGCAAGAGTTGTGTGGTTTCTAGAGGTTGTTGAGTGTCAAGTTTATTTCCCACTAAGGTTCCGCCCAAACTAATAATCCAAAGGTTTGATCGAGATCCATACTTTGATTTTATGAAGATAAGTTAAATACTCAATATTGTTCTAAGTTTTTTTTTCATTTTTCCTTTATTCTTTATATATTTTTTCTTTTAGTCACTTATTCTTCAAATAAGTGTTTACTAAGGGACTACCAAAGATAAAGATAGGGGGATGATGAATCTGCATTTCGTTATCCTTATTCATTTATTTAAGCTTAAAATATCATATAAAACATCTGTAAATATCAATAAATCCATTCTTTTTCTAACGAACATTCTAGTAGAAATATTGTATATTTGTCATTATTTTAACCTAAAATAAATAAAGAAAGAAATAAGGAAAAATAAAGAAAACCAAAGACTGTGTATATGTAATAGGTAGAGCAGACTCTGACCTAGAGAGAAGGTGAAGAATCGACCTAATCGACAAGGAATAGAGTAGGGGGAGATAAGGCCTAAATACCAACATTTTCAGAAAACAACCATCACATTTATATAATCCTCATCTGTACACTACCATATATAATACACATTCTTTTCATTAATTTATTCATAATCAAACTCAACTCGAACACAATTTTTTCTTCATAAAAATTACGCATAAAACTCTATTGTAAATAATAAAAATAACTACAAGAATAATCAGTGTATATCGTGTAAATTACAACACAATGAACAAGCTGCAAAGATCTACTTATAATATCAATATCTTCTCCACAAAAACTCAAATTCATCAAATTCACTTTCATTGTACTCCGAATTATATAAATTTAAAATGAAATGGTTTCATAAAAATTAGAGTTTAAGGTGTGAAATGCGGCTATTTTGGGTGCTATTGTATTTTATAACTATGTATAGTATGTATATTATTTACTTATTTATTTCTTGTACAAATTTGTAATTGTATTTTTAGTTAATTTTAAATATTATATTTTTTATTTATATAAATCAGAAAGAAAAATAATAAAATCGAAAATCAAAAAAATAAAATAAAATCTAGTAAATATTGTATATATACCACTATGTATGTGCTGTGAATACCTCTATTTATTTAACCTAATTTATCACTTTATAAAAATTAAACAAAAAGATCATTAAAGTCCTTATAAAATATTGTAAATAAATAAATTATCAATTCATATGTATATTTATGAAAATAAGTAATTACAAATTATAAAGATTCTATATATAGGTATACATACCTATAAATAACACATTATATTTATTTTAACCCATGTATATACCTTATTTAATTAATTAAAAATCACCATAATTAAGGTAATTAAATTACTCACATTTTTTACATTATTTTTTTATTTTTAACTCATTTAATATTTTATTTTCATTAATTTTCCATGATTCCCTTTATTTTTATTGTTTAACCCAATTTGAAATTTTCTTGTGCACATCATGATTGGTCGGCCCGGGTCTGTTTACATAGGTCAATTCCCAATTCCACCCGCCACTTCTGCTCATCTCGCACGGTAGCCTTCAATCTCTTAATTTCCCCACGTGCGTTGATCACTAACATTCCGTGATTTTTTCTCTTAACATTCAGCCTATTAACTCTTCTTTATCGCTAGCTTTTCAGATCCACCGATTACGCCTCGATCCACTCACATTTTGAATTCAGAATCTCGCTGGACTTCATTATATACATACTTTCCGTTCGATGACCACAACCTTTTTGATCTGATTTTAGCCCTTGATTCCCTGAAATTGAGTGACAGAGACATAACTCCAATGACAGAGGAGAGTGACTCCTATTTGGAGTGTGAATTGGGAGCTCAAGTCACAATCCAGCCACTTGTCGGACCTTTGCGGGGTAGTTTCGCTTCTCTGCCAGCAGTAGAACGAGGTAGATCATCTCCATTCCTTTCACCTTAAGTAACGTAGGTTCAAACCATTTAGATTTTAGCATTTAATTTTTCATTTGATTATTTCATTCAGTCAAATCAGAGTTTCCATCATCTTCCTTCGATCTACAAATTAGAGGTGTTCTGATCATCTACATGTAGACTTGACTATCCCTTCACCAAACCCTTCTCCTTCTCCCATCACACCTGACCCCCTTCAAATCACCTTAGATCTGGAGATTGATTTCATCTCCGACCACCCTCGCTAGAGGTCTTTATCCCCCACCATATTCTATCTTTCTACATTAATAAGCTCGACGGAGCATCGCCTTCGAGCGTAGATTGCATTGCAGGTATTGGGAGTGCTCCTAGAAGCAAGGGAAGTGCGTTTAAGGTCCACCAGGATATGTGCATCTTCTGACCTCCGGCTCGTGTCTCAGCCATCCCCGACCGCAGTCGATCCATTAAGATGAAAGAGGAGCACCACCTGAAGCTATAGAATCACTCCAAAGTTGATTCAGGAGAGAAATTATTGAGATCTTCTCAATCGAATCTCGTCGGAGGATACCTTCTTCCTAGTTCTTCCAGGAGGCACATGCATGTCCGATCAAGAACTTCATCTCTAGATTGGATCATCGTCGTCGAAAAATCCCCAAATAGTAGATGTGGATCCTCCTTCAGATCCGAACCGATCCATCCATACAAGCCTAAATCGTCTGCCATCCGATCAGAGCCTTACCGCATTACAACCGTCCAAGGAACCACGTAGATTAAAGGGTAAAATTACACACTCAGCCCTACTTTGTTTTCATTTTGCAAATAAGTCCTTCGAGGGCATATGTCTGCTTGTTATTATTTGAATATTTGCACTATTTTCCCTAGCATTTTTTTATCTGCATATTGGTCCTGTTTGAGTGATAAAGCATACCTCGCACTTGTTACATGTGAAAATTGTAATAAAAATGTATGTTTTATTTGTTATTAAGTGGCCAGGAGATTAAAATATTTGCAATTGAGTCCATTCCAACGCATGTCACGTGCAGCCGCTAGTGTGTTTTTGGGAAAATTGCATAAAATACCCTTTTAGTTTCTCTAGTTGTTATCATTTAGTCCATAAATTATAAATCAATTGCATCCATACCCCCGTGAGTCTACATATTATTTTACATTTAAAATGATATAAAAATAGCAAAACTTTATTAAAAATTTCATAAAAGTCATGTTTGCTTTCCGTCAATTTGATATTTCATCTCTACTTTTTATTTTGCATTTTCGTAATTTTATTTTTTTTAATAATTCAATTACTCCTTAAAATTTCCCTGTCTGCATTGAAAAATAAATAAAAAATAAATTTTCTCAAAAGTTCTAAAAAATCTTATCTATTTATTCTTTTTTTTATTTACAATACTAATTTAACATTAATATTCCTCATAAGAACCAAAAAATCATAAAACATTCAAAAACATAAAAATTCATATAAATTCATAGAAAATTCTAAAAAAATATAAAATAGCTTTCTGTAAATAAAAAATATATTTTTATGCATGTGCATATTTTATTTATTTTTTCTTTTAGTTTCTATTTTAAAAATCCAAAAACATTTGCACATATTTCAATTTATAGTTTTCCTAATTTTTTATTTTTTTTAAAAGCCTAAAAATCAGAAAAGAAACTAAAAAATTATGAAAACATTAAAAATGTCAAAACACAAAAATAATTTTATTTCAATTTTATGTATATTATTCTAGATTCTAAAAATTCAAAAAAATGCCTTTTATTTTTTTCTTTTTATTTATTTAATTTTTTTCTTTTATTTAAAAACATTAAAAACATTTGTAAAATTTAAATTCATAAAAAAGTATATAATAAGATAAATAAATCAAAATATAAAATTAAAATTCCATTAAAAATTTCAAAACCCCAAAAACCAAGAGTAGTGTGCATAGAAATTCCTCCTTTATTTAGTTAATTTTTCATTGATTTAATAACCCTCATGATTTTTGTAGCCTCCCTAAGTTCGATCATGTACGCTATACAGGTAAATAAATAGCACTTATAGATCTTATGCTTACATTTCTTCTTATTGGCTTGGGCCGTGAATAAAAATACAAATTTTGTTCTTTATGCTTCTTTGGGTAATGGCAACCATAGAATGCTTGAGAATAATTCCACTAAATGAAAACCCGAGTTCTACGACCAACTCTGGCTAACTCATCCAAACGATGGTTAACATGCTCCATCTCTGTTCTATGTGCTACCTGAAGTGTGCTAAGCATATCCATGATATGGTTCAGTGCCAAGGACTATGCATATAACTCTGGCTCAGTAGTCCATCCATGGCCCTCTACTCTCTCCTTCCTAAAAGTGTGCTACAATTGTTATGTATATGGCTGAGAAGATCTTCGAGGTGAAACAAATGATTGCTGCTACTACAGCTAGTGATATGAATGTGGATGTGTAGCAGAATAATGGAAAAAATGTATCGGTCTTTGATATGCAAGATGGTGAGACTACTTTTGTCTATATAGATGTCTATGTTGAAAATGTAGATGTACATGCTAGTACTACATCTGTTACGGTTGCTGGTGCGCGCTCTGAGGTGTAATGTATGATGGTGACTGATAAGGAACTGGAGCTTACCATATATGATTGATCTCGAGGGTGGAAGAAGGATCAAAATCATCAACTGCAAGAATCATGATCTGGCTCTGGCTGGTAGTGGAGGAATCCTCATGCCAATCTAATTGTGGAGTCTAAGAAAAACACCCTGGCTCGCTCTATATCTAATGAATATGACGGGTGGGAGGAGCGCGTAAAGCCCTCTGCATAGGCTGAGAAGAAGAGGAAAGAGTATGATAGTACTGTAGCTGCATCTTGGTCAATTTCTTAATCAGATCACTCAACTGTTGTGGTAATGATGAGAGTTTCTCAAACTCTCATAGATTCTACAAGACTTGTACTTGCGTCTAAATCCCATCGACTAATGCAAGTTTCTCGTTGGTAAAGTCCATGTCGGCAGATCATGACTCATAATCATAAATGTGTTCCACCTTCTAATGATCTCACTAGTGTGGTCGTTGTGGGGCCTTCTGGAATGCTCGAGTAGAATATAAACCTCTCGAGTTCTCTGCCATCCCGTCAAAGATGATCCAAATAGATTTGTCATCCTTATGCAAATAGCTACCTCCACATGTGACGCTTAGTTACCCCTAAATATCCGGTTGGATTCCTCCAAAGAAGTTATGTACTAGCACTTTCAAAGGTATCTCGTGATGAGGGCATTTCTCTGTCATATCCTTGAATTGTTCCCATGAATCGTGAAACGACTCATGTGGGTTCTGTATGAAATTGGATATCTTACTCATCATCGCATTCATGCATCCCAAAGGAAAATATTTATGTAGGAAGGTTGACTTGAGGTCCTAACAAGTCAAAATCTCTCTCCCTGGATGATATAGTTAATAGAGTGCCTTATTTTCTAAGGCAAAAGGGAAAGCCTTGAGGCTTATATCCTCCTGCGTAACTCTCGGATAACTCACTGTACCATAAATCATCTCGAACTGTTGAGGTAAGGTAATGACTCCTATGTAATGTTCCCATATAACTTGGGAAGCAAAGAAATGAAGGATGGACTCAAGTCATATGGCCATCGATTTGGTGGTAACCGAATCCAATGTTATTACATCATAGCTCCAGGATCATACGTATCTCTCAAAGTAATGGGAACGGCGACGGCTGGTGATGGGTTCCCTACTCTTGTTCTCAGTGCAGCAATCTTAGCTCTCAACTCATCTTGGACGCGATCTTGAGTCTTTGTGCTCATATGCTAAAGTGTGTCTAGAATCTTGATTATAACATACGTGGCTGAATCAGGTCTCTCATATGTATATCTCTCCTCAAGAGCTTGCACCTCAATTGGTCCCTTCCCTCTATCCATGCTATCCGTCAAATCCTCTAGGAAGTAAAAGGTCTCGTAAGCACTGAGAGAAATTTGTGCAAGTGAAACAGATGAAAAGTTGAAGTGAGAGTCATCATCGACAGAAGGGTTGGGATGCGAGGGAGTCTTGGTCTAACTCACATCGTAACTAGATGGGACCAACTCAGGAAGAGATTCATCATGAGTCGATGAAGATGTACGTGAGATGGTCGAAGATCGATGGCTCACGGAGTCCAAGCGTAAAGATCATCTAAACAACATCCTCGATGTCAAAAAGGATATGAAGTAGTGTACAATGTCAAGACAAGAGAGAGTATGAAGGTGTATAAAATGTTGAATATGTACACCCCGCAAATAAACACAAAGAAAATTCCGATTCACCAGCATCACACCATGATGACCATAAGAGTTCGGTCATATATATTTTCAATTTTAAAATTAAGTGGTAAAGCAATTGTTTTAAGTAGACTCACAAGAGGTGTCGCCATATCTCCTAGAGTACATCTTCACAATCCCCACAAAGTGGAACCATCTGCTTAGGTTGCCAAATTATATTAGGCCCGAAGGGAATTATAAAGAGGAGTACACTAAAATGACTCTTTATGGTTGGAGGCAATGCTTGCAATTGTGACCATGTACCTAAAGGTGACATACATGTACTTAGGGCACATGTATAGGGATTTTTGGCACTACTCTTTAGGGATACATCCTCACCCACGATGTCCTAAGTTTAGTATCTGCAATAATGAGGGTTTTGCTCTCCCAAGACAATTAAGTCCAGTTATAATTTTTATTTCTGTCTCAGTTTCAAAAGAACAAAAATCTTTTCTTTTTTAGGGTTTTTACTTTCTTTAATAATATCAAGCATATCTAATGGGATTTTGATTTCCTTTATTAGTAAAAATCGTGTCACCTAAAGGGAGAAATCACGGAATAAAACGAAAAAATACGGTGCATGCAAGGATTGAAACAATACTTGTCTCCAGCTCTCAAGAAATATGATCTGCGTAAAAATGTAAACCTAAGATAATGCATGCCAAAATCCGTAAAAATCATGCTATAAACATGTATATCTAGCGTAGGAATGGATTACTTTTTTTCAAATCAGTGAATTATACTGAAATGTAGATTAGGGAAGTAGGCTCTACTTTTATTCATCTATTCAGTAATGCATTCACCCTTAAGCTCCATGAAATCACATGAATCAAATAAAAAGTCAGAAAATCGAAAACATGTGGTGAAGTCCCCCAAGTGCACCAACACATGGCGAAACAGACCTTGAGAAGAAGTCAAAGTCTATATCTACATGTCGGGATGTCCTTAGTGGACCCCACTCTACAAAATGTATAAAGTGCAAGTTCCCCTTCCTCTCTCATAAAAAAAACACGAGCAAAGGCCCTCTCACTCAGAAGAAAATAAAAAATTGTAATTCTCTTTGAAAACATACACAAAAAACAAATAAACTGACTCACGTTGCTCCTCTTTAACTTGCTCGTAGAAGAAAAAGCATGTTCTCTATGATCTCAACTGGTCCGACTTCCTAAGTAGCCGGCTAATCTTGTAATACTTGCACCATGTGTTAGCACAGAAAAAAATTAAGGAAGTCAAAAAATAAAAAAATTGAGAGAAACCAAGAAAAAAATCAGACAAAAACTAAGAACAAAGTTGAGGAAACAAAAGACAAGAAAAATTGAGAAAAATCAAAGGAAGAAAATCAAACATTCAAAAATCGAGAAAAACAACAAGATGAAAATTGAGAAAGAGAGCGGTAGGAAAAATCACAAAAAGTCTAAAAAAATCAAGTGTAACTACTCCTCATTAGTAATGGTGCCATTTTGATAGCGTAGTGAAAATGAGCAGTTGTTAGGAGAAAGTAAAAAAAATTGAGTATCTCTAACTCATCCCCAGCAATGGTGCCATTTTGATAACATAGTGAAAAATGAGTGGTGGTCGGGAGCAAGTTAGAAAAACATTGAGTATCTCTAACTCATCCCCAACAATGGTGCCATTTTGATAACGAACATCTGACTCACGATTAAAGAGTGAATGCCAAATGTAGTAAACCGTATGAGACACATGTGCTTTTTTCAAAAAAAAACAACAAAATAGGAGAGAGAGATAAAGTGAATTTACGACTCTCTCCTATTTTATTGTTCACTATTTATTTATCCAAGCAAGTGTTCCTGTGTCGGACATTAGAAGGTAGAAAATCACGCTTTGATTTTTTAGAAGGGAAAATATTTTTGTAATTTTTTTCTTCTTAGAGAAAGTCTTTTTGTTGGTTAGAGTTTTTGTATTTTTTATTTTATTTTACCATTTTTAAATTTTTATTGAATTTTTCAAAGTGATGAATTTTCAAAACAATGACCTACTATATATTATATAAATGGTAATGATACTTATAGGTAGATGTCTCAAAGAAAATAATGGTCTCAATATAACACAAAATAAAACCGAAACGGAGTCGAAGTGTGAAGAATAAAATCTTGATAAAAAGGTTACAAAATCCTTCGAAAATTGCCTCAAAACAAATCTAGGGTAGTTGTATAGCTACCCCAAGAAAATCAAGCAAAATTAAGGTCAATAAGGTGTCTAAAATAGTCCTAGAGTTTAAGGGTACAATTGTAAAATAGATATAAAAGTAACTCAAAAGTCTATCAAATAAGTCCCTAGTCAGGGACCTATTTGTAATAAAAATAAGTCTATTTTACAATTAGGTCCTTGGGTGGGGACCTAAATGTTAATATCAATAAAGTATATAGTGGTTTGAAGTTCTAGAGTTACGTTAGGCCAACGTTGTAAAATTCCCATCGTTTTGCTTCGTGTGGTCAGGATTAGATCTTGTGGTTGAATCTCAAATGTCGATGGGAGACTCATGTCGCAAGGTTGTAGTGTATGTTCTTCAATGTGTTTTTACCCAAATAAAGGGTGGCAGTGGAGATGAAAGCTTCATTCTTTAATTTGGGCTTCTCTAGCAAAGATGGTAGTTGATTGTGCTCTAGTTGAGCCAAAAGGGGGATCCTTCCCATTCGAGCTCGCTTGCGGTGGGAGATAGTCGGAGAAGAAGAATCGAAAGTGGTGCTGGGGACCAGCTAGGGTTCCTATTAGCTGCTATGCTCTTGAAATTAGTGGCCAAATATGCTCTGATTGACCTTAGTATCTCGCTCCGGAAGCAAGGGCATCCTGCAAGAGATATATATGGGTTTGATTCGATTTGAATCAACCAGAAGTTTGTTGGGGTTCTTGCACGATACAGAAGGGATCCAGGATATGGTTTTCATATTGAAATTAGAGCAAACATGGGACAAATAGGAAATGGGATTTTGTTATGGATTAAAGTGGGGTGACTAAATGATCTAATGATGTGACAAAGATCTAATTGAGCGTAAAATTCAATGAAATAAAAGGTGGAGAAGGAGGTTCACCTGGGGAATGGAAGGTGCATGACCTTCCTGGTCATCGCTCGGTGGTCGATGTTCCCAGAGCTGGATGCCGCACACAGTGGCGATGCAAGGTGGTTGGCAGCCTTGGAAACCTCATCCGATCGACTCTTTTCCCCGTATGGCTTCCCTTGGGTGCTATCTCTATTGGAGTTGGCTGGAGATCGACGAGGAAGTAGGTTAGTGATGAATATCCATTTCATCACCTTTATTCTAACATCTCGACCTTAAAAACCCTAGCTAATGCATGTAAATAGCATTAAGTTGCACAAAATGGCATTCATTATTTATTGTACTTATTGTGTATATAATATTGTTTTGAATGCCAAAATTATAGAATAAAGAGAATAAAAGAAAAGAATAAAATATCAACGATATTTTATGATCCTAAACTCCGAGACCAAGTCAAGAGCAAAGTTGGTCAACAAGGAATAAAGTAGGGGGAGATAAGGGCCAAAAATGCAATAAAACCCATTCTTTTATTCATTATTTATTCATTTTTTAGACCTATTTTGTATCTTATTATTTATACATATAATAACAAAACTTTGTACATGAAAGTTGTAGGTAATAATCTAATTAAAAATACAAATTGAGTTTGTACAAAAATAATACACAGTATACTTTTTATACACAAAATAAAAAGCCAGAATCCCAATTTCGCAGACCCATATCTCCCAAATAAAAAATCAAAATGTATCAAAATCACTTGTAATTGTAATAACTTTTCATAAGATATTTAATGATTGTGTTTTCATATTTTTTGGAGTTAAGATGTGAAAGTTAGGTTTTGGACCCTCATTGTACACGAGACCTGAGTAAAATATTCATTATATTCATTCCTTAATATTTTTACAAATATATATTTTAATAATTTTTAGTTATTTATATATAACTTATAAAACATTAAAATCTAAATAAAACCGAAAAGAAAATACAAAATAAAATAGGTCTATATAAATATATATATGCAAAATACCTACATCTATACATGCATATAAATAAAAGGGGAAGATATTCTTTATTCTTTTATATTTTTTATAATATTTTAGATATCATGTATATTATACTAAAATACAAATATAAAATAAACAAAAGAAAATGAATTAAATAAATATAATGTATATAATACATAGACAAAATACCTATAAGTAAACCTATATGTTATACATATCTATTTATTTAAGGGTACAGAATATGTCATAAAAATATAATAAAAATATATTTATATACCTAATAAGTTTTAAATTTATAAAATAACAAGAATGAAATAACAAAATTAAATATACAAAATAAAAAAAATAAATAGTCAAAATATCAGTAAATATACCAATAATTACATACTTAAAATTTAACTAATAATAAATAACACCAAAAAATAAATAAATATCATAATAAAATACTACATTAAATAATAAACCTTTTTATTTTATAATTGAAATTTTATAAAATCATCTACTAATTTAATAAATTAATTTCTAATAAACATGTTATTTTGTCTTTTAGTGGTATTAGCTAGATAATCGCAGGCCGTCAAGAGTAGATAGCCCGGTCCACTCCCCCTCCAGCCGACTAATTTGATGTGCCCATCTCTTCCCATGATTCATTCCTTTTTTCCTGCTAATTCATCGATCAATCTTCCTTGCTTCCTTCATGGAAAACCATCATTGATCATCTTGCATCCACGCCCAACCATTAGATCCATTCTATATAGCTTTGATTCATTGCTATCAGCCAGACATTAAGGGTGTTTTACATGTTCTATAAATAAATCCTCCGATTTCCATTGATTCTTTGGTAACCATTTCGAGCCTAAGAACCCTCTCTTTGGCTCTAGTGGGTAGTTTTATGACAGGAGGAGGCTTTGTGAGGTCGGGCGGAGCTCCAGGAGCTTGGAGGTGCACCCACAGCCACCTTGCCAGTGGCCTTTCTCCCTGAGCCATCTCAAGTATAAGAGTTGCGTCCTCTATGCATATTTTGGTATATTTAGTTCATGTCTTTCAATTCTAATATTTAGTCTTGCATTATAATCAATAGGGAAAGTAGAATAGTTAGATTCCCTTGTTGGAGTTTTCGAGCTGTGACCTGATTTCTTCTAGATCCGAGTCATTCCCGATTCCCATTCCGCATTCATCATCTTCCCCTATGTGTTCTCCATGTAAACCAATCATCGAACCCCCTGATCGTGTGACAATCACCGAAGAAGAGCTCCTCCATCATTGTCTACCGGAGCTCCTCCGCCCACCTTCGTTCTGGCGTATCCAGCTTCAAAACCTGGTTGAGGTACCTCCCCTCGAGCCGTGATTCTTTCCTGTTCAGGTCCTGAGTGCAAAGGAGCTCTTGCGGGCTTGAGTGGATTCGCATAGTGGTTCCAAAAGCCACTTGCAAAGCTGAGCTCGTCGGAACCGTTCTAGTGGTTCCAGGGCATCTTGTGGGCATCCTCAGCTACGGACAACTCATCTAGAGGTTTAGAGCCAAACTCCAGAGATGAAGACCATTGGAGGAGGGAGATATCGACGATCGAAGCTCGGAGGTAGGGACCTTCTTCCCTGTTCAACTATCTTATGGGGGCACGACCCCAGTTTCAATCTCGATCGTTCGATCATGCAACGCCTCATCCTTCAGATCAGATGCGAAGATTAAATCTTGGCTACCCACGGTCGAACCTGTATCCGTCGTGAAGCATGTGACACATGGTTTAGTGAAGCTCATCCAGTCATTGGCCAGCGTGCCTATTGGGGTAATTTTCACATCTGCCCCGCCTCTTTCCGTATTTACTAAATAGTTTTGTAAATAAAAGATGTAGTTTAAAGATGGGAAATTTTGTATGCCAGCTCTTGTACATTTAGACCGGGGGAAATTTTGCATGTATGCCCTACCGGTTTTTGTATATTGTAAAATAGTTAATAAATACTAAATAAATGTTATTATGTTTAGGCACATTTGCAGATGAACCGTTGATTTTTATTTAAAGAGCAAACATGCCCATGTCAGGAAATGTATTTTGTTGCTTTTCATCTATTTATTAAATATAGTTATTGTGCTCCGAAAATTACATAACAATAGGGACATATGCTTCATGGTATGTATATTCACACCCATATTTTATTTGGCAATTTTGTGCATTTAATCTATTTATTAAAAATGAAATGGGGCCTATTTATTCCCTATTTAACTTATAAAATGCCAAAAAAAAGATAAACATTCTAAAAAATACCAAAAAAATATATACTTTATATATTGATTTATTAAGTCCATAAAATAAAACCCTAAAAATAGAAAAAGAAAAAGCATAAATATTAAAAAACACCAAAATCCAACAAAAATATAAAATTTCTAAAAAATCCAAAATTATTTCCTTCTATTTTATAATTTTATCTATATTATTATCTACGTATTAAAATTGATTTGAATAATTTTGGGCCTTATTTACTATTTTAAAATTCAAATCAATTTCAACCAATTTCTTTACCCTATATTTGGGATTTTTTCATTTTAAAAATACATAAAAATTAGAAAAAATTCCAGAAAAATTATGAAAACATTAGAAAAAATTGTAAAATACAAAAACAATTTTTTTTTGCTTTATTTATATTTATTTGTATTTATAAATACATTACTATATATGTATATATACTATCATATATCCTATGCATATGTATTTACAAGAAAAAGAAATATAAAAATCTGAAAATATAAAAAGAAAATATAAAATTACAAAATAAAATATAAAATATAAAAATATAAAACAAAAATAAAAAATTATATAAAATAAAAACCAACAAAAGGATAAATGTATATACATGGTGAATGGCATGGTTGTAAGTAATTAACAATAAACTACCCGTTCTTAGCTCTCTGTGGTTCGACCTCTACATGCTTAATCACTATGCATCTTTTAGTAGAGAACAATAATTTTTAACCTCACTTGTTCATTGCCTTTATTCATATTGTGGGTTAATTGCTGATTAACTAGGTTTCTTGTTGTGGGTCGCCTCAGCGACTGCGTCTCCACCTTGTGTGAGATGTATTTTGACCCACGATGAGAAAGCTAGTTATTAGATGGCACCGTTGCAGGGAACAATGAGCGTAGATTAGATTTGTCATTCATATTTTTGTATAGTCATTTATCGTGATTTATTGATTTATTACTGCAAATATTTATTGATTTATTTTCATTCATTAATTCTTTGTCTATAGCTCAAGTTGATTTAATTTGATTATTTGTTCTAATGCCATCTCCTTGTGACTTTGTTGCGAGGGCCTGCCACGCAAGGTTGGCTTTCTAAGATGTTGATGCAACCTAGCTTGGAGGAGTCTAGTCTTCTCTTGGTGACCAGATAGACATGCTACAAAGGAAGCAAGGAGAAGGATTTAGCTTAGCAATTAGATAAAGTTTCATTTATGTAATTAATGGTGAGAGAGATAATTTTGGTATGCAATAATTAACCTGGAATCTACTCTCCACAACGAGGTCTAGTGCTCGGGTGTCTGTTCACCTGGGGGTCTTATCGCAGTTTTCCGAGTTTTTGTCGCCTTATTTTATTTTATTTCTTGTTGTTTTAAGTTTTCTACCTTATTTTATTTTGTTTTGTGTGCATGAAGCCCCTAGACATAGGTTGCTTGACTCGGTAACTAGGTCCAAACCCTAATAAGAATGCTTGTTCGTATAGTCCTTTACGATTAGATCAAGTAAAAATAATAATGTTAGTAATTTGAACTTGAGACCGCGTGCCGAGAGAGGTCGTATACAACGTTTGCAGGACCTGTTGTGGCGGACACCAAACGACATCGAAGATCGGACCTTGTTCTCATTTCTGAATAACTAACAATTGGTTCACGATTAATAGCAGCTACTATTTAGGGAGATTTTGTCGACTGCACACTGCCATGTAGAATAGGTTTAAAAATTCTATTTTACATACCTCATGGAGAGTGCTGGGAAGCACTATAAGTCCTCTAACTCAGCATGTATCATTAGGTTCAATGGTGAGATTTCCATCATTGAATCAACTTGCATGGCTTTTTCGCTATCTCCCTCTGATTTTGAGCATTTAGGACTTAAATGAAAATAAACAAAAATGTTAGGGGTTAGTATGAAAACAGATACAAACAAAGTGAAAACCCAAAAATATTAAAACAAGGGGACTGCTAAATAAATTTTGAACTTGATTAAAATTCGTAATGGACTATCATTGTCTTTGGTTTGTAAAGCGCTCATTGTTTTCAGGTACCTTAGGAGGGGACCAAAACCCCTCCTATGAGCGAGGCACGACCCGCTAAGTATTAGAGCCCAAAACCCAGCCTATAATTGCCTTGTGTACCACCTAGATTTCCGAAGTAATGGTGCTTCTATCGTACATGACCGAGTAGGGCCTTGTCAGTGGTAGTGTTCCCTCCTTGTGTGGTGCATTGACATGGTCTGAAGTACTGAGCATAGGACACACTTTCACAGTGGTGTCTATCTCATCGGTTTGAATCCGAGTAGGTTCTTGCACGCTCACAGGTGATTCCATTGCGAGCGAGAACCGAAGTAGCGGTTTCGTCTATCGACTTCCTCTCTCTACTTCATTGGCTAAGTAGGGATCCAGGAAGGGTTACAATGACCTCAAAAAGTGCAAACTACAGGTTACAAATGAGGAGGACAAGTATGGGATACTTTTCTGGCAGTACTCTCTCTCCTATAGGGTTAGCGTGCTAAGGACTTATTATAAGATATGTCTGAAATAGCAATTCTAAAATGGAAAAGATAATAAATAGCCAAACCTTCACGGCTTCACATGGCATGAGTTGGTGAACCCAATTTTGTATTGTGTTTGTATGGATCTAGATTAAGTTTCAAAGAATAAAATCCCGTGCATTTGCGCAAATTTTGTTGTATGTGTCTTCCTCTTGACCCCTGCTTAATTCGAGCCTTTCTACTATTTTACACTCCATTTTCTTCCTCATTGACCACCGTATCTTTCCTCCTGTATCGATTTCCTTCTTGTTTCATGATGTCGATCATGGATGGCTTAGTCAGTACCTCGCCGACACCTACATCGATTCCATAGATTCAATTTCGTCAATAATTCGAGGCAATTCCCAAGAACCTGATCCAGACCTTATAGGCCGATCTAAAGACTCCTCATCTTCTATCCAACCTTCTTGACCACTCAATAAACTGGGACCACCTTTGTCCCACATTCGTCATTGTGAATGAGAGTCGAATACAATCCACATCTTTTTCATTCACAACACCTTGGAATTGACCCTAATTCCATATCCATCTTGGCATCTAAAGATTCAATTGAAAATGGTGTTATTGGAGATTTTTCACATTGCATATAAAAGATAATCCAAATCCTGGATCCGAATATGGAATTCATTTCTTCAGACTCAGAGCCCAAAATGGCTCCTCAAGGAAAGGGTAAGTGTCAGCAGCCACCTTCTCATCCAAAGCAAGGACATATGCCTAATAAGAATCTGGTGAATGCTTAGTTGTTGGCATCTATGTAGGCCATTTAACAGCAGTTGACAGAGAAAGCCCTAGCACATATTGTGCTTTAGGATATGCTGAATGACATCATGAATAGACAAGTAGAAGGAGATGGACCAGGAGGAGGAGGATGTGGACCCTGTGAAATCCCCGACGAGGAAGAGCCAGAATAAGGGAGGCCAAAACCCACACTGAAAGAGACATATAACTCTGAAGACAACCAGATGACCGAGTGGATTCTCATACCACTGGTGCATGCTCACTTTGAGCTAAAGCCTCAATTCTTTGTTGTTATCCCTTCTTTTATGGGAACACCAGTGAAGAGTCCTACATTAACCTATAGCAATTTTCACGCATCTACTGTACTATCCACTACCCTAGTGTTTCGTTTGATGTAGTGAAGATGATGATGTTTCCCTTTAGGCTATCGGCAATGCCCTATATTGGGTCAATCATTTGGGAAAGGTCGTGACAAAATGGGAGGAGCTGAGGTCTGACATCTTGCACAAATTCTTTCCTCTCGGTCGGCTCAACCAGATGCGAGCCAGAATCGTCAACTTCTCCCAAGGAGCCCACGAGAGCATTCATGAAGCCTGGAAGAGATTCACAGATCTGCAAGAGAAATTCCCCCATCATGAAACCCCAAGGACCAACTTGGTCCAACACTTCTTCGGGGAGCCGACAATAGAAAGCCAACGTCTCGTTGACGCAACCTATGGGGGATCACATTTCAATAAGGATGAAGACATAGTTTGGAAGATTTTTAAGGAAATGGCCGAAGGAGAGGTCACCCTCTCTTCATCAAAGGTATATCTGAAGCAACCACATATCCTCTAGAAGCAAGTGCATATGGCAACGTCTCATGAGGCAGAGAGAGATGAGAGCTCCAACCTCAACATCATCGAGAGCCATCTCTCAAAAGTTGATACTATTGAGAAGCGATCACAGGAACTTGAGAAACTCACTGTGATCGAAAAGAGGATGTAGAATCTTGACAAGCTGGACTAGATCACCAAGCAGTTGGAGCTGCTGGTGGGCACCATCAGTTTAGTCCAGTTTGCGACACCATCCACCTAGGCTCCAGCTGAGAAGAAAGATGAGCCATCACTGCCACAACAACCTCAGCCGAGCCAGCAACCACCAGCAGTCCAACACGTGTACTATGTACAGGCGCCTGATCAGGTCTCGTCGCAATAGCAGATGGTTGTCTACCAGCCAGACTTCCTTCCATCATCTTATCCAGCCTTCCCACCACCACCATTGATCCAAGATGTCAATGTTGTTTGGAGTAATGATGCACGGCCGACCTGTCCTACGTACACCTCCAGCGCCAGCAATAAGACAACAGGAAATACCACCAACCATAGGGTGGTCGTTTTGGGCAGTCCTCGCAACCCCCGCCTCAGTGTCACTATCCTCTTTAGTATCCCAACTAATTGAGGCAGAATAATCAATACCGTTAGCCACAACTATACCACAAGTATGCGGTTTCACCCCTTCCATAGTATCAGCACTACCCTCCTCCCTCTTACCATCAATATCAGCTTCCTCCACCACCTCAGGACCACCAACAGTCACCGCCTCAGCCCCAAAACACTCAGCAACAACGTGGTATACACGCTGAACCTTCTGAGGCAAATCCTACGAACCCAACCCTTGATTACTTGGCCCAACTTGTCAAAGGCCCAGTATGTATGACGAAGAAGTTAGGCGACCTGATCGGCACAAAAACAACCATTCCGACATAGGTTGAAGCCCATCGCAATAGCTTCAAGAGAAGAGAGAAGGTAGAATGAGATGTCTTGTCTGTACCTATACAATCAGATGATTATGCTATTGTTTTATCTAATGTTATCACTCTCAGGAGCGGTAGGGCCTTGCCTCCTCCTGCCACAAATCAGGGGAAGAATAAAGCTTCAGATGAATCGTCATCTTCTGTATCAAGCATGCAATCTACAGGGGAGGGTGAGGAAGAAGAAGGAAGAGCCATTCCAGCTTCCATCCATCACCATCTCCATCACCTAAAAAAAGCAAAAAGATCAAAAAGATGTGTGTCACCAAAGTAAAACTATGCCATCCATGGAGGAGCCGCCAACTGCAGCCGATCCTATGCCAGCCAATGGAATAGAGCCCCCACTTTTTGCCTGTCCACCAGCACTAGCATCTCAGCTTCCATATTGTACTTCTTTGTGTGACATTGATGTACAACGTCTTGTGGACAAGGATTTTGTTGTAAATAAAAACTCTATTTCTTATTTCAGTCGTGTAAATATTCCTTTTCCTGATGCAATTGATAAATACAAAAAAATGCAAAAAGAAAAAGTGCATTATATGGCCCTGGTGTTGTGGATATCATCAAGAGTTTGACTGTTGAGATTCCATTGATGAAGGGCATGCAATACCTGTCAGCTATGAAGAAAGGCTTGAAAGAGGCATGTACAAGCAAGCGTCGACCAACATGCAACAATAGATGTTGACTAGTTGAGAAGCATGTTCTTACTATTGCTACAGTTGCAGCCATCGGCAATCTCCCACAGAAGAAGAAAGACAAAGGAGCGCCTCTAATCAGTTGCAAGATTTTCGATTAGGTCTTCAAACAAACTCTGCTTGACAACGGTTCTTCCGTCAACCTCCTACCCTCATCATTACTGTGAGAATTTGGGATACGTCCTCTCAAGCAAACACGTATGGTACTTCAGTTTGTGGATCGATCCTTTAAGCGACCTCGAGGTCTGTTGGAAGATGTTGCGATGAAGGGGTGAGAGATATAGTTCTCAGTTGATTTGTAGTCCTTGATATGCACTCAACAGAACCCTTACTCCAGACTCCTATCATCCTAGATCGACAGTTCCTGCGCACTTCAGAAGTTGTGGTTGACTATGGATCTGGAAAGATCACCTTCAGCTCAGGCAATGACAAAATTAGCATAAACATGATCAGTGAGCCTAAAGTCGTAACTGATAAGGGGCATGCAGCTACGTCTGAAGCAGACTGTGACTTCATTACAGAAATCAGAGATACACAACTCTCCTTGAACGATCCATGGACACAAGAAGTCCTCTATCTAGAGGAATACCGGGAATGCACGATCGACGCAAGCTCCGAAGACATTTGGGAGATAGATTTAAACTTGCTGATGCATTTTTTGAATCCAGTGATTCACTCCATCCCAAACAATGGTCTTGTCACAGATCTGTTTGGCACATTATCAGAATCTCAACAGAGCACTGAGGTTGGCAACTCTGCAAAAGTTCAAGCAGCACATCCTCCCACCAGCACTGTCTCAGAAGTGACTGATAAGTTGGCTAGATCAGAACCGAAACTCAAGCCACTTCCTGTAGGCCTTAAGTATGTTTTCCTTGTGGGTGCAAACAATATGTATCCGATCATCATCAACAGGGGGCTGACCCCAGTGCAAGAATCTAGACTTCTCGAGGTTCTAGAGAAAAACCACAAGGCACTTGGTTGGCATGTCTCTGATCTCCACGAGATAAATCCAGAGTTGTGCTCACATCACATCTACCTAGAAGAAGATGCAAAATTATCCTGTTAGTTTTAAAGAAATCTGAATCCGAATTTGAGGAACGTCGTCATGAAGGAAATAATGAAATGGTGTGACACATGCTTCATTTATCCCATCTCCGACTTAAGATGGGTAAGCCCATTGCATGTTGATCCGAAAAAGTCATTGATTACCATTTTTACAAATGATAGAGGGGAATAGATATCTACTCGGGTACTGACATCCTGACATGTATGTGTTGACTACCACTATCTCAATGCAGTAACTAAGAAGGACCACTTTCCCTTGCCTTTTATTGATCAAGTTTTGAAAAGACTCGCTGGCAAGGAGTTTTTCTGCTTTCTGGACGAGTATTCTGAGTACAACCAAGTGGCAATCGCCCTAGAAGACCAAAAGAAGACAACCTTCACTTTCATGTTCGGCACCTATGCTTTCAGGAGAATGCCCTTTCGATTGTGCAATGCACCTGCGACATTCCATAGATGCATGCTTGCAGTTTTCACCGAGATGGTAGGAAGTTTTCTCGAGGTGTTCATGGACAACTTCTCCGTTTATGGTGACAGCTTTGATTCTTATCTTGAGCACCTAGACATAGTACTTCAGAAGTTTCGTGAAGTAAATCTTGTATTGTCATGGGAAAAGATCCACGTTATGGTCACAGAAGGGATTGTGCTAGGTCACGTCATTTTCAAACGTGGTATGGAAGTCAACCCAACAAAGGTGGATGTGATTGCCAATCTTAAGCCACCTTAGACAATGAAGAATATGAGGTCATTCCTGGGACATGTGGGATTCTATTGAAGGCTAATCCATGATTTTAGCCGCATTGCCCGACCTCTCATAGAATTACTATGTAAGAAGATCGAGTTTCATGTTGATTAGTAGGTTCTCCTTTCATTCAATCAACTAAAGGAGATAGTCACTCAGCTCCAGTCCTACAACTGCCGGATTGGTCTCTTCCGTTTGAGATCATGACGGATGTGTCAAAATTTGTTGTAGGTGATGTGTTAGGATAGAGGAAAGATAAGGAACCCTTTGCCATTCATTATACCAGCAAGACATTAGATGAAGTTCAAAGAAATTACACTATAACAGAGAAAGAATTGTTGGTTGTGGTATTCGCCCTTGAGAAGTTTAGATCCTATTTGCTTGTATCAAAAGTCACCATCTTCACCGGCCACTCTAATATCTGGTACTTACAGCAGAAGAAGGATGCCAAACCCAGACTGATCAGATGGATCCTTCTCCTCCAGGAATTTGATTTGGAGATAAAAGACAAGCCTGGAGTCCGTAATCTGGCAGCAGATCACCTCTACAGAATTGAACAGCAAGAGCCTCTGTTGAGCAGTACACCTATCATAGACACCTTTCTTGACGAATCAATTTTGGTCGTGTATTCACCGCCTTGGTGAATCGATGTTGTGAACTACCTCGTATCCTGTGTGGTTCCACAAGATTGGATAAAAATCAAGAAGGACAAGTTCTTGTCAACTATTTATTTCTACTAATGGGAATAACCACTCCTATTCAGGGAAGGAGCATATTGCATTTGTCATAGGTGTATTCCTCAGGAGGAGCATCATAGTGTCCTCGAGCATTGTCACTCACTCGAATCTGGTGGACATCACTCTGGAGACAGAACAGTAGTGAAAGTACTCTAGTGTGGCCTATGGTGGCCCACACTATTTAAGGATGTAGCATCCTTTGTCAAACGATGCACTGACTGTCAACGATTGAAAGGCACCCTCACATCTAAAGATTCAATGCCCCTAAAGATCATTCAGATAGCAGACGTATTCGATGCTTGGGGCATATATTTCATGGGACCTTCTCCCAACAGTCTGGGAAACGAGCACATCCTTCTTACCATTGATTATGTGAGTCGTTGGGTTGAAGCTATCCCCGCTCGAGGCGCAGACAGCTGAACAGTATGCCATTCTCTAAAGGAAAATATAATCTCAAAGTTTGGGATTCTAAAGATATTGATATCATACGGGGGTAGTCACTTCATAAACAGAGAGGTCAATAAGCTAACGAAGGAGTATGTGATGAGAGGGAGGAAATCAAGGGTCGTATTAATCCACAATGCGGATCAATAGTCGATGTGGTGACCGCTCAATAAATCCCAATAAATCAACAATTAACCCACAATCAGAATAAAGCAATTAAATATCAAAAATATGGAGTTAAAATTTATTATAACTCTACATGTAAATGTGTAGAGGTGTAAGCACAAGTAGAGGTCGAACGTTGGGAGCAAATGGTTGGGGGCAAAAATAAATGCACAGAATTATCCAATTCTCTTCTTGTCCATGTTATTGTTTTTTTGGGTTTTTTATTTTATATATTTTTTATTTTATTTTTGTTTTATATTTTTATATTTGAATTTTAATTTTCTTATATTATATTTTCTTTTTGTATTTTTATATTTTTATATTTTTCTTTTTCTTTTATATTATATAATAAGCCATATATAAGGCTATACATGTAATACATAGTCATATAATTATAAATAGTAGTATATATATAATATAGAATAAAAATTTTTTTTGTGTTTTAAATATTTTTTCTAATGTTTTTGTGAATTTTCTGGATTTTTTTATTGGGTTTTTAAGTATTTTTAATGTCAAAAATATCCCAATAATGGGGTTAATACATAATCCAAAAATAATTTGGGTTTTAAAAATAGTAATTAGGTCTCAAAATTACCCAAATTAATTTCAATACGTAAATAATAATATACAAGTAATTATAAAATAAGAAAACATATTTTTGGTATTTGTGAAGAGTTTTTATATTTTTTTGGATTTTAGAGCTTCTTGAAATTTTTATATTTTCTTTATCTATTTTTATGTTTTTTTCTGGACTCAATAATCATCAAAATGTCATATATATTTGGAATTTTTCAAAAAGTTTTTATATTTTTTTGCTATTTTACGAATTAGACAGTGAATAAATGCTCCTCTTCTAATTTTTTAAATAATGAGATAAATGCACAAAATTGCCAAATAACTAGATAGCATAGATCTACATGACAGGGGGGCATCTACCCTAAATTTTGTGGAATTTTAGGAGCAAGCTAGCTATACAAAATAAATAGAGAAAAGTCACACAATAATATGTCCTGGCAGGGGCATTGTTGCAATAAAAATAAATAACGTGGGCTCAGCTACAAATTTGCCTTAATAAAACAACATTTATTTAAATATTTAGAGACTATTTTACAATACATAAAAATGCCAAGGCACGCCTGCAAAATTACAACCCTCACGTGGGACTGCATGTGAGGCTGGGAAGGACCAAAATGATAATATCAAAACATATAGGAAGTCCTACACAAAATTCCCAATTATTTAACACTTTACATTTTATTTACAAAACTATATAATAATTACAAAAAATAGTGGGGTGAGATATGAAATTTACCCCAAACATAGGCGCGATCGGACAACTCTTCTTTCTTCACTTGACACGCGTCCATTCCTCACGCGACGACTGTGCTGTGATCTGGAGGTGCTCCCTTCATCCAATGGCAGGGGAAGAGGCTGGAAGAACAGTGAAGAACACTATCCTGGGCGAGGTTCCTCCAACGAGATCTTCCTTCCCTACCGGTCTTTGCTGCTCCTAAGGGTCCTCCAAGATTCCTTGTAGGTGGCTCTAACTCCAGGTGTCTTCAGAATAGCACGAGGTTGATCGGAGCCCCCCGCGCGAGGTCGGGGAAGATGAGGAGCTCCGGATACCTCCGGCGGAATCAGAACGTGGCCCCTGGCACTCGCTAGTGCGTCAAACCTGCATAAGAATGGCACACGGCTCGAGGAAGTTCTCCTCGACCAAAAACTGAAGCTATGAGAGCGAAAGATGAGGTGGGTGATGAGGTCTTCAGTGAGGTGGTAGAGAGTGACCTCGATTCGCAGAACCAGGAAGGTTCTGGTTGGTTAAAGGTGGCTGGGAGGTGGAGAACGTGATGGGGAAGGAAATGGAAGTGAAAGTGGTGGTCGGAGAACAGGTGTAGGACAGTGAAACACGGCCGGAGCTCGAGAGCTTCGACAAGCTAATCTAACCTGTTATAACTAATTAATCGACTAAAATACGAAATAAAATGCAGTAAATGAAGCCTACGACGAATGCTAAGCTAATGAAGTTAAAATGCGCAGCTCAAACCTGGGTATTAGCCAAGGAGCAGGATCGCCGGTGACGGTGGCCGTGGGTGCAACTCCCTCCTCCTCCGACCGATTCAAGGCACCAAAAGGTTCCTCCTGTCACAAGGAAGCTTCCAGGACCAAATACGAGGAAGGGAGAATGGTAGAAATTGACTAAATTTGAGAATGGGGGAGGAGGTCTTTATTTATAAACATTGGTGTGCACCCTTATTGACCAGGCGATGGTGAAGAATCGACGCTAGGTACAATGTGTGCAAGGTATGGGCGTGTATGTAAAATGCACCAGGAACATTTATTGTGAAGGAAGCAAGTGCGATTGATGTACGATGCGCTCGGCAAAATTGGGAGAAGATGGGGTCTTTGATAGATTTGACGGGCTGGAGGCTGAATTATTTATGAAAATAATTGGGAGCCATTATTGACCGGCCAAAAATAAGAAATCAAAGCTATATACAAGGGATACAATACATGGACGTGTATGAGGGACTATTGGGCAACATTTCTTGTGAAGGACGCGAGAGTGAAAGATGGATGGAACGCCCAGGAAAATGGGAGAAGATGTGGTCTTTGACAGATTTGAAGGGCTGGAGGTTGAATTATTTATGAACATAATGGGGAGCCCTTATTGACCGGTAAAAAATAAGAAATCAGAGCTAATATAAAAGGGATACAATACTTGGGCGTGTATGACGGTTGTTTTGGGAGTATTTTCCATGAATAAACCGATGTTATGTGAGCGATGGGTTGGTCGGGAAAATTAGGAGAAAACACAAGGTTTGACAGATATGATGTGCTAAAGAGGCTGGAGGGTAAGTTGACCAGAGGTCAACGGAGGGAGTCCCTACCATTGGTCCATGTAGGCCCACTACAGGGTTAAACAGTAGGGTTATTAAAGAATAATTATTTAAAAATAATAAATGATTTTATTGATTTTTGGGTACAAACTAAAAAATGTTTATTTTTTTATGTAGTATTTTATTACAGTTTCTATCTATTTTTTTTGATGTATTTTATTACAAGTTAATTATTAGTGGTGTATGTATAGGCATATTTACATGTATATTGTATAATTTAATTTAATTTTATTTTATATATTTTTTATTTTATTATTTTATTTTCGTGTTTTATATATTTATAA
The DNA here is from genome assembly GCA_037367405.1 of Ottelia alismoides. Taxonomy (NCBI): domain Eukaryota; kingdom Viridiplantae; phylum Streptophyta; class Magnoliopsida; order Alismatales; family Hydrocharitaceae; genus Ottelia; species Ottelia alismoides. Next base: position 195,438 of record JAZKJV010011494.1, on the reverse strand, counting down.
TGTATTTTTAGGTACATAAATATATTTTTATTTTATTTTTATGATAGTATTTGTATACTTAAATAAATATGTATATGAATTGTATATGTATAGTTATAGGTATATTGCCTATGTTTTATATACTTCTTTTTACTTTAATGTATTTTGTTGGTTATTATTTTGGTTTTATATTTTTAATATAATATATGTAATATTCCCAGCATTCTAAAAATATAAAAGCATAAGGAATAACAAAAATATATCTTCCTTTTATTTATATATATGTATACATAGGAATTTTTGTCTATGTATTTTATAGACTTGTTTTATTTGAGGTTTTATTTTTAGTTTTCTTTTAATTTCAATATGTACATGTATTATGTATAGTATTTACACAATTTTAAAAATATAAATTTGTAAAAATAATGAATATAATGAATATTTTAATCGATTAAACTATACAATGAGGGCGAAAAGCCTAACTTCCACAGATTGATTCCAAAAATTATGAAACCACCTTCATTAAATAGCTCTTGAAAAGTTATATACCAATAAGGTGATTTTGATAGGTTTTGAATTTTTATTTGAAAGATATGAGTATGTGAAATTTGGTTTTTGGCTTTTTATTCTGGATATAAAATGTACATTGTATATTATTTTTGTACAAACTTAATTTTATATTTTTATTTACATTATTATCTTCAACTTTTATGTACAAAATTTCTTTATTTGATGAATAAATAATTAGATACAAAATAGATGTCAAAAATGCATAAATCAAGAATGAATAAATGAGGTATTTATTGTATTTTTGGCCCTTATCTCCCCCTACTTTATTCCTTGTCGATCAATTCCAATTCATGACTTGGTCTCGGGGTTTGGGTCACAAAATATTTTCAATAATTTATTCCTTTTTCTTTTCTTCTCTTTATTCTATAATTTTAGCAATAAAAACCTTATTTTATATACAATAAATATAATAAATAATGAATGCTATTATAGATAAATTGATGCTATTTACATGCATTTACTGGGGTTTTTAAGGCCAAAATGTTAGAATAAAGGTGATGAAATGGAGATTCATCACCCCCTATACTTGCCTTTGCTAGTCCCTAGCAAATACTTATGCAATAAGTGCAAAAAAGAATAAAGAATGAGAAGAAAAGAAAAGGCAAGAATAAAGAATTTTAAGAATAAATTGAATTGATCATGATTTTTAAACTTATCTATACAAAATCAAAGTTTGGAGCTCAGGTTAGACCTTAATGTGAAAAGTCTCGAACCTGGTTGGGAACCGAATTTAAAACACAACAGCCTCCGAGAGTCACAGAACTCGGTTCAAATCTCCTCAATAGCCAGGTCAGAACTAGTCTACATCATACGCAAACCCTTATGACTATGAAGTTTACTTGTGCAGTGTAAGTGATAGTGGCTTTCTCCAACTGAAATGACCAAGAGATTGACTTCTCCAGAATGACAACCCAGTGATTCCCAGCACTCTGCCCTCGAGGAGCGGGGTATTCCCTTCTAAGTTCAAGTGGCATCCAACTCAAGAGGAGGAGGTAGAGAAAAGAAGGGACGGTAGCCAGTGTAGCTACCTATCCTAGGATGCAAGACCAGTGTCGTCAAGTCATCCAGCTGCAGGCTCACATGGTATAACTTTGATGCTCAAGCTTGCTTATTTTCTATACAACACATATACATACTCCGGCAGGGACTTTTATTTTTATTTTCAAGCCTGTCCACTTTTTTTGGAGTTTTTTTTGAAATACTATTTACAGCAACATTTACATAAGGACTTTTTCCTCTTGAGCCAGAAGACGGTCCCTCTTTTTAAGCTTTATTGCAACCCACACTCTCCTATCATTCGACTTCATTGAAACTGGACCAGGTTGGGGTGCACTTCCGTCCCTAGACAAGGACGAATGTTTCTACCCGTGTGTGTCTCAGACTGGCAAATCCAACCCCTCACCACTCTAACTGAGTTGAGCCAAGTGAAAGGTGCAAGTGTCCAAGTTAGGTCACGATCAACAAGAATCATGCGTGTGTCTGGAAAAGTTCTATTTAGTCAGTTGAGGAGACTGGAAACCATCCCTGAGTCTTAAAGAATTAAATCCTATTGGACCTGAAGTACCTTAAACCTAGTTCCCATAAGGTTCCAGTGCAGTTAGGTGCAGTAAGGTCCAACCAAGCTCCAATCTTCGACTTTATTGGACTAGTTCAATCATGAAGCTCACTCAAAAAGAATATGAATGATATGCAAATGCTATATACAATGAATGATGCAATTTTTCACAAAGAATTTAAAAATCAAAGAATCTTTTTACACAAAAAATTTTTGCAAAGAAAAATAATTTAAGCACACAAAGTATAAAATATGAACAACTATTTACACGGGCGTGCCGCTTTATATATTTACAAGACTTAGGAATTTAAATAATTTTATAGGTTTTAACAAAGTGATTTATTTAGGTGCATATAAAATTGATAAAGAATTTAATGTATTTTATTAATGATATATATATATATTCATATATATAAATTTTTAATGATGCTTTTATTCATCAACTTTATTTGAAAATAATTTTGAAAACTATAGTACAAAAAAAATTTTGCAAATATTTACAAACATTTGAAATCCATTTTGCAAAGATTTTGCAAACACTATATACATTTTTCAAATTTTTTTACAAACATTTTCAAAATCATTTGCAAATAGGTTTTCAAATCATTTATTTCACACAAATATAAGAATTTTTGCAATCAAAAAATTTTTACAAAGGTTGAAAATATTTCACAAAAAGTTTTCCAAACGATTCACACCATTTTTCAAATCATTTTGCAAAAAGATTTTAACCTGATTTATTAATCAGTATATACAAAAGAATTTGAGGAATAAGACGCACTATTAATGCATTATATCCTATTTTTAGCCATATTTATTAATAATGAAAGTACGAGTTATGACTAAAGTATATACAGAGTATATACGACCCCCCTATACTTAGCATGAGCTATGTCCTTATAGGTCAAAGATAAAAAGAGGAGACATAACTCATACTGAGTATAGAAAAGTCTAAAGAATAATAGAATGAATGAATGAAAAGGAAATGAAGCAATGAGAAGTCGACCGTCCCCCCATATACTTAGGACGAAATGATCCTAAGTATAGCAAACTGTATACATGCATGGAGGGTCGAGGGTGAGAATAAACAGATCAATGAATGAATCAGAAGTGTGCCCCCCCATACTTAGGTCAAAGTATGTCCTGAGTACAGAAAACTGACACAAAGGGACGATACCTTTCATGTATATAAAGAAATATGAAAAGGAAAAGAAGAAAAGAAGAAAAGACAGATATATACAGATATATGAGAAGATCGTGGAGAATGTACACATCACTCCCCCTATACTTAGGGTGAGATATCCCTAAGTATAAGCAATGACAGGAGTGATGAAATGGAAGATAGAACAACACGGTGTGTGCCCCCTATACTTAGGACAAAGTGTGTCCTAAGTATAGTCACAGAAATATGGCGATAGATTTGAGGCACACGTAACATGCGGGAGAAAGAAGGAATAAATCACACGTATACACAACAAGTAAAGACTGATGAGGTACAAGATGGTATCCGGTAAGCGAGTACCGTGCTCTCGTCGTCATCTCCCTGTGAGAACAAGGACGTAGTCAGATAGTGAAAGGACACCCGAGTATGCAATCAAGTGGGTGCCAACTACTGGGGAATAGAGATCGAAAACTGATTGGAGGACCGGTAGCGTGAATCGGAATATCGACTCATAAGGAAGGAATGGGTGAGCACGGAGTCGATACCGTAAGACTTGGAGGGAGAAGGAACAGTACATACCCCTCCAAGTTAATCACGGTCTCAAAGATGTATAATCAGTGAAAAATAGGAGACTTTCAATGTAGTGGTGTGGCATCTGGTGGTAATAGAATCAGAAGGTCAAAAGAACATACCGAAAACTTCACACCAGTACTCAACCCTGCGAGGGTCCTCAAGGTGAGCGGGATCAGAGAATAATGAGAAGACTCGGCTCCGTGCTCCAACAGAAGGAGACACAACCAGGGAAGAGACCAAGTACCAAAATTAGTAGGCCTGACTTCGTGCTCCAACAGAAAGGAGGCACCGGAAGTGAAGCCGAGTACCTAAAATATGATGTACTCTCCCGCAGACAACCCTCGAAGAGTAGTACATGCTAGTCAATGAATAATCAGAATAGAGGCTCACCCTTGCGAGGGTCGTCAAGGTGAGCGAGCTCAAAGGAGCTGGATCCATCAGACAGATCATAGAAACAGTCTCCGTAGGCGACAGATTGGCTACCAGTAGAAGAGACCGACAAATCAAGAAAGTGTGGCAGCATCCCGTAGATAACCCTCGGGGAACGTACTTCCAACTAAGCATCGAATAATCAGAGAAGGATGGCTCATCCTTGCGAGGATCGTCAAGGAGAGCAGACTCAAAGGAGTCAAGTTAGACGGGTCCCAAGATCCAGCAGATCAGGTAAATATCAAAGCAATTGGGACCGAAAGCATACCAAACGACTCGGCTCCATGCTCCCTGTAGTAGGAGACACAGTCTGAAAGGGAAAGTGAGCGTAAAGAAAGTGTTGCATTTTCCCGCAGATAGTCCTCGGGGAGCAATGCAAGCTAATCAAGGAATAATCAAATCAGATCTCATCCTTGCGAGGGTCGTCAAGGAGAGAGAGGACTCAAAGGAGTCAATCAGAAAGGCCTCCGTAGATGAAAGACCATCTTCCAGCAGAAGAGACCACAAGATCTAGCAAGGTGCCATAGTCCTCGCAGAAAACCCTCGGGGAACGTATGAACTAGGCATGGAATAATTAGAAAAGTGAAGCTCATCCTTGCAACGACCGTCAAGGAGAGCGGACTCAGATGAGTCTTTGAATGGCCTCGTGTACTAGCGGATGATAACACAATTAGATAGAGAGGCCAAATAGTCATATCAGACGATACGGGTTCGTACCCCAACAGAGTGGCAGTACAGGCAGTGAGTGAAACCGATCGTAAAGAGTGTGTCACATGCTCTTGCAGATAGTCCTCGGGGAGCAATGCAAGCCAAGTCAATGAAATCTTGGGATTGCTGGCAAGTCATCTCAGGTCCTCGAAAGCATTCAATCATTCAATCATCCGGAGGGCATAAGATCATGTGAGGGAGCAAATAATCAAGTCATTCACAACGCATCCCTCAGGTCAATCAAATCTGGCTGAGATGGCACGAAAGATAATCAGGAATCCTCAAAATGCCATAGGTGGATAATAGAATCAGGAGATCGGGAATAGATCAATCACGAATATGAGAGATCATGTGGGTTCCAATCATCGTCACCATGCAGCATATATCAAGATAGTCCATCCATCCCAGAAATCAAAGATGGACGAAAGCTCGAAATAGATCAGTAGAAACATCATGATATCATCCTCAAATCACTGAAGCACATCACATCCTCAATCCGATGTGTGAGATCTAAATCCTCAATACAGAATTACACCTAATGGTCATGCATCATCAAAAATCCTCAATAAGATCCTATGCACGTATCCAAAGTCAAATCCACCAAGAGTAGTATATCAATCTCAACATCCTCAACATCATGTCCGACTTACTCCAATAATAAATGTAAGTCAAAATCCTTGATGCGGGCGATCTCTGAAAGCACATCGATCCTGAGTGATAGAAGAGATGATAACGGGGAACACGAGGAGGATGGGCAAGAAGAGGAACACAAAGGTCTTAAGAAGCTGATTGAGCTCACGTGCCAATATCACGACTCAATGCAAAATGAAGAGATATATGTATAAGAGGGGTAGAGAGACTCAAATATGAAAAATGCATGACTCACAGATAGGACCGATAACTCTAAGGTAATGTACAACTGGAATCCAAGTCACAATCAATACACAAAGCAAACCCCCAATTCACCTACTCAACACAGTGAAGACAGAGATGTGATCTTTTATCTTGTCGATTTTAGAGTTAGGTGATCATAGAAAGTTGTACACCGGAATTAGGCTTTGGGATTGGGGCACTAATCCTTAGCGTGTACGTAGAAATAAAATGCTCAGACAATGAGGGGGTTTCTCTCCCCAAGACAAGGGATCCATTACATTTTATTTTTTGGTCAAGTAGAGTTAGCAGTCTCGGTTCTATTTTTGTTATCACTTTTTTTGGATATTTTCAACGCATGTGCCTATTGAGGTTTCAATTTCCATTAAGCATCCTAGGTTGGCAAAAATAGAGGGAGAAGGTCGGAAAAGCCAAGCAAGTCAGAAAATGATGATGCATGCCAAGTAAGAAGACTTACAGTGCTTCTGAGCTCTCTCCATGCGGGATGAATAACATAATTGAAACCTATGCTATATGCAAATGCAATTTTAAGAAATCGCTCTAGATACAGGATACTATTAGCGTGAAGAACATTATTTCAAAATTGACTAAGTCCCAAGTCGCATCTATAGTTGCATGCATATATATTAGGGATTGGGCCTTAGTCTACATCAAACAATCCTAAGCTAGGGCTCATTCACACAAAATAATAAAAATAAAATTATAAAAAAAGCGTTAAAACCGTCAAGGCCCCCAAGGGGACAATCCCTCGGGCACTAGACCTTGGGAAGTCGGAGCGTCTGAGAGTCCTGTATTATTACAATTATAGGTTTACTCTCTCACATAAATATACATAAATAATAATGTAAAAATTAGACTTCCTTCCAAAATTCTCCTCCATCTGCCTTCGATGCTCTCTCCTGTTGAATGGTGTAGAAGAGCCAACTCCGCCTCACTCGGGTGCATCGGAATTCCTAGGAATTCCTCCTTTGCTTAGCGGTCCCTCGCATCGAAGACAAATAAAGAAGAAGGTCAGGATAGTCACAATAAAATCAATAATGCAAATAATCAAATAAATGTGGACAAGAGTGAAGAATCAAATAAATAATAAGCATCACAAATGACATTGCTCCCCGGCAACGGCGCCATTTGATGAGAGGGAGGAAATCAAGAGTCGTATTAATCCACAAGTCGGATCAATAATCGATGCGGTGACCGCTCAATAAATCCCAATCAATCGACAATTAACCCACAATCAGAATAAAGCAATTAAATCTCAAAAATGTGGAGTTAAAATTTATTATAACTCTACATGTAAATGTGCATAGGTGTAAGCACAAGTAGAGGTCGAACACTGGGAGCAAACGGTTGGGAGCAAAAATAAATGCACAGAATTATCCAATTCTCTACTTGTCCATGTTATTGTTTTTTGTGGGTTTTTGATTTTATATATTTTTTTATTTTGTTTTTGTTTTATATTTTTGTATTTGATTTTTAATTTTTTCTGATTTTATATTTTCTTTTTGTATTTTTATATTTTTATATTTTCTTTTTCTTTTATATTATATAATATACCATATATAAGGCTATACATGTAATACATAGTCATATAATTATAAATATTAGTAAATATATATATATATAATATAGATAAAATTATTTTTGTCTTTTAAATATTTTTTCTAATGTTCTTCTGAATTTTCTGGATTTTTTGCTGGGGTTTTTAAGTATTTTTAATGTCAAAAATATCCCAATAATGGGGTTAATACATAATCCGAAAATAATTTGGGTTTTAAAAATTGTAATTAGGACTCAAAATTACCCAAATTAATTTTAATACTTAAATAATAATATATAAATAATCATAAAATAGGAAAACATATTTTTGGTATTTTTAAAGAATTTTTATATTTTTTTTGGATTTTAGAGCTTCTTGAAATTTTTATATTTTCTTTTTCTATTTTTAGGTTTTTTTCTAGACTCAATAGTCATCAAAATGTCATATATATTTGGAATTTTTCAAAAAGTTTTTATATTTGTTTGGTATTTTATGAATTAGACAATGAATAAGTGCTCCTCTTCTAATTTTCTAAATAATGTGATAAATGCACAAAATTGCCAAATAGCTAGATAGCGTGGATCTACATGATAAGGGGGGCATCTACCCTAATTTTTGTGGAATTTTAGGAGCAAGCTAGCTATACAAAATAAATATAGAAAAGTCACACAATAATATGTCCTAGCAGGGGCATTGTTGCAATAAAAATAAATAACATGGGCTCAGGTGCAAATTTGCCTTAATGAAACAATGTTTATTTAAATATTAGAGACTATTTTACAATACACAAAAATGCCAAGGCACGCATGCAAAATTACAACCCTCACGTGGGACTGCACGTGAGGCTTGGAATGATCAAAATGATATTATCAAAACATATAGGAAGTCCTATGCAAAATTCCCAATTATTTAACACTTTACATTATATTTACAAAACTATATAATAAATACAAAAAATAGTGGGGTGAGATATGAAATTTGCCCCAAACATAGGCGCGATCGGACAGCTCTTCTTTCTTCAATTGACACACGTCCATTCCTCACTCGACGATTGTGTTGCGATCTGGAGGTGCTCCCTTCATCCAACAGCAGGGGAAGAGGCTGGAAGAACGGGGAAGAACACTCACCTGGGTGAGGTTCCTCCAATGAGATCTTCCTTCCCTACCAGTCTTTGCTGCTCTTAAGGGTCCTCCAAGCTTCCTTGCAGGTGGCTCTAACTCCAGGTGTCTTTAGAATAGTGCGAGGTTGACCGGAGCATCACGCACGAGGTCGGGGAAGATGAGGAGCTCCGGATAACTCCGGCAGAATCAGAATGTGGCCCTTGGCAGTTGCTAGTACGTCCAACCTGTAGAAGAATGGCACGCGGCTCGAGGAAGTTCTCCTCGACCAAAAGTTGAAGCTATGAGCGTGAAGGATGAGGTGGGCGATGAGGTGGTAGAGTGCGACCATGATTCGCAGAACCCAGAAGGTTCTGGTTGGTTAAAGGTGCCTGGGAGGTGGAGAACGTGATGGGGAAGGAAATGGAAGTGAAAGTGGTGGGGCACCAATAACTCAATTGGGATGAGTTGGTCGGAGCGGGGCTCCAACGAACTTCGATCTAGCTCTAATCGAGCACATATGGTCCTAATAACTAAACTAACTACTAGATTACACTCTATAAGAGAAAACTAAGCAACTAAGCTAGGTAAAGCAGCTCTTATACCTGGTGAAGTAGCAGGGAGCAGGGAGACGCCGGAGCTCCGCCGTGGGTGCTGCCTCGACTCCTCCGACCTGCTGATGCCTCCGGAAGCAACCCCCTATCACGAGGTTTCACTCTGGAATAGAAGCGAGGGTGGAAGAAGACCAAAAGGAGACCAAAATGGGAACGGAGGTCGAGGCTCTTATTTATGGACATGACGATGCACCCTTATTGATCGGGGTGACACAAAGAATCGCCTGGTCTGAGGATTGATCTGATATGTTGGCGTGAAGGATGGACCATCGACAGAACTTTTTCATGAAGGAATCGAGTCTTGAAAGTCAATGGACTAGAAGGAGAAATTCGGAGAAGATGGGCTGAGAAGACATTCTGACATAGGGCGGCTGGTGGCAGAGGAGTTGACCGGGCGGTCAACGAAGGAGAGACCCTGATTGGTCCACATCAGCATTGAATTGACCTATTAATTAACACAATAAACGATTTTATTAATTTTTGCTTAAAATAAAAAAATGTTTATTATTTTATGTAGTATTTTATTATGATTTTTATTTATTTTTTGATGTATTTTATTACAAGTCAATTATTAATGGTGTATGTCTAGGTATATTTACATGTATATTGTATAATTTATTTTTATTTTATATATTTTTTTATTATTTTATGTTCTTGTTTTATATATTTATAAAGTATTTTTAGGTACATAAATATATTTTTATTTTATTTTTATGATAGTATTTGTATACTTAAATAAATAGGTATATGAATTGTATATGTATAGTTATAGGTATATTGTCTATGTTTTATATACTTCTTTCTACTTTAATGTTTTTTGTTGGTTTTTATTTTGGTTTTATATTTTTAATATAATATATGTAATATTCCCAGCATTCTAAAAATATAAAAGCATAAGGAATAAAAAAATATTTTTTTCTTATATTTATATACATCTATACATAGGTATTTTTGTCTATGTATTTTATAGACTTGTTTAGTTGAGGTTTTATTTTTAGTTTTCTTTTAATTTCAATATGTACATGTATTATGTATAGTATTTACACAATTCTAAAAATATAAATTTGTAAAAATAATGAATAATGAATATAATGAATATAATGATTATTTTAATCGGGTAAACTATACAATGAGGGCCAAAAGCCTAACTTCCACAGATTGATTCCAAAAATTATGAAACCACCTTCATTAAATAGCTATTGAAAAGTTATATACCAATAAGGTGATTTTGATAGGTTTTGAGTTTTTATTTGAAAGATATGAGTATGTGAATTTTGATTTTTGGCTTTTTATTCGGGATATAAAATGTACATTGTATATTATTTTTGTACAAACTTAACTTTATATTTTTATTTACATTATTATCTACAACTTTTATGTACAAAATTTCTTTATTTGATGAATAAATAATTAGATACAAAATAGGTGTCAAAAATGCATAAATCAAGAATGAATAAATGAGGTATTTATTGTATTTTTGGCCCTTATCTCCCCTACTTTATTCCATGTCGACCAATTCCAATTCTTGACTTGGTCTCAGGGTTTGGGTCATAAAATATTTTCAATATTTTATTCCTTTTTCTTTTCTTCTCTTTATTCTATAATTTTTAGCATTAAAAACCATATTTTGTATGCAATAAATACAATAAATAATGAATGCTATTATAGACAAATTGATGCTATTTACATGCATTTGCTGGGGTTTTTAAGGCCAAAATGATAGAATAAAGGTGATGAAATGGAGATTCATCAGTATGGTATCGAGCACCACGTCACATATCCTTATCATCCTCAGACCAATGGCATAGCAGAGTTATCGAACAGAGAAATCAAGACGATCATCTAGAAGCTTGTGAAGCCGAACAGAAAGAATTGGTCCCAACTCTTGGAATCCATCCTATGGGCATACAGAACTGCTTACAAGTATCCCTTGGGCATGTCGCCCTACCGTCTTGTATATGAGAAACCATGTCATCTGCTCGTGTAATTACTTCACAAATATTTATGGGCTATCAACATTTGCTATTTGGACTCACAAAGAACTGGTCAGAAAAGAAAAGATGATCTGAATCGGTTCCTGGAATTTCGAGACTATGCATATGATAACACATTGATGTACAACGAGAAGGTGAAACGCTGGCACGACCGGCACATCAGACGAAAAACCTTTGAAGCTTGATAGAAAGTGCGGTTATTCATTGCAAAGTTTAAGATCTTCTTGGGTAAATTAAAAAGCAAATGGATAGGGTCGTTTCAAGTTCAAGAAGTGCATGACAACAACAGCATTGCAATTTCAGAATTGTCTCCTAACGCACAACCATTTGTCATCAATGGTCAACTCCTGAAGCCATACCTTGAGCATGACACTTTCATGGCTGTCGTCGACTCTATCCAAGTACTGCGCTTTGATTATACATCCACAACAGTACTGGCAGCGAAAGATTCATTTTGAAATAATACTTATGGCTAAAAATACAGATAAATTCATTAAAATCTCCTCAAGCTCTTTTTGTACATACTGATAAATAAATGAAATACTTTTGCAAAATGTTTGAAAAATAGTTTGAAAACCCTCTTGAAAAAATCATTTGAAAAAATTGTTTGGAAAATGTTTTGTAAAATGTGTTCAACCTTTGTATAAGGATTTTGTTTGTAAAATTTTATTTGTGTGAAATAAAAATGTTTGATAAACAATTTGCAAATGGCTTGAAAATGGTTGGAAAATATTTGAAAATCTATATATACAGTTTGAAAACCTTTGCAAAATGATTTTCAGATGTGTGTAAATGTTTGTAAAAATTATTTGTAAAAATTATTTTGGACTATGGTTTTCAAAATTGTTCTAAAATAATTTTCAAATAAGTTTGAGGAGTATATAAAACATATTAAAATTCCTTATACATATGTCTATAAACGTGATCACTTACCCCCTCTAAACTCTTTAAAATTGAACTCTTGTAAATATAAAATGCATCCCCGTGTAAATATTTGTGCCTATTTCCTTATCCAAAATCTTCTATTTTTAAAAATCACAAAAATATTTGCAAAACTAAAAATACCAAAATCATGTCTTTAAAAATGAAAGAAAAATTTCATATGAATCACCTTTTCAAAAGATCAAGACTTTGAAAAAGTGCATCAATGGAAATATTTTCTGCATTGTAAATAGTATTTGCATAGCATTCATATTCTTTTCGGTAGAACTAGTCCAAATAAAGTCGAAGATTGGAGCTTGGTTGGCCCTTACTGCACCTAACTGCACTGGAACCTTATGGGAACTAGATTTAAGGAACTTCAGGATCATAAGGACTTAATCCTTTAAGAGTCAGGGCTGAGTTCATGTCACCTCAATTGACTAAGTAGAACTTTTCGAGACATACTCATGACTCTTGTCGGTTGTGACCTAACTTGGACACTTGCACCTTTCACTTGGCTCAACTCAGTTGGAGTGGTGAGGGGAATGGATTTTCTGGTTTGAGACGCACACGAGTGGAAACATTCGTCCTCGTCTAGGGAGGGAAGTGCACCCCAACCCGATCAAGTTGCCATGAGGTCTAAATACAGGAGAGTGTGGGTTGCAATAATGCTTCAAAAGAGGGATATTCTTTTGGCTCAAGAGGAAAAACTCCTTATGTAAATGCTGATGTAAATAGTATGTTGAAAAAAACTCCAAAAAAGTAGGCATGCCTGATTGAAAATAAAATGTTTGTTGGAGTATGTATATATGTTGTATAGAAAATAATCAAGCTTAAGCATCAAAGTTATACCATGTGATCCTGCAGCTGGATGATTTGACTACACTGGTCATGCATCCCAGGATAGGTAGCTACACTAGCTACCGTCCATTCTTCTCTTCACCCCCTCCTCTTGAGTCGGATGCCACTTGAACTTAAAAGGGAATACCCCGCTCCTCGAGGAAAGAGTTGTTAGATTGGGGAATCACTGGGTTGTCATTCTGGAGAAGTCAGTTCCTTCGTCATTTCAGTTGGGAGGGCCACTATCACTTACAATGTACAAGTCAGCTTCATAGTCATAAAGGTTTGTGTATGATGTAGGCTAGTTTTGACATGGCTATTGAGTTGGTATGAACCAAGTTCTGTGACTCACGAAGGCTGTTGTGCTTTAAATTTGATTTCCGACCAGGTTCCACGGACATTCTCACATCAAGGTCTAACCAGAGCACCAAATTTTGATTTTGTAAAGACAAGTTTAATAATTAAAAGCAATTCCATTTATTCTTTCTTTTTCTTTTCTTTCTTTTTGTACTTATTGCATAAGTGTTTATTAGGGACAAGCAAAGGCAAGTATAGGGGGGAGATGAATCTCCATTTCATCACCTTTATTCTACCATTTTGGCCTTAAAAACCCTAGCCAATGCATGTAAATAACATTAAGTTATCAAAAATAGCATTCGTCATTTTTTGTACTTATTGTGTATATAATATTGTTTTTAATGCCAAAATTATAAAATAAAGAGATGAAAAGAAAAAGAATAAAATATCAAAGAAATTTTATTACCCTAAACCTCGAGAGCAAGCCAAGAGCTGAGTTGGTCGACTAGGAATAAAGTAGGGGGAGATAAGGGCCAAAAATGCAATAAAAACCCATTCTTTTATTCATTATTTATTCATTTTTGACACATATTTTATAACTTATTATTTATACATAAAATAAAGAATTTTGTACATGAAAGTTGTAGATAATATTGTACTTAAAAATACAAATTTGAGTTTGTACAAAAATAATACACATTGTATTTTTATACACAAAATAAAAGCTAGAATCCCAACTTCGCATACCCATATCTCCCAAATAAAAAGCAAAATGTATCAAAATCATCTCTATTTGTATATAACTTTTCATAAGCTATTTAATGAAGGTATTTTCATATTTGTTGGAGTTAAGATGTGAAAGTTAGGTTTTGGACCCTTATTGTACATGAGACCCGAATAAAATACTCAATATATTCATTCCCTGTTATTTTTACAAATTCATATTTCTTATAATTTTGTAATTATTATATATAACTTATAAAAACTTTAAAATCAAAACAAAACCAAAAAGAAAACACAAAATAAAATAGGTCTATATCAATATATAGGCAAAATACCTACATTTATACATGGGTATAAATAAAAGGGGAGATATTCTTTATTCTCTTATATTTTTATAATATTGAAGATATAATGTATATTATATTAAAAATACACAGATAAAATAAAACAGAAGAAAAGAATTGAAAAAAAATAACATGTTTATAATACAAAGACAAAATACCTATAAGTATACCTATATATTGTACATATCTATTTAAGGGTACAGAATATGTCATAAAAATATAATAAAAATATATTTATATACCTAAAAATAAGTTATAAATATATAAAATAATAGAATAAAATAATAAAATAAAATGTACAAAAATAAATAGTCAAAATATGGGCAAATATACCTATATTGGCATCCTTAAAATTTAACTACTAATAAATAACACAAAAAAATAAATAAAAATCATAAAAATACTACATTACAACAACATTTTTTACTTTATAATCGAAAATAAATAAAATCGTCTACTAATTTTAATTAATTAATTTCTAATAAACCTGTTATTTTATCTTCTCGTGGTATTAGCTGGACTAGTCACAGACCGTCAAGAGTTGATCACCTAGTCAACTCCCCCTCCGGCCAACTGATTTGGCGCACCCATATCTTTCCGTGCTTTCGTGCCTTTTTTCCGGTTAATCCATTGATCAATCGACCTTGCTTCCTTCAAGGGAAACCATCATTTATCATCGTGCATCCACGCCCAACCATTAGATCAATTATATATATAGCTTCGATTCATTACAATCAGTCGGTCATTAAGGGTACTTTACATGTTCTATAAATAATTCCTCCGACTTCCATTGATTCTTTGGTCACCATTTCGAGTCTAGGAACCCTCGTTTTGGCTCTAATGGGTCTTCTTGTAATAGGAGGAGGCTTTGCAAGGTCGGGTGGAGCTCCAGGATCACAGAGGTGCACCCACGGCCACCTCGCCGGTGGCCCTGCTCCTGGAGCCATCTCAGCTATAAGAGCAGCATCCTCTTGCATCTTTAGGTAGATTTAGTTCATGTATGTCGATCTAGTATTTAGTCTCACGGTATAAATAGTAGGTTAAGTAGAATAGTTAGATTCCCTCACCGGAGATTTTGAGCTCCGGCCTGATTTCTCCTGGATCCGAGCGATTCCTGACTCCCATTCCACGTTCCTCTTCTTCCCCTGCTCATTCTCCATGTAAACCAATCATCGAACCCCGCTAATCATGTGACGATCAGTGAAGCGAAGCTCCTCCATCATTGTCCACCGGAGCTCCTACGTCCACCCTCGTTCTGGCGTATCCAGCTTCAAAACCCAGTCGAGGTACCTCCCCTCGAGCCGTGCTTCTTTACTGTGCATGCCCTGAGCGCAAAGGAGCCCTTGTGGGCTTGAGTTGACTTGCACAGTGGTTCGAAAAGCCCCTTGCAAAGCATGAGCTCGCCTGACCCCTTCCTATGGTTCCAGAGCATCTTGTGGGAATCCTCAGCTGTAGACAGCTCATCCGGAGGTTTAGAGCCAAACTTCAGAGATGAAGACAACCGGAGGAGGGACCTTCTTCCCTGTTATTCGAGCGAAGCAACAGCCGTCCGATGGGGGCACGACCCTAGTTTCAATCTCGATTATTTGATCACGCAGTGCCTCAGCCTTCAGATCAGATGCAAAGATTTAATCTTTGTCGCCCACGGTCGAACCGTTATCTGCCATCCAGCATGCGACACGTGGTTAAGTGAAGCTCATCCAGCTGTTCGCCAGCACGCCTATTGGGGTAATTTTCACATCTAGCCCAACCTCTTTCTGTATTTAGTAAATTGTTTTGTAAAAAATAGATGTAGTTTAAATACATGGGAAATTTTGTATGCCAGTTCCTGTAGGTTTTGAATATTACATATGGTCCTTCTCAGCCCAGTCACGTGTATTCCCTACATGATGGGGGAAATTTTGCATATATGCCCTAGCGGTTTTTGTATACTGTAAAATAGTTCATAAATATGAAATAAATGATATTCTATTTAGGCATATTTGCAGATGAACCCTTGATTTAAATTTAAATTACAAATATGTCCCGGCTAGGACATGTATTTTGTTGCTTTTCATCTATTTATTAAATATAGTTAATGTGCTCAGAAAAATATACAAAAATAGGGACATATGCTTCATGCCATGTATATTCATGCCCATATTTTATTAGGCAATTTTATACATTTTAACAGTTTATTAAAAATGATATGGAGCCTATTTATTCCTTGTTTAACTTATAAAATGCTAAAAAAATAGATAAACATTCTGAAAAATACCAAAAAATTATATATAGTTTATATATTGATTTATTAAGTCCACAAAACAAATACCCCTAAAAATAGAAAAAGAAAAAGCATAAAAATAAAAAAAACCCCAAAATCCAACAAAAAATATAAAAATTCCAAAAAAATCCGAAATTATTTCCTTCTATTTTATAATTTTCTCTATATTATTATCTACGTATTAAATTGATTTGAATAATTTTGGGCCTTATTTACTATTTTTAAAACTCAAATCAATTTCAGCCTATTTACTTAAGCCCATATTTGGGATATTTTCCAATTTAAAAATACATAAAAATTAGCAAAAATTCTAGACAAATTACAAAAACATTAAAAAAAATTGTAAAACACAAAAACAATTTTTATTTTGTATTTTATTTATATTTATTAGTATTTATAAATACATTACTCTATAAGTATATATACTTATATATATCCTATGTATATGTATTTAAAAGAAAAAGAAATGTAAAAATCTGAGAATACAAAAAGAAAATATAAAATTAAAAAATTAAAAACAAAATATAAAAATATAAAACTAAAATAAAATAAAAAAAGTATATAAAATAAAAAACCCACAAAAAAGATATTTGTATATACATGGTAAATGACATGGTCGTTAATAAATAATCGTAAGCTACTCATTTTGTTCTATGAGTTTTGACCTCTAGATGCTTAATCGCAATGCGTCTTTTGGTAGAGAATAATAAAATTTAACCTCATGTGTGCTATTCATTGCCTTTATTCATATTGTGGATTAATTGCTGATTAACTAGGGTTTTTGTTGTAGGTCACCTCAGTGACTGTGTCTCTGCCTTGCGTGAGATGTATTTCGACCTGCGATGAGAAAGCTAGTTATAAGTTAGATCAGTCAGTTTTTCTGGACTGGAGAGTTGGTTATGAATGGCTAACTTGATTGGAATAAATAGGAAAGATGAAGGGGAATTGGGGATGATCTGATGGCCGATGTGGATGCTTGTTATAAGATGAATAAAGTGGATGGATCAGATAAGAGATTAGATGTAAAAAGAATATGAAATAATTAGGATAAGTTGAGTTATTGGAACAAACAACGACTGGAGCTCTTGAGATTGAAGGAAACATGTGGTGCTAACACGTGCCAGCACCACATAGGTCAACAATTAAATAAATTATAAATTAGATATTAAATATTAAATAACATTATTTTAAATAGGTATAAAAACAAATATGTAAATAATTAAATTGCTTAAATTATAATATAATTTATTTTTATAAATGATATAAATTTTATGAGATATATAATATTAATAAATATATATATATATATAGTATACTTAATAAATAGCATATATAATTTTAATTCAATAATTTAATAAATAATATATTATTTTATATTTTATTACTTATTACAATAATAATAGGATTTGTGTAAATTGTTGTGGTCTTTAATAAATTGATATAGATATTAATAAATACAGGTATGGACATTACAGTTCAATTTAATCTATTTTTGTGCTTTTGATTTGTTTAAAATATTAAACAAGTTTTTAATATTAGAAAATTTTTATAGATAATCTAGAAAATAATGAAAATAATAAAAAAAACTATAAAATCAAGTTTACTATAAATAGTATGTGCATAATAAATAGCCCAAAACTCCATTGTCATTTGGTCCAAAAACTGACTTTTGTGAAACAGACTCCAATTTTAATGAAATCACGTTCATTAAGTAGAGAATATTATTTTATGAACTTTAAAGGTGAGTAGAGTGAAATTGGAGTTCATATGAAGAAGTTATTAGGTTTGGAGGTTGAGAAATTGACAATTTGTAAACCACATTTCTTGGCATATAGAGGTTTGAATTTTTTATGATTTTTATATTTTTATATTCATTTTTATAAACATATAGGAGAAGAGTTTGGTGAAAAATATATACAAATAAATTAATTAGAAATATTTGAAGTTTTGGTAAATGCTAAATAAATAAAATTAAATGTTCTATGTACACAGCTAGTTATTTTTGGTATTTTCTTCCTCATCTCCCCCTACTTTATTATTTGTCGACCAAGTCCTACTAACATGGTCTCGAGGGTTAAGTTATATAAATAAATCTTACAATTATATTTATATATTATTAGTCATACTGTACATATATACATATTAACAGTCTACCTTTCTTTTTTCTCTCTTTTCTTTCGTTTATTTATTTACTTGTTTTTATACATAAAAATGCATTTTTATTTATGAATGATATTTTTATAAAAGATGTGGACTAATGCATATTTACATGAATTTGTTAAGGGTTTTAAGACAAAATACGATAGAAGTGTTAATGAATCAAGGATTCATCACAAAGATGTGCCTTTACCCGGTCCATGGCATTCTTTACCAATTTTTCGCCGCCAACCTCTATGACGTTTGACCCCGATCTCTTCATGAAAAATATGCACCTAACATCACTAAACCTCGTCTGATGCTACAATGGGAGTCATCTTCATCGTTCCGTGAACAAACCCTTGTCAATGGTCGTCTCTCTTGTCACATGTATAAAACATCTCCTCCATTTTTTGAAAATATAATCCCTTTTAGTGGACCATTTCCCCCAACAATCCCTTTCCTGAGCATGCCCTTTGTGATAGTAAGCAGAGCTCATTGATTCGTGGCACGAAGAAGGATGGTAGAGGAGGTTCACCTAAGCTGGAGACCCCTCTCTAGGTGGTTCAGCTCCTGACCCTTCCAGGTGGGGTGAGCCATTCATTTCTTGCCCTTCCAATTCCTAGTGTAATTAGTAGATCAGATTTGCTTTTTATTTTGTTTGATTTTGTCTTGTATCAGTTGAAATCCAAGAAAAATAGTATGCCAGAGCACAAGGATCAAAACCTCCATTTACCATCCAATCCTTATTGTTTTTCCTCACTGACCACTCCCACACTTTCCCTCTCATGTTCTACATATCACATATCCCTTCACTCTCCCTTATCTCCTCAGATTAGGATCTCACACCTCCTCCACAACATCACCGGAGGTACTCTGCCTAGTCTCATCCCGCATCATTGCTAACAGAAATCACCATAGGAACCTTCACCTCTTTGTTGACAAGCTCACCATACAGGTCCCTAGGGTTGAAAGCCTCATTTGAGTCAATTCCTATCCATGAGAAGCATCTCCGGGTACTGGAACTTCGAAGACCTCCATACCTCTCCCCAGCGAGGCATGGACACTTAAAGCACCCCCACTCGATGCAAGAGGAGATCAGCTCATTTTGAGACATTCAGGAGCTTTCTAGGTGGTTGTAACTGGGCGCAACCTTCGATCAAAGTGGCCATGTTGGGTTCTTCTTCCCTATTCTTCCAATCCAACGCAACACCGGCATATCAAGAACGTACTCCAAGACCTCCATCTATCGTTGGAGGTCTAGTGCATTGCAACCATTTGATCAGAAGGAAAAAATCTAATATCTACCTTCCATCTGCGAAGTGCCATCAGCTCATCTGGTGCATCCATCCGTTAAGTGAACCCATGTGGTGTACCATTGATCGTTCTTCATCGCTTGATTAGAGGGGGTATTTTGCACACATATCCTCTACCTTTTTGTATTTATCGTTTAATCTCTAAACTTTTAAGTCTATTTTTAATACTTTTGTAATATTTACTCTAAGCACCCTAAACTTTCAGCTATTTGCACTTCAGTCTAATGCCATGTCACCTCACAAGCATGTACGTGTGAGGGAACTTGTATTATGTGTGGACCCCCTCTAGGTTGTGTGTATTTCTATTTGGTCATAAAACTTTGAATATCGATGTTATAGTTATTAATTGCATACTTAGCCCTATTATTTATCTTGATTGCATTAATACCCCTACCATGTATAAGATATTTTATTGCGTGAATATTGCATGTATGCCCCTAAATTTTGTTAAGGTGTTATGAAATGCTCTAAACTTTGTTAAAAATTTCAACTAGGTGTATGTATTATTGATTTAATTTTGTACTTGTATTTTATTAATTAAAAATATCATTTACATGTAAAAATTATAGGAAAACTATCTTAAGTGCATGGAATAATATTTTATCACACTTATTTTTGTAAGGCAACTAAAAATCATCTTACTATTTGTAATTTAAAAATATTACATTTTCTCTTATTTCACATTTAAAGATTCATAAAATATTAAGTGGTTTGAAAAAAATCCAAAAAATCGTGTAGGCTTATTTAGCTATATTACATCTTCTACGCAATTATTTTTGAAAAATATTGAGAAAAACTCCTAAAGATTGCAAAACACAGAAAACATCATAAAAATTCTTCAAAATCACAGAAAAAGAAGAAATTATGTTTAAAATTCTTGAATTTTGTTTTTATTATATAGTATTTAGGAAAATTTATTTTGGGTTCAATCTGAATTGATAGATATTTATTAAGCCAATTTCATGTTCCAGAATTTCCTGTTTATGATATTTTCTATTTTTCCCCATTTAAAAATCCATGAAATTCTCAATAATTACTCAAAAATCATCAAAAATTTAGAAAATTTTATAAAGCCTAAAAATATTTTATTTTGTTAATGTTGTCTTTATTTGTTATATTTTAAAAATCCAAAAAACATCTCTTTTCTATATAATACCTATATACCTATATATAAACATAGTTATTACATATCTTATTATATATATTATTTTCAAATTTACAAAAAGAAACTAAAAAATTGCATAAATTAAAAGCACGAAAAATACATAAAATATCAAAACCCGCAAAAATACTTAAAAAATCAAAAGAAACAAAAAATCGCCAAGTGCCATACTCATTATTTTATTTACTCTCCATGCTCTTTGTTGTTCGACCTCTACAACTTGTCATTTCCAAAACAGATTCTGGTACCTTGATGAAAGTGTGGTTTATTAAATGATGTTGTTGATAGGGATCACCAGTTTGTAGAGCGTAGAGTAGTTTACTAATCATATCTTCACGCTATTCACTATATTGTGTATCTTTATCATTACTCAATTTTTATCTAAGACTATTCTGCCCATTCTCTTGTTTGAATTTGATGTGAGGGGTCCTCTTATTGAGGGAGGATTTCTTTGAAGATTTCGCACATCTGAGACACATGGAGACAGGTGGTTCTTTTCCCACTGGTAGGAGAGAGTAGCAGAGGAGACAAGCACTCGGGCAGACTTGTCTTAGTATAGGTTTAGCGTAATTTTGTGATAAAGAGTGCTTTATTCAAATATTTGCAATAATATAAGACTAAAACTTTGAACAATTAGATTCTTCACAAGTCCTTATCATCATGTGATTGTTCATCTAGGGGACTTGATCGTTGTTTTCCACATTTTCATCGCTTCATTTCTTTCTTCCTATTTTTCCATTGTTCTCATTTATTTCTTGTGTTTTGAGCCTTCCATCATATTTTTTGTTTATTGTTCTCTAATTGAGCCCTTAGAAACTAGGAGTGTATGTTTAATCAAATCTAGGTCCTGATCCATAATAGAAGCATGTTCTTGTAGTCTTTGATATGTTTGGCGATAGATAAAATCAAATAAATTCTTCATGCTAATAGATGCTCATGTTTAGGGCAATTTCATTGATTGCATGCATGTAGTGTAAATTTAAAATTTTTGTCTAGCATCCCGCATGGAGAGAGCTGGAAGCAAGGTGAGCATTCTAACTGAGCACA
Source organism: Ottelia alismoides (assembly GCA_037367405.1). Lineage (NCBI taxonomy): Eukaryota > Viridiplantae > Streptophyta > Magnoliopsida > Alismatales > Hydrocharitaceae > Ottelia > Ottelia alismoides. The sequence continues at coordinate 173,280 of JAZKJV010011494.1, read as the reverse complement.
TATCATACAAACATGATGATGAGAATTCTAGCATCATGTTGACTTGCATTGCTTTTCTGACTTCTCACATGCATTTACATTACTTAGAAAAACAAAGGAAAACAAGAAATCGTTAGGCCTTTGCATAAACATACCAAAACAAGTGAAAACCATAAAATTTAAAAAGGGACCGCTAAGAAAACCTTAGCCTAATTAAATCTGATTAATCAAACTTCATTGGAGTAGGTTCACAACACCCTCATTGTATTAAGGTACGTTCCAGACTGAGAGAGGCACGATCCTTAAGGAATAGAGCCTAAATCATAACCTAAGTATTGCCTTGTGTATCATCTGGATTCACGATGTATTGACGCTTCTATCAGTGCATGGATGAGTAGGGCTGAGTCTACTTGCAGACTTGGTCTGAAGTATTGAGCAAAGGGGAACTGCGACAGCGGGTCCCTGTCTCATCGTACCACGATCGAGAACCCCAAAAGGGCGAAGTAATAGTTTCACCTATCAACTTCCTCCTCTACTTCACTAGTTGAGTAGTGTATCCAGATCCAATAACAAGGACCTCTAAAAAGTGCATGCTACTGGTTACAAATGAAGTGGAAAGTACATGATGATTGTCGGGTTAGTACTCACTCGCCATCATAATTAGCCAATATGGACTAATTTTATATAAGATTTCCTGATACAAAACAATACAATTGATAAGATAATCGCCGAACTCTTATGGCTCATTGTTGAGTTGGTGAATATACCCTTGCTTTGAGGTTTGATTGAGTAGTTTAAAGATGGTTAATATCAAAAACATCGCGCCTTTGTGCCATTCTATCTCGCACGTAGCCTCTCACTTCTTTTTCTACCTTGCTCATTTTTTAGCCTTCTCTTCTCAGTTCCTCTTGAATTCTTCATCACCTTAATCTACTCATCCTTCATTACTTCTCTTGACTCTTAAGAAGTCACATCCAGGATGGATTTATTCGAATATTGCGAACATCAACATCGATTCCCAGATGCCAACATCATCAATAATACGGGATGATTTCTGAGAACTTTGTTTGGACTTTGCAAATTTATCTCTGGACTCCTCGATCTTCATCCAATTCAAAGATCGTTATGACTTTTGTCCCGATATTTCTTCTTTCACTAATAAATATGTTGTTCAAGACTGACTCTCATCTTCAACTTGGTCCTTCTTTTCTAAGGATTGATCGGGTTCTATTTTCCAATGCACATTTAACACCCGATCATGAGCATGAGTTACAATTGAATTTTGAGATAGCTCCACAGAGATGCAAGAAAGGGATGAGTTCGGATGAGATAGTGGACCGGAATGAAGTCAACACACGATTGCTAGTCTTCATTTAAGCCATTCAGCAATAATTAACAGATTAAGCTCTCTCCCATGTATCTTTCAGAGAAATGCTCAAGAGGTGAGGAGGGAGAGAGAAATCCAATGAGGAGAGGATAAATAACACCATGGTAGGAAGGAAGATGAGCAGCATGTGGGAAACCATGGAGGAAGAGATTAGAGAGGAGGGCATCCAAAAGCAACATTGAAGGAAACTTACAACCTTGGCGATGCCTAGGTCAAGGAGTGGATCAGAATACCTAAGATCCATGAACAATTTGAGTTGAAACCATCATTGCTTCCTCTCTTGCCGACCTTCCATGGCAACACCAATGACGAGCTCTACATACACATGAAGCAGTTCAACAGGATTTGCAGCACCATGCATTATCCTAACATTCTGTTGGAAGTAGTGAAGATGGTTGCCTTTCTGTTCTGCCTTCAGATAAGACACTATAGTGGATCAATCACTTAGGAATGGTGGTGATGACCTGGGAGAAGCTCAAATCAGCCTTCCTTCACAAATACTAACCCCTGGGTTGTCCGAACCATATATGAGCGTTTATATTCAGCTTCTCCCTTATGTGCACAAATCATTTCACAAGGCATGGGAAAGATTCAAAGATCTTATGGAGAAGTGCACCCATCATAAACTATTGAAGATCGACTTGGTCCAGAATTTCTTCACAGGCCTACACCAAGAAAGCCAACGGCTCGTGGATGTCACATGTGGATTGCTATCTTCAGAGGTCATTCTGGTGAACCAAGCTCCAGACTGCCTAGCTCAGCTGATCAACAACATGAATGAGATGAATCTGAAGCTAGATGACCTAACATCTGCAAAAATAGTCATACCTGCATAGGTTGGGGCAAACCCCAATAATTTTCGTCATTAGGAGCAGGTAGCCTATAATGCGCCACCACCTCTCGAGTCAGGTATAAATTCTATCATGTTATCTAATGTTGTAAATCTCAAGAGCAAAACACTACAACTGACTGCTACAACTAAGGGTGAAAATAAATCTTCTATGTACGAGTCTTCTTTACCATCAATTGATCCCATGTAGGGCTCTGGAACCGATGAGGAAGGAGGAGCAACACCATCACCAAAAAAACAAAAAAAATGAATAAAATAAAAAAAGAATTCAACAATAACTTCCAAGGCTGATTGTATGAAACCAAGGAGATTCCAACACTTGTAGCTAATCCCATGCGAGCCAACACAACTGAATTTTCTGCTTTCTGTTTTCCTTTTTTGGTGGACGATGGTACCATATTCAATCATCTAATTGTACAAAATATGACTCCTATTAATGAAAATATGTTTTGATGACACTCGCATTCCATTTCTTGATGCAATAAAATAAAATATACTAAAAGTTGAAAACAACTTTGTTTGATCCTGGCATTATGGAGATATTGCAAAATATAATGCTCAAAATGCCTTTGTTGAAAGTCATGGACTACATTCCTATGATAAAGAAAGGATTACAAGAGGCATGTATAACTAGTCATCGTAAAAGTGGATGCGAGAAACCAATCAAACACATCCTGACCATGGCTAATGTCAATGTTATCACAACCTCCTGAGAAAGAAGAAGGACACGGGAGCTCCTCTCATCTGATGCGAGATATTCAACCAAAAGTTCAAAGAGACACTCCTAGATAGTGGATCGTCCATCAATCTGATGCCTATATCATTGCTCAATGAATTTGAGTTAGGATCGTCGAAGTCAATAAGAATGATTCTGCAATTCGTAGACACTTCAGTAAAGCAGTTAGGGGTATTTTGGATGGTGTCATTGTCATGATCCAAGAGATGCATTTCCATGTGGACTTCATTGTTCTAGATATGGACACCTTGTCTCCCTTACTCCATACCCCAATCATATTGGTAAGGCCTTTCCTTTGAGTAATTGAAGAAGTGATTGACTACATCACTAGAAAGATCACCTTTTGCTCAAGCAGTCATAAGGTTCTGATTGAGACAATCCAAGTATCGAATCTCACAAGGTCCATATCAGATGAGAGTGAGCAGATGCAAAAGGAAATAGAAGACTATGATTTTCTATCAATGATTAGAGACAATGCATTATTCTTGGATGATGTTGACACCCAGGAATTCATCTCCAAGGAGGAGTGTCTGGAAGCACAATCAAATTTTCCCCAGTTATTGAGGATGAGTTATTTGCTTGTGAGCTAACTGAGCTGTTTGAGATCAATCCATCTCCATCAAAGCAAAATGAATTCCTTCAAGATCTTTCAAGTGTATTGTATTTAGAGACAAGATAACAAGGGTAGGCAACATACATTCGACATGGCTGACACTGACCATAGTTGTTGAAATCACTAATGGGTCGATTCAGACCCCACCAGAGCTGAATGAATTGCCCTCAACTCTAATGTACACATTCCTTACAGTGAGAAAAATATGTTCCTAATCATCATCGATTCTTAGCTAACCAATGACGAGGAATCTCATTTGCTTAAGGTTTTAGGAATAAACCGTAAGGTGATAGGTTGGATGATTACGGATCTCCGTGGGATAAAACCTTCATTATTCTCGCACCACATATAGTTGGAAGAAGATAATAGGCCTTCCCATGAATTTCAATTTCATCTGAAATCTAATCTCCAGGAGGTCATGATAAAAGAAATCATGAAGTGGTGCGGTGCATGATTTATCTATCCCATCTCGCACTCAAAATGAATAAGTCTATTACATGTGGTACTTAAGAAATCTGGAATCACTATTATAACAAACGACAAAGGAGAGGAGATTCTGACCATAGCACCTACATTATGGCACGTCTGTATGGATTACCGACGCCTGAACCTGGACACCAAGAAGGATCATTTCCCTTTACGGTTAATTGATCAAATTATCGAAAGACTTGCTTCAAAGGAATACTTATGTTTCTTGTATGGGTACTATGGATACAATCAGGTTGCAATAGATCCTGAGGACCAAGAGAAGACTACCTTCACCTATCCATTCGGGATATATGCTTCCAGTAGGATGTCGTTACAATTGTGTAACACCCCTACTACATTTTAGAGGAGTATGCTGAACGTATTTGCTAACATGGTGGGAAATTTCCTTGAGGTGTTCATGGACAGTTTCTTGGTCTACAGAGGCAACTTTTACACATGTATAACTTATAAACACAAAATTCATCATCGGTCATGTGTTTCATACAAGGAGAGAATATCGTTGTCGATGTGACCGAGGAGACCTTGGATTTAATCATTAATTAACCAACAATAATTAATAAAGCAATCAGTAGTAAAAGTGTGGAATTAAAATTTATTTTATCTATCGTAAAATGCATAGCCATGCAAGCATTCAGAGGTCAAACCACGGAGATCGAAATGGTATCCTAGGGTTATCTATGTACAACCAAGTCATTCATTTATATAGGTCTTTGTGTGGGTTTTTGGATTTTATATATTTTTTTATTTTATTTTTGATTTTATAATTTTATATTCTCCTTTTATAGTATTTTTTATTTTTTTTAAATTTTCCTTTTATTTAGATATTATGTTTATATGTGTATATGTATATGTATAAATACGATATATGGTATATAAAGATACTATATATATAAAAATATGAAAAATGGTCCAAATACATAGAAAATAATTTTTTTGTGATTTTTATATTTTTCTTTTTTTTATTTTTTGGAATTTTTGCTAATTTTTATATATTTTTAAAGCCAAAAATATCCCAAATAAGGGATTAAATAAATACCCAAAATTAATCTATATGTTAAAAATAATAAATCATCCCCAAAATTACCCAACCAAGTTTAATATATATATTTTTATATAAAAATTATAAAATAGAAAAAGATTTTATGGGTTTTTTAAGAATTTTTAAGATTTTTTTTAAAGGATTTTGGGGTTTTTCGATTTTTAGGCTTTCTGTTTTTCCATTTTCATGATTTTTGGTCTATAAATAAAATCGGTCAAAATACACTATGCTTTGGAATTTTTAGATATGTTTTTTTGTATTTTTTTGGTATTTTCTAAGTTAAACAGGGAGAATGTGGCTCCTATTTGAATTTTAATAAACCATTAAATGCTCAAAAAGCAAACAAATACAGGGCCTAGAAATAAATGGCAAAATGCACCTAATCCTATTTTTGCATATTCTTCGGAGCACATTTGGTATTTTTAATAAATAGACAAAAGCTACAAAAATACATGTCCTAGTAGGAGCATTTTTGCAAATAAAATAGTCTCGGGGCTATGTGCAAATTTGCTAAAAATTTATAACGTTTGTTTATTTTTATAGAACTATTTTACAATTACAAAATACGCTAGGGAATCTATGCAATTTACCCATCACGTGGAACAACACGTGATGCACACTAGGAGGGAATAAAATGCAAATATAATGAACTCCAAGGGCCTTCCAATAATTTTCACAAAAATATACAATGTTAATTTCAATTTATTGGACTTTTTAGAAATACAAGAACTAGTAGGGGTTTACATGCAATTTCGCCACCTCACGTGGGACAACATGTGATGTGACGTGGACTAGACCAAAGTGTAATTACATAAAACTCAGGGTCCTAGTTGCAAAATTTCCACTTATTTAACACTTTATACTTTATTTATAGGACTAAATAATAAATACAAAAGTTGTGGGGCAAGATATGCAATTTACCCTAAATATAGGTGCGGGCTAACGGCTGGATCTTCTTCACTTGAACACGTGTCACCTGCAAAACGATGGATGACGCTTCACCCGCAAATGTCCACGATTAGATTGCAGATCATGATCGGACGGTGAAGACGTGAAGACATCCAACGACGTTCATCTGACTTGGGTCGCCCTTCTTGATCCAACGGTAGAGCGGCTATGATGAAGAACAGGGAGAAAGGTCCGCCTAGGCGAAAATCCTCTGGTCAAATCTTGATCCTCATATGGGCTTTGCTGCTTCAAGGGGCCTGGATAGATCTACGTCGAGGTCCCCTACCGACTAGTGGCTTCAAAATGGTTGGAGGGTCACTAGAGCACCCCCACGAGGTCGAGGAAGAAGAGGTACTCCAAGTACCTCGAGCGAGGTGAAATTTCACCCCTAGGTGATTCTTTGGTGCTTCGGACCTACAGAAATGGACTCACGGGTCGAGGGCAAAGTGCTTCGATCCGGTTAGATGCTGAATGGGGCGAGGGATGAAGGGGGTGATGCTCTCCAGTGAACGGCGGAGCTTGGAGAGCTGATGTCTAGATCCTCGAGGGTTCTGAGGAGCAGAGATGCGTGGAGCGATCAGATGGCGATGAGGAACGGAATGGAGGCGAAAGATACAACGGAGATGGAATGAAGGTGCGCGGAGGAGCTCGCCAGAGCTCGACTCCGCCGAACTACAGGTCCCACGATTAACACTAACTTGACTAACTAAATCCTAAAATAACAGCAGGAAATTAAACCTATGATTAAAAGAAGCAAAATGAACGAGAAAGGGACAACTCTTAACCCTGGGGAGTGCCCAGGCAGCAGGGTGGTCGGAGAACCACCGTAGGTGCACCTCCGTGCTCCTGGAGCTCAGCCTGGCCGCAAATCAACTTTCCCTATCATGAAAAGACTATCTGGATCCAAGAAGAGGCTTCCTAAACTCGAGACGTGACCAAACTTGAAGAAGGAAGCGGGGATTGTTTTTTATAGACCTTATTGAGCACCCTTATTGTCCGGGGGAAAAAAAGATTTGGGCGTATGTACACATGATTAGAGATCATGACGTGTATGTAAATGATCAATGATCATTTCGTATAAAGGGAGCGAAGGCGATTGAGGGACGAGACACCCAGGAAAAAGTGCACAAAATCGCAGGAAAACCAGTCTGCGTGTAAAATCCAGAGCAGAAGAGGCAGTTGACCATGGTCAACATTTGACGCAACCCTATTGGTCCACGTCAGCACAAAACGACAAAGTCGGCTGACCAATTATTGACTTGTTAATTACACCTAATAAATGATTTTAATAATTTATGATTATAAAATAAAAAATGTTTATTATCTCATGTAGTATTTTATTAAGATTTTTATTTATTGTTTTTGCCTTTATTTATTAGTAGCTAATTTTTAATAAGGAATATATAGGTATATTCATATATGTTTTATACATTTTTATTTTGTATATTTTATTTTTTTATTTTATTCTTTTATTTTATATACTTATAACTCATTTTTTGTAAGCACAAATATATTTTTATTTTATTTTAGTGGTGTTATTTGTATATTTAAATAATAAGATATGTGTATTGATATGTATATTTATAGGTGTTTTACATATGTTTTATATACGGCCTTTTATTTAATGTATTTTATTGAGTTTTATTTTAGTTTTGCATTTTTAATAGAATATATATAATATTTTCAATATTATAAAAATTAAAGAATAAGGAAATAAAAGAATAAAATTCCCTTTATTTATATACAAGTATAAACATGTGTATTTTATCTATGTTTCTCATAGACTTATTTTATTTTACATTTTCCTTTTGGTTTTATTTTGGTTTTAATATGCACCTATGTTATGATTTATATTTACTAAATTATAAATATACAAATTTGTAAAAATGATGAATAATTAATAAAATGAATATTTTAATCGGTATAATGTACAATAGGCGTCAAAAACTTAACTTTTACACAGTAACTCCAAAAAATATAAAACCACCACATTAAATAGCTCATGGAAAGTTATATACAATTAGAGTGATTTTGATATGTTTTGAATTTGTATTTGAAAGATATGGGTCTGTGAAGTTGAATTTCTGGCTTTTTATTTTGTGTATAAAATGAACATTGTATATTACTTTTGTACAAACTCCATTTTATATTTTTATTTACATTATCATCTACAAATTCCGTGTACAGAGTTTCTTTATTTGATGAATAAATTATAAATAATAAAATAGGTGTAAAAAAGCATGATTAAAGAATGAATAAATGACATTTTATAGTATTTTTGGCCCTTATCTGCCCTTGCTTTATTCCTTGTCGACAACTCAATTCTTGACTTGGTCTCGGGGTTTATGGTCATAAAATATCTTTGGTATTTTATTCCTTTTCCTTTTCTTCTCTTTATTATATAATTTTGGCATTAAAAACCTTATTTGAAAAAAACACAAATAATACAATAAATAATGAATGCAATTAAGTACAAATTGATGCTTTTTACATGCATTAGCTAGGGCTTTTATGGCCAAAATGATAGGATAATGGTGATGAAAGGGAGATTCATCAATAACCTATCTAGATCGAGTACTTTTACGTTGTTGTGAAGTAAATTTGGTGCTCTCATGGGAGAATAGTGACTTCATGGTGACTGACGGAATTGCGTTAGGTCGTGTCGTATCCAAGAGAGGCATGGAGGTTGAACTAGCCAAGGTAGAATTAATCTTAAAACTTGAGCCATCTACTACACTGAAGCAAGTCAGGTCGTTTTTGGGGCATGTCGATTTTTATCGAAGGTTCATTAAAGATTTCAGGAAGATTGCACAATTGTTGACTGAACTATTAGGCAAGGAGGCTGATCTTACTATTGATGACATAGTTCTCCATGCCTTTAATCATCTAAAGGAACTAATAACTTAAGCACCTGTCCTACAACCACCAGATTGGTCTCTTCCATTCAAGATCATGAGAAAAACTTCTGATTATGCCATTGGGGATGTTCTGGGATAAAGGCGGGATGGATTACCATTTGTGATTCACTATTCTAGTTGAACATTGGACGATGCTCATAGAACTTACACTATCACAGAGAAAGATCTGTCGGCAACCATGTTTGCACTAGAGAAGTTCATATCGTATTTTCTTGGGTCAAAAGTCATTGTATAAATTGACTATTATGTTATTTTATACTTATAAATCAAGAAGGATGCTAAATCACGATTACTTCATTGAATCCTTCTACTCCTGGAGTTTGACTTAGGAATATGTGATAAGCTCGGAGTTAAAAATGTGGTGGTAGATGAGCTTTCTAGAATCATAGAGCCGGATACTCCTGAGCAGGTTATTTTGCTGATCACTAAAACTCTCCCGAATGAGGCGATTCTTTCTATTGCCTCTCTTCCATGGTATGCCAATATTGTGAACTATCTTGTCAGCAAAAAAGTCCAACAAGACTAGTCGAAGCTGAAAGTGGACATGTTCTTTTCTAAGGTACATTTTTAATAATGGGATGGTATGTACTTATTTCGTGAGGGTGCAAATTGTATTTGAGAAGGTGCATCCTTGAAGAGGAGTACACTTGAACATTGGCATAAGTTGGAATCTAGAAGATACCATTTTGGGAAGTGCACGGCAACGCAAGTGCTTTAATGCAACCTTTGGTGGCCAACTTTTTTCAAGGATGATACTACTTACGTCAAAAGTTGTGCTAACTATTAGAAGATGGGTGTCATTATCTGCTCTAGATACACAATGCCTATCAAGTACATTCAGATATTAGATGTTTTTGATTCTTGGAGCATTGATTTCAAGGACTCGTTTCCTAACAGATAGGGTTATGAGTAAATTCTAATTGCTATCGATTTTCTCAATTGATGGGTGGAGACTATCCTCGCTCAATCCGCATAAAACCACACATTGTGTGGCTTTATCAAATACAATATCATCTCGCAGTTTAGGATGCTAAATATTCTTATATCAGACAAAGGTACCCACTTTATCAACGAAATAGTCCAGAAACTGACAAAGGAGTACGAGATTGAACACAGTGCCACATCTCCTTACCATCCGAAGACTAATGGTTTGTCTAAATGTTATAATAAGGAGATCATGATGATTTTACAGAAACATGTATGACATGATAGAAAGAACTAGTACCAATTGCTTGATTCAGTTCTATGAGCTTATCGAACGGCGTACAAGTCTCCTTTGGGAATATCTCCCTATCAGTTTATATATGGTAAGCCATGCCAATTGCCCCTTGAACTAATTCATAAGTTTTTGTGGGCAGTCAGTATATGCAATTTGGATAAAGAAAAAGCTGGCCGAAATTAAAAGCCTAATCTGAATAAACTATTAGAATTTAGAGACTATGCATAAACCAGCAACCTTATGTACAAGGAAAAAGTCACGAAAGGGCAAGATAAGCACGTTAGAAGAAAGAATTTTGAGCCAAATCAAGAGTTGTGGTCATTGAATGCAAAGTTCAAATTTTTTCCAGGAAAACTGAAAAGCAAATGGTCATGGCCATTCATTATGAAAAATGTGTGTGATAATAGTAGTATCATCATATCAGGCTTGTCATATGACACACAACCATTCGTGGTTAACAGACAGATTCTATAATTATACCTCACGCATGACATGCTCATGTCCATTGTTGATTATATTAATGTGGAATATCAAGCAGAGCTCCCAACAAAGAGGAATCGGACACATAATCTCCAAAAAGATCTTTTCTTTTCTTCTTTTTCTTTCTTCCGGTTCATTCCTTTCTTCTTCTGTTTGTTCACTCATCCTATTCATATGTGTTATACTTAGGACATGCTTCATCTTGAGTATAAGGGGATGAGTGAGGTGAGTTATTATTTCACACTTCCCTCGCACGTTTCCTAAATTGTTGATATTTTATCAATGCTTAGGGATATTTCACCCTCAGTATAGAGTGTGGTAGGTCGAGTTGATGATTTTGTATATTCTAACCTAACCCTCAATTTTCTCGCTTTGTGTACAGTCTCTTATACTTGATATTATTTGATCCTAACTGTAGGGAGGATGATCGAAAATCTAAGTTTTTCATTGAATCATTCTTTAGATTCTTCTATACTCAACATGAGTTATGTCTTCCCTTTATTTCTCTTTGATCACTACGAGGACATAGTTCGCGCTAAGTATAGAGGGGTCGTATATAATGCGTATATACTTTAACCATAACTCATACTTTCGTATTTTCAATAATATGACTATATAACATAATGGGAAAGGGTATACAATTCAATTACACAATTATTTGTAAATATGATAAATAAAAATTGATTTAAAATTGTTTTATAAATGACTTAAAAATGGTTGTAAAATGTCTTGGAAAATATTTTGTGAAATATTTTCAAATCTTTGTAAAAATCTTTGGAAATGCTTGTGAATATTTATATAGATCCAATTCACTAGCCTTTATCAAAAAACTCCATAAAAATCTAAAAACATTCAAAACCCCACAAAAATGTGCATAATGATTTCAAAAATTGCAAAAAATTGCAAAACTTTTCCAAAAATCCCTTAAAAAGTTTAAACCTAGAAAATGTACTCCATAAAAACATTGGCATTTGCATTTTTTCCGAATGGTGTTGACAATTGTATGAGTCTGAATAAAATCTGAAGATTAGATCTTCGTGTAGACCTTAATCCACTTAAGTTCAAATGAACCTGCTAAAGACTGGAATTGGGACACTTAGGCCACTCTGACTTAACTCTTTAGGTTCTGTGAGACTGTGTTCATGAGTCGATTTAATTTGTCTAACTAGAATCTTTCATGTCATCCGTACAACTCTGGAGAGAATGGCTTCATTTAAAACCACACACTGAACACGTAGCTCGGCCAAGATGGGTTGTTGAAATATCTTGGAGTCTAAGTCGAGACGATACTATGCCACTTCGTCAAGGGTGACTCATGAACCATTCTTGGGTATTATCGAAATCGGTACTTCAACCTAACATTTCCTCTATTAGCATGGACATCTAACGACAGGAGAATAGAGTGAAATAAAGCTTCGGATGTGGAATGGTCTGCTAGCATAAATTTTCTAAGACTCTAAAGCATGGGTCGAACAAAAGATTCTATATCACTTGAGGCAAAATAAGAATGCAGAGAAATGCCAAACACAAAAATACCTAAATGGAAGTCTATACCAAAAACTCCAAAAATTTCGAGCTTCCAGAAAAAGCTTGATTCATAAGGAAATGTGACTACATTTGTCCATTTCCACTTCTTTTCTCCTTCTTCTAGCTTCCCCCTTATTCATTGTGCACTAGCACGTACCTAAACTCAGAAGGAAATATTCATCTCTTGGAAGATGAGTTACCATATGAGGATACCTCTTAATAGTTCAATTATTTATCTGGGAGGAGCTAACATAGTTCACAAACATGGTACATGTCATTTCAAGTTTACGAGAGTATACGTCTGAAGGGATGGTTCTGACCGAGCTATTGAGTTTAACTAGATAGAGGAACATGGGATCTAAGGGATGTTGAGTCATAATTCCTAACCTTAATATGGTTCCGAATACATTAACAATCCAAAGGTCCTAATTGAGCTCGAAACTTTGAGTTTCTAAAGAAAAGTTTAAAAATCGTAATCATTCTACATTTATTTATTTTCCTTTTCTTCATTTTATCTTCTGCATCACTCATTCTTCTAATAAGTGTTTGCTAGGGACTAGCAAAGGTACGTATAGGGGGGAGATGAATACCCATTCATTCACCTTTATTCCTTTATTTTATCTTTACCTTCCTAGATAAATACATATAAATGTATCTAACAAATACAAATTAATATACTAACTATTGTCTATAAATAGTACATAAATATATGCATTTAAACATAACATAAATGAATGAAGAAAAGAAAAAAAATAAAGGAAGTATTGCAAATATTGACTAACCAAAAACCCCGAGACCAAGTTAATATTGACTTGGTCGATAGGGAAGTAGGGGGAGATAAGGGAAAACTAATACAGACATAATAACAAAGACACCTAGAAACCTTAGTTGCTCAATACACTGCATATAGCTAAATGTACACTAATTTATACACACTTTCACACCTCAAATAAAGAAATTTTCATCATAAAACACGTATACATTAATGTATAGAAAAATATAAAAATTAATTCAGATAAAAATAAAATGTGTAACTGTGGCACCTAGATAAAAAAGTCGTAAATCAAACTTCACAGATCTTTATCTTCTCCATATGAATACAAATTGACCAAAATCACTTCCATTGTATTCTAAATTAAATTATCTATCTAATAAAGGCGGTTTGAAATGGAGTTAATATATAAAGCCAGCTTTTGGGTCCCATTGTACTAAGGTGTCTTTATATTTTATTCATATACTCTATTCTTTATATTTTTACTCTTTTTATATTGTTTGTTACTTGTATATTATTATTATTATAAAAATCTAGATACTAAAAAACATTAAAACAAATTCAAATAACTAAAATATTATCATGCATGGATATATTATACCCATAAAGAAATATATAATATTATTTATGTATCTAAATAATCTCAAAAAAATTTAATAAATATCTGTAAATATGTATTTAAATATATATAATATTTACCTATAATAATAAAATTAAAAAAACAAAACAAAAATAAAATACATAAAAAATATGTATATTTGCCTACAATTACACTTGTAAAAATTAACATATAATAAATAAGTTGCTAATAATAAATAAAAATCACCTAAAATTAGTACATTAAATAAGGAACAACTTTTATGTTTTGAGTTTGAATTAATAAAATCATTTGCTATTTAAAAAATAAAAAATTCCATCTTTATGTGGCTTTTTGTCTTGTAGTGTCCTATGTGGACCTATCAGGAACACCCGAGGATTGACCCCAAGTTAACCCTCCATTCTTCACATAAAGATGCAACTTTACCCAATTAATGGCCTTCTTTACTTATTTTTTGTCGCCAACCTCTGAGATGTTTGATCTCGTGCTCTTCACGAAAAGTGTGCACCTAACAATGTTGAACCTCGCTTGACGTTCCAATGGGATCCATTTACATCGATCTGTGCACAAAACCTAGCCAAAGGTCGTTTTTCCAATCGCATGTATAAAACATCTCCTCCGTATTTTTGTAAATATAATCCCTTTTAGCCGACCATTTCCTCTATAATCCCTCGCCTGAGCATGCCCATTGTGACAGGAAGAGGAGCTTATTAGTTCGCAGCATTGAGAAGGACGACGAAGTAGGTTCACCGTTGTTGGACACCCCTCTCCAACTGGTTTAGCTTTTGAGCCTTCTAGGTATAGTGAGCCATTCATTTCTTACTCTTTCAATTCCTAGTGTAGTTAGTCGATCAAATCTGCTTTTTATTTTGTTTGATTTTGTCTTGAATAGACTTAAATCCAAAAAATAGTATGATGGATAACTAGGCTACGACCCTCCATTCAGTCTAAACCTCATTATTTTGCCTTGTTGACCACTTCCACACTCTCCCTCTCACGTTCTACATATCCTAGATACCTTCGCTCACCCTGATCTCGCTCAGATTAGGATCTCATACCATCTTCACTGCATCGTTGGAGGTGCTCTACCATGTCTCATTCCAATCATTTCCACTGAAAACAACCCTAGGAAACTTTGCCTCTTTGTTTTCAAGCTCACCATGTAGGTCCCTAGGGTTGAGAGCCTCATTTAAGGCAATTCCTGTCTAGGAGAAGCATCTTCAGGTGCTAGAGCTTCCAAGAACTCCTGACCTCTCCCCAACGAGGCCAGGACACTCCTAGCACCCCCACTCGACGTGGGAGGAGCTGCTCCATTTTGAGACCTTCAAGAGCCTTCCAGGTGGCCGGAGTTGGGTGCTACCTCCAAACAAAGCAGCCTTTTTGGGTTGTTCTTCCCTATTCTTCCAAGCTATCGCATCACTATCAGATCAAGAACATGCTCCAGTAGCTCCATATGCCATTGCATCCAATGCATTGCAACCATCAGATCAGAAGGCGAGATCTAATCTCTACCCTCCATCTGCGAAGCACCATTGGCTCATCTAAAATGTGCATCCATTAAGTGAACCCATGTAGTGAACCATTGACCATTCCTCATCGCACGATTGGAGGGGTATTTTGCATACAAAATCCTCTACCTTTTTGTATTTATCATTTAGTCTTGAAACTTTTAAGTCCAATTGAAATATTTCTATAATATTTACTCCAAGGACCCTAAACTTATAGTTATTATCACTTCATTCCAATGCCATGTCACCTCAAGTGCTTGTGCGCGTGAGGGAACAAGTATTTTATGTGGACCCCTCTGGGTTATGTGTATTTCTATTTGGACCTAAAACTTCGAATATATGTGTTAAACATTTTTAATAAATTGCATACTTAGCCATGTTGTATATCTTAATTGCATTTATATCCTTGTTAGGCATATATGATAGTTTATTATGCAAATATTACATGTATTCCCCTGGACTTTGTTAAGGTGTTATGAAATGTTCTACCGTTCTTTAAAATTGTAACTAGGTCCCTATTTTGTTGACTTAATTTTGTACTTGTATTTTAATTATTAAAAATACCATTTTGAATCTAAAAGTTATAGGAAAATTATCTTAAGTGCATGGAATCATATTTATCACAAATATTTTCCGTAAGGTAACTAAAATCATATTTATATTTATAAAAATTCAAAAACATTGTATGTTCTCATGTTTATCTTTTAAACATTAATTAAAAATATAAATTGTTTAGAAATAAATTCCAAAAAAATAATGTAAGTTTATTTTATTATATTACAACTTTTATACAAATATTTTTGAAACATATCGAGAAAAAGTCCTAGAAATTGTAAAATGCAAATAACCTCATAAAACTTCTATAAAATCACAAAAAAATATAAAATATGTTTTAAATTCTTGAATTTCCTTTGTATTATATAGTATTGAGGAAGACTGATTTTGGGCTCAATTTAAATTGATTGATATTAGTTAAGCACATTTCAAGTTCTGGAATTTTCTGTTTGTGTTATTTAAAGTTTTTCCCCATTTAAAAATCCATAAAATCAAATATTACCTAAAATCACCAAAAAATAGAGAAAAAATTATAAACCCCAAAAAAATTTATTTTATTAATTTTGTCTTTATTTGTTATATTTTAAAAATCCAAAAACATCTCTTTTTTATATAATACATATATACTTATATATACATATTTATTGACTATCTTCTTATCTATAATTTTCAAATTTAAAAAAGAAAGTAATAATTTGCAAAAATTAAAAGCAAAAAATACATAAAAAATCAAAACCCAAAAAATACTTGAATAATCAAATGAAACAGAAAAATCACTAAGTTGCCTCCTCATTATTTTCTTTACTTCACATGCTCTTTGTGGTTCGACCTCTACTTCTTGCATTGTACATCTTTTGTAGAGTTTAAAATAAATTTTATCTCCACACATACTTTTATTTAATTATCATTGTGGGTTAATTATTTATCGATCCGCTAGAGTTGAGTACTTTGTATTGAGAAAGACGATAATATAGTGATTACCAAATCCAATTTGTCGAACATCACAAGCACTCCTAGTCTGAACTTTGGTACCTCGAAGAAAGTGTGGTTCATTAAGGATATTATGGTATTGGTCCTAATTTCGAGCATACAATCCTAGAGTCTAAGGGCTCATTCCACAGGACGTAAAATAAAAAATAAAGCAGAAATCACAAATCACATAAAATAAAATAAAATATGAAGAAAAATAGGGAGAAGGAAAAATATAGGATGATAAAATCAGCAAAAAATCGACTGAGTCCTTAGGTGAACAGACACCCCAGAAAATAAACCCCATAAAGAGTCTAAATGCACAGAAAGTTTGATTCTAAATTATTGCAAATTAATAGAGTCACTCTCTCACTTAAATAAATGACAACCTAATACTAATCTATACTAAACAACGGTATTCTCAGTATCCGATCCACTTCGGCTCTCCCCAACCGAGCCGTTGAGAAATATTCAGTCTCCGTCTCGCCTGGATGCGTCGAATCGCCTAAGTGATCATCCAAGCTCCATAGGACCTTACACAAAAAGAAAAAAGACATGGATTATATAGTTCAAAAAATAATAAATATAAAATGATAGAAAATAAATACAAGTGAAATAAATGCAAACAAAGACAAAAAAATAAAAGACAGATGAATATGATGAAAACACTACTCAAACCATTGTCCTCGACAATGGTGCCATTTAATGAATGTAAAATCAAATGGGCATACAAATCAAAACAAGGATGGATCAGTGGTCGATGTATTAACCACTCAAAGATGTAATTCAATCAACAATAAAACCCACATATAATGGTAAAATCAATAAAAGTGCGATGTGAATTAGAAATTTAATATGACTATACTAAATATGTTTATAGTATAAGTATATAGAGTTTCGAACCATATAGACAATAGGGAGTAGAGTACAAAATTATTATTTATTATTTAATAAATATTTTTGTGTTTTTATTTTAATGTCTTTTCTTTCCGGACATTTTGTGGGTTTTTAATATATAACTTTTTATGAATTTTTAATTAATATACATCTTTTATGTTTTAATTTTATAAAATGCTAATTTGTAATTTTAAAAATAAAATATATAATAATATAGATAATAAATATGCTATATAGATAAAATATAGAAAATAAATATTTTTGGATTTTTAAAATAAGATAACTAATCTCAAAATGCAAGAAATAATATGTTTTTAGATTTTAAATATTTTTCTCTATTTTTGTTGATTTTGGGAAAATTTTCTAATTTTAATGGATTTTTACTTATATATATATAAGTCAAAATCGTGAATATGCAAAATAAATTGCCTTGTTTAGGATTTAATAAATATATGTCAACATAATCCTAAACTAATTTTAATATGTTCTATATGTTTCTCAGAAACAAAAAAACATTTTTTTTGGATTTTTACACATTTTTTCGAAATTTTTATAAGGTTTTTAGGGTTTCACAATTTTTAGGAGTTTTGTTTAATATTTTGCAAAAATATTTGTGCATAAGATGAAATATGGCTAAATAAGCACACATGAATTTTTACGATTTTTTAAAAATATTTCATTATTTTCTTGGATTTTTAAATGGTAAACATGAGAAAATGAAATGTTTTTTATTTTTTATAAATAGGAAAACATTTTAAAATGTGTTACAAAAAATATATGTCATAAAATAGGCTCCAAGTACTTAATAAATGTTTCTACAATTTTTAGGTGTAAAATGTTATTTTTAATGATAAGAATATAAGAAAGAAATTAAATAAGTAATGCAAGGACTAAAATGCAATTTCCTAGAATTATTTATGCATTTCATAATATTTAAACAAAATCTAGGGGACAAGCAAGCAAAATGACACAATATATTCATATTAATACACACTAGCAGGGGTATTTTTGCAAATAAGTTAACTTCTATGATAAAGAATGCAATTAATCCTAAAATATTACACTTAATGCACAAAATAATGGACCAAATCCAAATACAGAAACTCATAGGGGGTTCCTTGTAGAATGCCAAGCACCACATGTGTATGGACATGTGAGGTGACCTGACATGGACTTAAATGCAAATTAATCAAAGTTTGGGGGCCTTGATGCACCTATTACAAATATTTTTACACTATGGATGAAAGATTAAATATTAAATACTAAATACAAAAAGGCACAGGGTTGATGTTGCAAAATACCCATGACGCGCTAATCTAGTGACGGTGGGTGTTTCACGTATCTTCACTTATGCTATTTGTAAATAACATTTATAATTTAAATTTTGATGTGAATTTGATACACCTTGGGCATTTAATTGAAAATATAATTTACATATTATTTTGGGATGTGAATTTGATTCACATAAATCCAATAGCATGATTTCAATATTCACAAAATAATTATGAATTATTTGTGTCAAAAAATTTACAACAAATATTTTTGCAAATAGTTGGAGAAATCATGTAATATTGGATTCCATGTATCAGGAGAAGGAAGCCATCCTTCCATGTTGGGAGGGTGGATGGCCACCAAGTCCTAATTGGAATTGGTGGTTGTCCCCCCATCTTATGGAAAGGGGCTTGCCTCCTTCTTATTTATCCAAGGTGGATTGATTTAATTAAAAATAATTTATATTAATTATTACTCAATATATATATTCAATTAAATTAAATTAATTCTTATTGTATTTTTACAACAAAATCATGGCCATTGAAAGAAAGAAAAATAAATGTGAACCATTGGACTTGTGTTGTCCATGGATTGAGATCCATGGATTCCAAAATATTATAAAAGAAGAGGCAACCCTAGCTCTTTTTTTACATGCACAAGAATTGTAAATATTCTCTCTCTTCTCTCTCACACATCTGACATGCCCTCTCGCTCTAAGGGGTCGTCCACTTGGAAACCTACATAGACCGCTATCGTCGCTACGTAATTGTGTTGCCACCTTGACTATTCATGGATCTTCATCTCATTTGGTGCGCCTCACTTGTGAAGAAGACTTTGTATCTCATGAGACGAGGTCAGAAGATTTGCCACTTGGATCAACACTTTAGATTGCGGAAGAACTCAGTTCATCACTATGCTCGCAAGCATCTCTTTAGTAGGATCGGACTTGAGACAAGAGGTCTCTTGCGTTAGAGACTACAATCACAACCCTACTTCAAGACGTAATCATTAATCTTGTATGTGGTTTGATGAAACGATCCAAGAAGTGTTCTTGGATCATGTGGTTTCATCATATAAAATTTTAAAATTTCGTTGCACTGAGCAACTAGTGCTACTAGTCGTTGTGATTGCATATGATGTGATCTTCATGCTTCTGTGGTGCACATAAGGATCTTGCCATGTCCTTCAAGTGGTATCAGATCCTTAGACGAGGTCTTCTTTATGATCCGAAACCCTAGGCGATTAAGATTCATGTTTTGGATGTGCGGGAATAATTGTTTTTGCACTGGATGCAAGATTCGAATTGGTTTTTCTCTTACTTAAGAATATACTATCTATGCACTATTTGAACGTGTTTTTTGGTTATTAAAATGTATTTAGAATGTCAAAATATGTCCCAAAACTGTAACCAAATGTTAATACAATAGGTGTATGGAAATAATTCGAATAGTTCCCCACATAAAAGTTGTTTTGCATGTTTTTCACGGATCTGTAAAATAATTTTACTTACTATTTTTTGTCATGAAATAGAAAATAAACACTTGGTTTAAGTAGAGAATCAAACCGTCAAATCTTTCGAATTTATTTTGTGCAATTCTGACTCTATTTACCCTAGATATTCTATATTTAGTGGACACAGGTCGGAAGATGATTAGATCATCAAACCTCTTTACTTAATTTGTTTATAATTCAATGGAAATTATGAATTTGCCTTAATTGAATATGGTGTCTAGTAATTATGAAAAAAACTGATTAATCATCATAGGCCATTGAATGAATGTTTTATGAAAACCCTAGTTTAATATACGATATAGTTGTAGGACAATCTCTACATGTGAAACATTGCTATTTCAAT
This sequence comes from Ottelia alismoides, assembly GCA_037367405.1. Lineage (NCBI taxonomy): Eukaryota > Viridiplantae > Streptophyta > Magnoliopsida > Alismatales > Hydrocharitaceae > Ottelia > Ottelia alismoides. Next base: position 152,669 of record JAZKJV010011494.1, on the reverse strand, counting down.
ATCATTCAAAAAAAATTGCTATTTCAATAGGATTGGGGATTTTTTTAGCAAATCTCCCTATAATATTAATCAAAATGATTTTTAAAAACATTATATAGTATAACTCAGGTTTAAGGTGCGATTATCATCTCAAATACAAAATGATCAAATCACATTATCCTAGCCTAAGGTGGATATGGTATCTAGTAGGGCATCGATGGTGTAGCAGGTTGCTCAGTAAGTGGTTTGTCCCACATCCTATGCATATTGTCCATGACAGCAGATAAGGAAATGATCTTGAATCGATCATGATGTATTTTTCTAATTATTAAAACTTGAATATTACGTATTTCGAGATTATACCATTCTTTCAAGTAACAATCAAGATCGTTTGTTGGTTGAATGAATTGGATTGATAATTGATTTAATATGATTACATTAATTGTATCCAATTAAAACACCCTATTATGAATAGAGTAATATTTCCCTTGGAAGAATTACCTATGTGATTATGATTCATGATAATTAATTAAAAGTTGAACATGATATAGAGGATCACACAAGTGACATCCATGGTCTCCAATTAAGGCAAAGGGTTTTGTCACCATGGATTGTATGTAGGAGATGTTTGTCTGAAGTGACAACTCCTAAATACAAGCGCACATGGATTGAGCTCTTTGCTTCTCGAAAGAGTAAGGTTGTATGCATAGTGACACCAATATAGGTTCCTCATATTATTGGGGTGATATTGGATTGTGCATATCGAGTTCTATTTATGTTGATGGTTGGTTCAATTAATGAAGGGACAACATCACCTTAGGGGTGCTGGGCCCAGGTGTTAAAGACCGAATTGAGAATGCAAGTTGGACTTGTAAGGAGGAATGTGTTCCCACTTCATTTTTACCCGAGTTGCAATTTCTCATATTATTGGGATGTAACTAAGGCACAAAAGGATATCCTAGATCTTTCTAGAGATAAAGCAATAAGTACATCTCTTGTTTGGAAAGTGATTAAGGAAATAAACTTTCATAGTTGAAAAGGCAAGACTAATTTGATTAAAAACTCCTTAATCGAAGAATTTAATTTTGAATATATATAATTATTTATTTGTTCTAATATAGTGCATTCTTAATTTCAGACAATGAAGACCATGAACCCGCTCATTAGGATTCTGGAGGTCAATCAAGTAACCTGATAAAATTACTCAGATTGGATCTGTAATTTGGATCTTGTTCATCTTATGTGCTATCCAAGAACAAGTACACAAACCCTAAGACATCGGAAAAATTAAAGTTAAATGAAAAATATGATGAGGATCATACATTGGCTTGGTGTTATATTCTGGGATCGCTCTCCAATGTGCTTAAGAAGCAACATGTGGAGATGGAGAATCTATCAGGGTATAATGTTGAATCTCAAGGAGATGTTCGATGATGTCAACCGTACACAGCATTACATTTTTATTAAAGAACTTATTCACTGCAAGATGCAGGAAGGGTCTTCGGTTCGTGAGCTTGTACTCAAAATGTTTGGATACTTGTCTAAGCTAGAAACTCTTGGGGCAGAGATGGATGCAGAAATGTTATCTTACTTCATTCTATTGTTACTATCCAAGTATTTCAATAACTTCGTGGTAACGTACCACATGAATAAAATGGAATTAAATAATGTTGAACTCATGGCTTCATGAAAGTCTGTAGAATACATAATGAAGAAAGAGAATCCCTCTGGCAGTGCAATGGTTGCATAGGTTAAAGGGAATCATGATCGGAAGCAAGGATCTCAGAGGGCCTAACCCAGAAGAGAAAGAAGAAGATTCAAGGTTTCGTCTCATCTTCTACTACTTCCACACTAGTGACATCAAAGAAGATCGATGTGTGTCATCACTGCAAGAATTCAGAGCACTGAAAGCAAAACTTCCCAGATTACCTGAAGTCTTTTGACAAAGGTAAAGCCCCAGCATGTATGAATTCTACTTTCTTCATTGAAACAAATTTTCTCGTAAGGTGAGAAGGTAGTTAGATCATCGATTATGGTGCTTCTGTTCATGTATGCAATTTGTTCATGTATTTCAAGAAAATAGGAATCTTGATGAATAGGAGACAATCACCCATATGGGATCTGATGCAACTATTGCAGTAGACGTTGTCGGGACCTGCAGACTATCGTTATCTAGTGGAAGATTCCTAGTACTTAAAGAATGTTTTTATGTTCCATACGTCAGAAGGAACTTAATATCATTATCTAAATTAGTTAGAAGTGGATATTTGTTTCTATTATGCAATAAACTTGTCATAAGATAGTATAATATATTGTGGATGGTGTTCTGACCTGGTGGACTTTACGAATTTTGCATTGATGAAAATGTCATGAATGTTTCTACCACTAATAAAAACCATAAAAGAATCAGGGAGGATGGAAATTATTCTAACATAATTTGGCATCAAAGGCCTAGTCATTTATTTGTTGATAGGATCAATAGATTGATAAAGGATGGACCCTTAGATTTTCTACATGTCAGATCTTTACCAACCTGCGAACATTGTATTTGAGGTAAAATGACTAGGATGTCTTTCTATAACAAGGTTACAAGATACAAAGCTATTCTTGACCTAATACATAATGATGTGTGTGGTCCCTTCGATATTATTTGACTTTATTGATGACCACTCGTGATACTAGTTTATCTTCCTATTACGTCATAAATCTGAAATCTTTGAAAAGTTCAAAGAGTTCATAGTTTTGGTTCAGAACCAAACTGATAGGAAGATTAAACATATTTGATCTGACCGAGGTGGCATGTACCTCTCAGATGAATTCAAAGAATACCTCAAAGATGAAGGAAATGTCTCCAATCTCACTCCACCTGGAACTCCCCAACTTAATGGTATTGCTAAAAGACACAATATTACCATCATGAACATGGTCCATTCAATGATGAGCAAAGCACATTTACCACTTAGTTTTTGGGGATATGTAGTAGAGACAACAATATATATCCTAAATAAGATTCCTAGCAAATCCGTACCTAAAACTCCTCATGAGTTTTGTATGGAACCAAACCTAGTGTTAAACACTTAGGGTGCGTTTGGTATGCGGGTTAAGGTGGGTTAAACTGGTAGCAGGTAACTCATTTTTGTGTTTTGGTACTTGGATAGAGGGTTAAACTTGGGGTGGGTTTGTACTGGGTTTGTTGTGATATGATTGTGTTGAAGTTTGAAAAAGTGTGTAGTTATTATGATGTGATTGTATTGAAGTTTGGAAAAGTGAGTAGAAGTGGAGTAGTTTTTAATTTTTATATGCTACGATGATATAATATATTATTTTTTGATAGAATTGATAAAAGAGAATTTATTAATTTAATGTTTTAAAAGGAGAAAAGTAGGACCCACAAAAGAAAGAGAAAAATATGAGTTATGAGGGGTAAACTCCACAAAGGGGGGTTCACCCCTCAAACCGAACATGACCTTTAAGGATTTGGGGTTGCTTGGTTCATGCGAAGAACGTGGATGCTAGTAAGCTAGAATCTCGCACTCATGAGTGCTACTTCATTGGGTATGTCAAAGATGGTATTGAATACCATCTTTATCACCCTGAGGCTCAGAAGTTCTTCATCTATGGAGATGTAAAATTTCTAGAGGATGACTTCCTTAAGAGTTAAGACAAAAATAAAGTAAAGGGGATCATTGAAACCCTTGAGGATTTCGAACTTCCTGAACCAGAAACTAAAGAAGTAAATGAATATGAAATACATGTACCTCTTCGAAGGAGTTTGAGGGTGGTTGAACCACCTAAAAGGTACGAATTCTGTGTATGAGGTGAAACTGACAATGATCCGGCTTCATTTGATGAAGCACTCGTGGATCCTGACATGCATATACAAATGCTTGCAATGAAGTCAAAAATTGCCTCCATGCATAAAAATTGTGTATGGACCCTAGAGGATTCGTCTATAGGGGTAAAACCCATTGGGTGTAAATGGATCTTTAAGAGAAAAAGAAGAATTGATTGGAAGGTATAGACCTTCAAGGCATGTCTCGTAGCCAAGCTCTACACACAGAGAGAAGGTGTTGGACATGCAAGCCCATGGCAGTGCATTATGCAATAACTGTTATTGCAAATATCATTCCCTAATCTGAAATGAAGAATAACTAATTTCCATAATAGGTCCTTTAGTATAATTAGGGTTACATACTATAGCCATCTTGATGATCGTACAGCTATTAATTCAATTGTCGAATCACATAGGCTAGTGCTTGGATGAATATCTAAAGGGTTATATTGAGGACTCATCAAGCATCATCAAATGATTATTAAGAGATGATATACAGTAGGAAATGGAAATCCTTTCTACAATGGTTTGATATCTAACCGACCTCTTGATGTAAGTCCTCTGCATAGGAATAGAGATTCAGAGGTGTTAGATAAGTTAGGTCAACGAGTTGACCTAACAAAATAGAGATAACCAAATACCTATGTCATATGCTATCACGATATAGGCATGCTTCCTCTGACCAGATACAGATGAGTTACTATATGTCTGAGTATATACATTTGGTAGACCGATAGGTTAATGGCCTAATCAAGGTCTATACACCAGCATGATGATGTGCATACAAGGGTATATGACTAATACATCTCTCAAAGGTATCATACAGGTTCATTTACTAAGCTGGAAGACTTTAGCTCACTCATGAGATATTGGGAATCAAATTCCGTGCGCGGTCATCTCTTTTTGAAAGCTTGACTGAATTTGTAAGTTTGATATATGCTTTTGGAAAGCGTATGATCAATACAAGGGTATGTATATGATTTTGGAAAGTAAATGATCGATGCTTACTCCTAATGATCAAATGATAAACGTAATGATATAACCCTAAAGAAGATAGCCCAAATCGATCTAAAACTTCAGGTTTATTCTAGGTCTTCCAAAATGAAGGATATACAGGTATTAGGAATACATGAGGGTGATGTGATAATAAACGATTGTATAACCACGACGCTTCCTTTCTGAGGGAGTGTTGAAAGAGGTATGGATTTTAGTGACTCCTCTCAATAGATAATCAATCTAATCATGATGCGAATGTTGGACAGTGTTCTAGATCTGATTCAGATGCAATGAGAAGATTAGATTTACTGGCTTTGATTTAATCAAACATCTATGGGATGTCCCTGAGATCTGGATTTGAGATTTGATCTCAATATCCAAGTCGCTATACGTGGAACATATTGTTGCCATGTACTTATCTCCAAGTATCCACGGAGAAAGCGCATTGTTCTTGAAAGAGTTCGAGGATAATTTTATTGTTGATAATGTGTCTGAGCATTGAGGAAAATTGATAGTTAAATGTGATTTAATTATCATGAATAATATGAATTTGATTCATATTATTTGGCCACACAAGGAGAGTTATCTAAGATAATTAAATGTTATTTAATTATCAAAGATGTGAATAATGTGAATGTGATTCATATTATTTGGGTACAAGAGAATAGAGATCCAAGATGATTAAATGTGATTTAATTATCATGAATATGAATAATGTGGATAGTATTATCCACATTAATCATGTATATTATAAATGTGATTTATAATTTATATAAGAGAGAGCTATTTGCAAATAATATTTACAACTTAAATGTTGATGTGAATTGGATTCACATTGAACATTTAATTGAAAATGTAATTTACACTTTATTTTGGATTGTGAATGTGATTCACAAATTTTCAATGGCATGATTGTAATGTTCACAAAATATTTATGAGTTATTTGTGTGAATAAATTTACAACAAATACTATTGAAAATTATGGAGATCTTCATGGCATACAAGATTCCCTGTAATAGGAAAGATGGAGCCACCTTCCATGTGGAGAGGGTTGACAACCACAACTCCTTATAGGAATTGGTGGTCGTCCACTCTCCTTATGGATGGAGGATTGACTCCTTCCTATTTCTCCATGGTAAATTGATTTAATGAAAATTAATTTATATTGATTATTATTCAATATAAATATCTAATTATATTAATTGTTGTTATGTATTTAACAACAAAAGCATGCCCATTAAAAGAAACACAAATCAATCCCAACCATTCATTTTGTGTTGTCCACGGATTCGGGTCCATGGACTCCCAAAAAAATATAGGAGGAGAGGCAACCCTATCTCATCCTTTAATGAAGAGAAGACGACAATTATATGCTCTCTCTCTCTGCATGACAAGTCTCTCTCCCTCCTCCTTAGAGTGGTCGTCCACTCCAAACTCTAGAAGGAGTCGTCGTCATCACCATACTATCGTGCCGCCACTTTGACCGCTCATGGATCTCTGTCTCCTTAAGTGCACCTTGGTCGTGAAGAAGACATCGGATCTTGTGAAACGATATTAGGAGATTCATTGCTTGGATCATCAACATGGATTGCGAGGAGAACATGTTTCTTCAACGTGCTTGCAAGCCTCTCCTCCGTCAGATCGGACTTGAGATAGGAGGTCTTTTTCTTAAGAGACATGATCTCAATCACGCTTCAAGAGGTAACCCTAATACATATTGGTGGTTTTGATGAAATGATCCGAGAAATGTTCTCGGATCGTGTGATTTCATCATTTTTAAATTTTTTAAATTCGGCCACCCCGAGCAACTAGTGCGACTAGTTGCTCCCGATCGCATATGATGTGATCATCATGCTTGTGTGATGCCCGTAAGGATCTTTCCATATACTTCAAGTGGTATCAAAGCCATAGGTTTGAGGTTTTAGATATAATCCATAAACCTAAGATGACAAGGGCATTTTTTGGTTGTCAAATTTTCATCGCATTTTATACACGCAACCCTATTTTCATGATTTTTTCGGCATGTTTAAGTGCTTAAAGTGAGTTTGTTACTTGTATTATATTCCCCATTAAATTAGCAAATCCTAGGACTTGAGTTTGTGTGATTTGGAGTCCGTTTTCTCATGTTATGATGGTTTTAGTGGACATGTATCCATTGTTGCGGGAATGTTTTTCTAGAACGTAATCAAGAGGTAATCACAGTTTTTAAATGCCTAGAAATGTGTGTCTATCACTTGTATTTTGTTGCAAATCAACTTATCAAACCAAGAAAATTTAGTTTGCTTGATTTGGAGTTCATTTGCAAAGATTTCTTGGTTTTAGTAAACACATGTCACTGCGGGAAACTTAACAACTTTGAATAAGAATCCTGTGATTGTCATTCAATTAATTCATAGAAATTAATGGTTAATCTTATGAAATAATTAGTTGTTAAATATTTGTGAAATATTTAATAATGATATTTATTTTTTAATGACTATAACCAACATGTTAAGATAATTAATCTTGATTAAATTAGTTACAATGAACTTTCCAACAAACATTGATACTTGAATGGGATTGGGAATTTATTTAGCAAATCTCCTTATAATATTAATCAAAATGATTTTGATAAATATAGTATGGTATTAATTCAGTTGAAAGATCGATTATCATCTGAAATACAAAATGATCAAAGCACATTATCCTGACCTTAGGCAGATATGGTGTCTAGTCAGAGATTGATGGGGTAGGAGGTTGCTCCGCAAGTGGTCTGTCCCACATCATGTGCATACTAACCATGACAGCGAGTAAGAAAAGGATAATGCTTGAATCGATCTTGATGTATTTTTCTAATTACTAAAATTTGAATAATACGTATTTTGAGAATTTACCATCCTTCAGGTAATAATAAATAGGGATTTTTACCTGGCAGACCCTACAAACTTTTTAAATTACCTCTACGACCTTTTGCACAACGTAATTACCCCATAGACCCTGTAAATTACCCCAAGAACCTCCACGAGCTTTAAAAAGATTATCCGCAGGGTTCATAGGGTAAGGGTTGGCAAGTTTACAGGGTCGAGGGGGAATTAGATTGTTTCAAAGGTCGTGGAGGTAATTGACAAAGTTTATAGGGTCTGCCGCGTAAAAATCCCTAATCAAAAATATTTGTTTGTTGTTTGTTTTGGATTGACAATTAATTTAATATGATTAAATTATTTAAATCCAATTAAAATAAACACTCTATTATAAATATAGATATTATTCCCTTAAAGAATTAATTATGTGAATATGATTCATAATAATTAATTAGAATTAAAAATGATATGGAGGATTACATAAGTGGCATGCATGGTCTTCCGTCAAGGTGAAGGGTTCTGTCGCCAGGGATTGTATGTAGGAGACGCATGTCTGAAAGTGTCAGCTCTTGAATACAATCGCATCTGGATTGAGTTCTCTGCTTCTCAAAAGAGTAAGGTCGTATGCATAGTGACTCCAATATTGATTCCTCGTATTACTAGGGCGATGTTGGATTGCACATAGCGAGTTCTCATGTTCATGGTTGGTTCAATTAACGATGGGTCAACATTGCTTTAGGGGTGGTGGGCCCAGGTGTTAAAGATCAAAGAGATGCAAGTTGGACTTGCAAGGCGGAATGAGTTCCCGCTTCTTTTTATCTGAGTTACAGTTTATTATATTATTGGGATGTAACAAAGGTAAGAAAGGAGATCCCCAGATCTTTCTTGAGATATAATTGCAAGTATATATCTTACTTTGAAAGTAAACAAGAGAATGATCTTTCAAAATAGACAAGGTAAGACAACTTTGATATAAAAATTCCTTAATCAAATTAATATATATATATGCAAATATCTTATTTCAGATAATCCTCATTAAACTCACTCAATACTATACTCAATAATAACTAGTAAAATATCATGGATTGGATCCATGGTTAAGTTATTGTACTTGCAATTGGGCACATACTGTATTTTGTTTCAATGTGCAAGTTTCCTCATAATAATGAGGAATGACAATTAAGTAGACAATAACACAACAACCTAGGGTTTATGTGTATCTGTAGTCTTAATCTCTCATCGAGTGTGCTTTGGAAGTATCATGTCGATGATGATCATAATTGTCAAATAATCCTTATAAAATATAAGAAGATGTTTGGCATACATATGTGCTCTTGACATTTAACCATGAATGAAACCCTAGGGTTCAGTGCATTATGCAGAATGGTGGCTCGATATGAGAAGATGTATTCAAAATATTTGAGTACCTACCTGAACCAAAGTCTTTAAGAGTTAAGATGCATGTAGATATGATGAGTGTCATCATTCTACAATCTATACTCTATGTCTTTCATGAAGCCTCATAATATTCATATTATATAAATTGAATGAAGCATGTATAAATGTTGAAATAGTCTTATATATAAATCTCTTGAGTTCAATGTAAGAGATTCTTTATCTTAAGCAATGGTTGTTTATAGATGAAGGTGAGCATAGTGGAAGCATGGGATCAGACCCTAGTGAGAAGGAAAGTCAAAGAGTTGATTATACTTCTGTGACTTCCATATGACATCCAAAGAGTTAGATGAATTCTAATACTACAACAAGCCGATGTATTGATAATATGACTATCAAGACTATATGAAATCCTTAGAGAAGGACTCGGATAGTGCATCAGAATAATCTACAAATAATCATTGAAATTGACTTGCTTATTGGATAAGATCAAAGTCTAATAATTGTATCTCATTCTTCTGATAACACTTGCAATTGATTTCATATGTTTTAGAAGACTAGAAAATTTGATCTTAATGTTGAATAATCATTCACATTGATGCAATTGTTGTAACAATCTCTATTGGAGAGATAGACATCATATTTTCAATGGGAGAGCTATTAGTCTTAGAGAATGTCATTGTGACCTAGAAATTAGAATACATTCATTGTTTATTTCTAAATGTTGGAAATAAACTTGCACTCTGCAATAGACCTATCGTAAAGAATTATGATGGATATATTTCGAATAGTGATCTAATATCTAGAGGACTCTACTAAGTTAGAAAATGAATGAATGGTTCATTAACATTTCTAAATACTGAAAATTAAACCTTAAAAGATCATTAGGAGGATGAAGATCATTTGACAATGATATGACATCAATCCTTTTACATATGTCTATTGATGAGATCAATATACTAGTAAGAGGTGAAGCTTTAGAAAGTCTAAAATTTCAAATCTTACATAATTGTGAATATTGTACTCAAAGTATGTCCAATGCACCCTTCTCTGGGAATAGTGTAAGATATCAAAGTATTCAAGATCCCATACATAATTATGTATGTGGATCATCTATATCAAAATAGATATTAATGATATGGGATATCTATTTATGACTATTTGTGATATGAGATTTCTTCCCTTCACCTTAGAAACTTTTGAAATGTTCAAAGATTTCATTTTTTGGTTTAGAACCAAAGTCTGAGAAATATGAAATAAATTTTATCTAACCTAGGTAGTATGTACCTATTAGATAAATTCAAGGAATACCTTATTAAGAAAGGAATATCATTCCTATCTCACTCCTAATACACCTTAACTCAATAGACTTGTAAAGAGATACAATTTTATCATCTGCGACATGATTTTATCAAAAGTGGATCTTAGCATAATTACTTATAGTTTCTAGGTATATATAGTAGAGACTATAATATATATCCTTAATAATATTCCATGTGAATCTAAACTCGATAACCCTCATACGTTATGGTTTGGAATCTAGCCTAGTGTTGGACACTTGAGGATTTAGGGTTGCATGGTCCATAACTTTGGCACGGATGCAAGTAAGCATGAATCTAACACCAGAGAGTGATGCTTCATTAGAAAAATAAAGGATGGTATTAGATACCTACTTTATGACCTTGAGATTCTTAAAAGATTTCATTTCTGGGAATGTGATTCGTAAAAGATGACTTTCTTGAGAATCAAGATGAAAATGAATTAAAGGAACTCATTGAATCTTGAGAAAATAATGAGGCTCCTAAAATCGGAAACGAAAAGGACAATTTAAGATGAAACAGCCATACCTCTTCAAATTAGTGGTTAGACCATCTAAAGGGTATGGATTCATGAGTGTTAAATCTGACAATGATGTGACTTCATATGATGAAGTTTTTGAGGATCATGACATGAAGAGATGGATGTTAGCAATAATGTCTAAAGTAGATTTCATATAGAAATGTTGTATATGGACCCTCAATGATCCACCTATAAGGGTAAAACCCATTAGGTGTAAGTGGATCTTCAAGAGAAATAGGGAACCTGATGAGAAGGTAGTGACCTTTAAAGCATGGCTCGTATCCACAAGATACACACGAAGAGAAGACATCGCTTGCGATGAGACTTGCCCTTCAGTGACCATGCTTAAACCCATCGAAATATTACTAACTATAGCTACAAAACTTGAGTATGACATCTATAGGATGGAAGCCAAGATTGCATTCCTCTATGAATACCTCTCCGAGGATATTCATATGAAGTAGCCCCAGGGCATCATAGTTGAGGAAAGCAAGGTGTGCAAACTGAAGATATCCATCTATAGACTCAAATAAGCTTATAATTGTTGGAACATCAGATTTGATGAAATTATAATGGTTATGATTTCAGATAGAATCTTGATGGACCATGTGAAGCCTAGTGGGAGTGCCATTGTGTTCATCGTGCAAAATGTAGATAATATCCTAATCATTTGGAATGATATAAGGATGATAATAAGTGTTGTATAATCAGGTTGTTCCATACCTTGAGATAGGAACTCAGGGATACCTATTAGATCTTAGTTCTGGAAATGTTAGGAATCAAAGAGAAAAGGGTATTGGGACTGTCACATTAGTGTACACCTTGGACATGTTCCATGTTTGGGAATACCCTAAGGAAGGCTTCCTTCCCTTAAGATATGGTACTAACCTATCTAAAGGAATAGCACCTCAAAGAGTTGAGGAAGTAAATGCTAAAACTACTTTCCCTTGTGCATCAATTACAAGAAAAGCTTGGTGTATGCCAGATGTGTGCCATGAAGTAGGAGTAGTAAATTGTTGCTAATCCTATTGTGGAGATAAAAAACTTGATTGATGTAAGAAAAACACATTCACAGATAAAAAGACTTTTGAGATAGAGATCTCAAAGTCTGATCTTCAAGAACTTAAGACTTTTATAGATAGTGATCTAAAAGGTCTTAAATGCACATACCTCAGGAGATAAAGATTTCTTTGATAAGGATGAAATAAATTACATACTTGTTATAACAACTATTGAATTGTAGTGCCAGAGACACTATAACAGCCTAAAAATTGAGTATTGGTTGCGTAAGATGCAACATTCACATTGGATGCGAGCACTGTTACAAGAAGATATGCAAGTACCGTAAACGAACTTGGCATAGTCTCTCGAGAACTAAGTGACTAGTGTTGAACATGGAAATCAGGGTTTTAAATTAATGGAATTAAATTGCAGTGCCGTTGCAACCCTAACAATCCCTCAACAAAAAAGTATTCAATTCTCAAGTCAAAATAAATAAAGAAAATGTAGAAAGAGAAATTTGCTATTTAATCTACATGTATAGCATATATGATCAAACTCAGGGAGGCTACAAAAATTCTGAGGGTTATTCAATGCAGTGAAAAATAAATGAAAAGAATCAAGGAATTTCTATGCACACTAGTCTTGGTTTTTGTGTTTTTGAATTTTGTATTTTTTATACAATTTTAATTTAATATTCTTTTGGTTTTTTGATTGTTTTTTATTTTGAAATGAATTTTTAAAATAATTAAAACAAAAACGAATGAAAATGAATAAAGAAATCGATAAAAAGGAAAGAAGAAGATAACTCTTGGATTTTTATAGAGTTAAAATACACAGAAAATTAAAAAAATATATTTGTGGTTTTATGGCAATTTTTTTAATGTTTTAGTGATTATTACATAATTTTAAACAATTTTTATAGCTTTTAGCTAAATCAAAAACAAAGAATGAAATAAATAGAACACAATGTGGATATTTTTGGATTTTTAAAATATCAAATAAGGTCAAAAATATATGAAATATATACATAATGAAAGAGGAATTTTTGAATTTTCCAGAAAATTACTTTAGACTTTTTTGAATTTTTTTATTATTTTTTTATGATTTTTTTGCTTTTATGTGTTTTATGGTTTTTTGGTTTTTTATGCAGAATAAAAATGCCAAAATTATAAAGAAATTAAAATAAATGAAATCAAACTACCAGAAATTTTTTTTGGAATTTTTAAAAAAAGTTTTATAATTTTTTATTGATTTTCAAATGTAATCAGGGAATTTTTATAAGGTATTTGAACTTTAAAAATAATAAAAAGGATGAAAATGAAAAATAAAAATTATAGATGAATGATCTAATTATCAGAAAGCTGAAATGAATTGTTATGGAATTTTAATGAGATTTTGATAATTTTTATTTATCTTTTATCAAACAAAATAAATGTAGACTCACAAGGGCATAAATACTATTGTTTGAAGTTTTAATACTAAATGAGAACAAATCTGAAAACTGTAGAGCAAATGTGCAATTTTTCTAATAAGATGTGTGCCGATGCAGGTGCGCTTCGCTAATAGGACCAATTTGTAAATAATATTTTTCTAGGGTCTAATGAATAACTCAAAACATGTAGATATTATTTGCAATTAACCCAAGAAAACTGTGCTAGGCACACGTGCAGTTCAAAGAAGACACAAATGCAATAAAAATTGAAGCAAGGACATAAAATTCAAATGTTCAAAACATAAGACATGTGTTCCTCAGGGACTTATTTGCAAAATGAAATAACTGCATGGTATAGGGTGCAATTTCACCCTTTATTGATGTGGCGCTCTAGACAGTGGTGAGACATTGAGGCTCTGATCCAACGGCTGAGATGGGCTTGTGTGTGGATGGCGTAGATCAGATCTGGAAACTTCAATCCACAGCCCAGCTTTTGGTCAAAACAAGCGGCCAAGATTTAAAACTAGACGGTCGTTCTTGATCGAAGGGTGGTGAAGGCTTCTGGAAGAACTGCAATGAAGGTCTTGATGGACAAATTTCATTCAATGATATCTTGCTCAATCTTTACTCGTTTTCCCTCCAGAGAGTCTCATCTTTCTCCTGCCAAGGTCCGACGTCAATTAGATGTGGTCATGGGGTTTGACGATGCTCAATCCTAGATCAGTAGATCTGAAGTTCTGGAGCTATAGGTGAACCTCTAGATGTCGGAACTTGCTCCCAAGTATGCCCCTATTGCCTGCAATGAAAAGTTTGCTCGGAGGCAAATCTTTGGCAACGTTATCGAGTAGAAAAATGAGGAGATGGCGAGGGAATGAATGCCTCCAGCATAGGTGGTCGAAGAGGAGGTTGTTATCCAAATCGGTGAAGATCTGAAGGGGTTCAGATGGTGTAAGAGCTGGAGAAGGGTCAGGAGAAGGTGTAGGCATGGTTGAAATTGGTTGACAATGATCGGGACTCCTCCGATTGTGCAGATCGGAGGTTGAAGAGGAAGCTCTGATCTAAGTGATCCAATGGAATTTAAGGTGAAAATTAAATGCAAAATCGAAGATAAAGTGCCTAAGGTACCTATGGTGAAGAAAGGTGGAGGAAAATTGCCTCGATCTGTGGGTTCGGTAGAGTGGTGGAACACGTAGTGGAGAGCCCCGACGTGTATCACGTCTTCAACTCACTTATCATGCTCCTAACCATGGAGAGTTCACCCTGTCACCTCAAAGCTCCCCCAGAAGTCGATCATGAGGAGGAAAATCCGCCAAAATTGGATCAAGCTCGCGGTGGAGGTAGAGTCTGGCTATTTATAGAACAGACTCTGACGAGTTTTTGAATTCAAAGTGAGTACAATCAGAGGCAAGGATGGTGCATCCGGAAAGCTACTGAGGGAGAGTAATAAATGGGCTAAAACAATGGACAAGGAAGCGAAGGCTATTAGTGAATGACGCACGAGGGAAAAAAAGGCGAAGGAGTGATGGTGAGCTGGTTAGCAGAATTCACACGCATACCAGGTAGTTGACCTGAGTTAATAAACTCAGGTTAGCCAAATAAATATTGTAATTAAAACTTCTTAAGAATAAAATAAAGTTAATTTAGATGAATTTTAATTAATTAAATATTGTATATACAAGGGTTAAAATAAATATAAAAGGTTATTTAGTGGTATGTATACCTATATATACAAGGATTTAATTTCTCATTAGATAATTATACAATATAGACGTAATTTAATATTTTATTATTTATAATATTTTACAAGGGTTTTAATGAAATTTTTATTTGATTTTTAGGAATTAATTTTTAGGTTAAATAAATAGGTATATGTACATTATATACATAGTTATACCTATAAAATATATACATGATTTTATTTTTATTGATTTTTTATTTTGTGATTTTTATTTGTAATTTATATAAGTTTAATAAAATATTTAAAATTAATAAAAATACAATATTCACAAATATGTACAAGAGAAATAAATAATTAAATAATATACATAGTATTCATAGGTATAATATACAACAGTACCCCAATTGACCGCATTTCACAACTTAACTTTGATTTTAATGAAATCACATGCATTTTAAAGATTATTTAATTTGGAGTACATTGAAAGTGAATTTGATGAATTTGGAGTTTTATTGGAGTAGATATTTATCTTGAAAGTTGAGCTTTGTGGCCTTTTGAGAGTGTTGTTATTTACACAATATACACAGATTTTTATTGTATTTTAATTATTTTCAAAAGAATTTTATTCACAATTTTCAAGAAGAAATTGTTTTTATATACAGAGAATTTGGTGATAAAAAATAAGGAAAATAATATGTATTATAGAGAATCATGTACATATGATGAATATACAAGTAACAAATGAATTTATGGAATTTTTCGTGTTATTAACCTTATCTCCCCCAACTTTATTCCTTGTCGATCAGGTCAAGTCTTGACCTTCTCTTGGGGTCAGAGTCAACCTGTATCTATTTCATATATACAGTCTTCTATTTTCTTTAAGTTTCCTTTTATTTTCTTTCTTTATTTATTTTAGGTTAAAATAGTGATAAATATAAATATTTACACAAGAAGTAGGGTTAGTAAAAAAATATATTTATGATATTTACAGGTGTTTTATAAGAGATTTTCAGTTAAATTAAATGAATAAAGATGATGAAATGCATATTAATCATCCTCCTATGCTTTGCCTTTCCTAGTTTCTTAATAAACACTTATTTGAAGAATAAGTGACAAAAAGAAAAAGAAAAAGAATAAAGGAAAAATAAAGAACTTAGAACAATATTGAGCATTAAACTTATCTTCATAAAATCAAAGTATGGAGCTCTGTCAGACCTTTGGATTATTAGTTTGGGCAGAACCACGGTGGGAAACGGACTTGACACTCAACAGCCTCTAGAAACCACACAACTCTGCTCAAATCTCCTCAATAGACAGATCAGAATAGATCAATTCATATGTAAACCCTTATAACTATGAATCTTTCTTGTACAGTTTAAATGATATATATATATATATCTCCTCGGTTGAAGCGGTAAAAGTCAGTCTTCTCTAACATGGTGACCCTAATTCCCAATCCAATAACTCTTTTCTCGAAAAGCAGTGTGTTCTCTTCTAAGTTCAAGTACAACCAGCTCAAGAAGAGGAGGTGGAGAGAAGAATGGATAGTAGCCAGTGTAGCTACCTATCCTTGGATGCATGATCAGTGTAGTCCAGTCATCCAACTGCATGCTCATAAATATCTGACTTGGAAGCTCAAGCTTGCTTATTTGACTACACAAATGTACATACTCTGGCAGGCATTCTAATTTTAATCAGGCATGTCCACTTTTTTGGAGTTTTTTATTTTTACACATTTTTTTGAATATATACAAGGTATAGCATGTACATAAGGAGTTTTTCTACTTGACACAGTAGACTATCCCTCTATTCAAGCTTTATTGCAACCCACAACATTCTGTCTTTAGTCCTCGTTGCTATTAGACCAGTTTGGGGTACAATGGACACAAATGTATGACTATCAATGTTTCCATTAGCTTGTGTCTCATGTCAGCAAATCCAGCCCCCTACCACTTCAACTGAAGTGAGCAAAGTCTAAGTGCAGGTGTGTAAGATAGGTCATTATTGACGAGAATCGTGTGTGCTCCAAAATTTTCTACTTAGCCAGTCAAGACGATACTAAACTGAGTCTTGTTGTTCCCAAAAAATTAAATCTATAGACCTAAAGAATCCCAAATCCCAAAGAATTAAATCTATAGACCTAAAGAATCCCAAATCTACTTCCTATAAGGTTCCTATGAAATCTAGTGGATTAAGGTCCAACTAAGCTCCATTCTTCGACTTTATACCAGACTAGTTTAAGTGTCAATATCATTCTGAAAAATGCATATGCAAATGCAAGAAGCATATTCAAAACATTTTTTTTGAAAGAAAAAGAAAATAAAAAGAACAATCTTTTCTGAAAAGAATTTCCATTTTTTAAGAAAGAAACAGGGTTAGTAAACTAAATATATACAAGTATACACAAAAGTATTAAACAATTTTATACAAGATTTTACAAGATAATCTTATGTACAAGTTTTATAAAAGAATTTTATATACAACCAAGAAATTTATTTACAGGAGGAGAAATGATTAGTAATTTTATACCCACATGGATTTTACGAATTTATATATATACATCCCATAATTTATATCCCTCGTGACAAAATTATTTTACAAACCTTTTAAAAACATTTTACAAACGATTTTTCAAACATTTTTCAAAACCTTTTGAAAAGATTTTTCCAAAAGTTTTACAAATGTTTTTGCAAACTATTTTACAAACATTTTTACAAATAATTGTACAAAAGTTCTACAAATAATTTTATAAATAGTTTTCAAAAGATTTTTGCAGTTTACTTTACAAATCATTTTCAAAGATATTTTTTTATATAAGAATAATGATAATAATGACCATATTATTAATAAAAGTACGAGTTATGGATAAAGTATATATACAAAATACACGACACCTCTCTATACTTAGCTCGAACTATGTCCTCATAGTGACCAAAGAGCTACAAAGGAAGATAAAACTTGTTCTAAGTGTAGAAAAGTGGAAAGAATACTATACAACATTGACTCAAAGAATAGATGAAAAGAATAGAAGTCGGTGATCCCCACCTATACTTAGGATCCGCTAATCCTAAGTATAGAATGTTGTAAAAATGGGGAAAACTGAGGAAGAGAATGAACTAACTCAATAACTTTACTCGTCCTCCCCTATGCTTAGGGTAGAAGATCCCTAAGTATAGAAAAAGAATATCAACAAGTTGAAGGACAAGCAAGAGATCAGAAGAATTAAAAGAAAATAAAAACACGAAAGAGAAGGTATGAACAGCATCACTCCCTCTATACTTAGGGTAAAGGATCCCTAAGTATAAACAACAGTAGGGGTGATGAAACAGAAGTAATATCAACAACTTGATTCATTTACACCCCCCCATACTTAGGATAAAGTACATCCTAGGTATAGCATATACACATGGAAAAGAGGTGAACGATAAAATTAGAAGAAGAAAGAATAAAACGAAAGGATATATAAAAGAGAAAATCAGCTCATGTATCAGATGCAGAAGATGTTAAAAAGTCATTGTCTGATACCACAGATATAGAATCTACACGGACAGGATTGTATCATGATCTACGTATGGCTTCAGCAATTGTCTGTTCACAACAAATGGTTGTGCGTCATATGACAACCTAGATATGACAATACTACCATTGTCACGCACAGCTCTCACAACGAATGGTCATGACCATTTGCTTTTCAATTCGCCTAGAAACAAGTTCAATTTATCATCAAACAACCAAACTTTTTGATTAGGGGAGAAAGTCTTCCTTCTAATGTGCATATCATGCCAACTCTTGACTTTCTCCTTGTACATAAGTGAGTTGTCATATGCGAAATCTTAGAATTCCAGCAATTTATTCAGATCAAACTTCCTATTCTTTCTTGCCTTCTCATAATCCAAATTGCATACACAAAATTCCCATAAAGATTTGTGAATCAATTCGAGTAGAAGGTGGCAAGGCTTTCCATAAACTAATATGTAGGGAGACATACCCAATGGAGACTCGTACGACATCTGATAAACCAATAAAACTGAGTCAAGCATCTGGGATCATTTCTTCCTATCCAGACATACAAGATTTTGCAATATCATCTTTATCTCCCTATTTGAAATCTCAACCGAGACATTAGTCTGTGGGTGGTAAGTAGACGCAACTCTATGTTCAATGGCATACTCCTTAACAAGCTTCATGACTTCTCTGTTAATGAAATGGCTTCCCCGATATGAAATGAGTTACTTTGGGATCCTGAATCATGGAATAATATGGTCTTTGAGAAAAGAACACCAAGGACTATCAGCAGCTCGGGTGGGGATATCCTCCACCCATCAACTAGCATAATCCACGGCAAGCAAGATGTACTGATAACCTAGACTGATAGGAAATGGGCCCATGAAGTTTATACCACAAGCATCAAAAACATTAGAAATCGTGATATATCTCAGGGGAATGGTATCTTTGGAACTAATAGTTCCTCCCATCTTCTGATAGTCAGTACAACCTCAAACATACTCTATAGCATCCTTGAATAAAGTTTGACACCATAGGCCGCTCTGTAAAATCTTTGATGTCGTGCGCTTCCCCTAATGATGCCCACCAGATTCTAATTTATGACAATGGTCAAGTATGGAGGTGTACTCCTTATAAGGAATGCACCTTCTCCAGATACAATCCCTACCTTCACGAAACATGTACGGATCCTCCCACTAGTAAAAATGTATCTCTAACAATAATATGTCTACCTTATGCTTCTGCCAATCTTGTCGAACTATCTTGGAGACAAGGTAGTTAACAATATCAGCATACCATGGGAGTAAGTCCACTGACAAAATGATCTCATATGGAAAGATCTCTGATATGGAAAGAATAGTCTCCTCAGGAGGTTATATATCTGTAATGCGGGGAAGAAGATTTGCCATAACATTCTTAACTCCAGGTTTATCTCTAATATCCAAATCAAACTCCTGGAGAAGAATGAATTGACATCCTTCTTTTCTTGTAGGTATCATATGGCAGTGTGATCCATGTATACAATTACATGTAAACAAAGTAGGTAGGATCTGAACATATCTAACACAAACACCACTACTAACAACTCCTTCTCTGTGATTGTGTAATACATGTGCCTCATCCGAAATCTTGCTAGTATAGTGTATAGAAAACGGTATCCCATCCCTTCTCTATCCTAACATAGCTCCAACTGCATAATATGAGGCCTCCGTCATGATTTCAAAGGGGAGAGACCAATTAGCTGGCTGTAGGACAGGAGCACTAGTAACCATGTCTTTCATCTGATGAAATGCAAGGAGAAATTTCTCAATTACAACAAACTCACTCTCCTTGCACAGAAGCTCAGTTAAAGGTCTAACGATCTTGTTGAGGTCCTTAATGAATTGCCAACAAAATCCAATGGGTTCTCGAAATGACCTCAACTGCTTCGAATTCTGTGATGACTCTAGCTTGGAGATCACAATAATCTTAGTTGGGTCAACCTCCATACCATGTTTGGAGATGACGTGGCCCAATACAATCCCATTAGTCACCATAAAGTGACTCTTCTCCCACGAGAGCACTTACCTCACAGAAACATTGAAGTACTTGGTCTAAATGAGCAAGACATGTGTCAAAACTATCCCTGTAGACTGAAAAGTCATCCATGAAGACCTCTAGAAAACTACCCACCATGTTGGCAAAAACGACCAACATATACCTTTGTAGTAGGTGTGTTACACAATCTAAAGGGCATCCGTCTAAAGGCGTATGTGCCAAATGGACAAGTGAAAGTAGTTTTCTCCTGATCCTTATGAGCGATAGCAACCTGGTTACACCCCGAGTACCCATCCAAGAAACAATAGTACTCTTTCTCTACCAACCTTTCAACAATATGATCAATAAACGGCAGTGGAAAGTGATATTTATTGGTAGCGGCATTCAGGCACCGGTAATCTACATAGACATGCCATGAAGTAGGTATACGAGGTGGAATCTCCTCACCATGACCATTCTTTACGATAGTAATCCTGGATTTCTTCAGGACACATGTAAAGGACGGACCCCCTTGTCATCCAAAATGGGATAAATAAAGCCAGCATTACACCATTTCCGGATCTCTTTCATGACAACATCCTGGAGGTTTGGATTAAGACGTCGCTGACACTCACGGGAAGGTTCGCTATCATCCTCTAAGTAGATATGATGTGAGCACAAAGCTGGACTAATCCCACGAAGATCTGAAATATTCCATCCAATGGACTTGTGGTTTCTCTCAAGAACCTTAGCACGTGAGATTCTTCTTCTTCAGTCAACTGCAAGATGAGAATGACAGGAAACATTTTAGGGGGACTAGCAAGAAAGGCATACTTTAATGTAGATGGTAAAACCTTGAGCTCGGGTGTGGTTTGAATCGGCTCTGTGATAACCTCTATAACTGTACTACTAGATGGTATATGATCTATACTCTGTGAACAGTCCACCATGTCTACTGTCAGCTCAGCAAATAAAATCTCATAAAGATCTGCAACGAATGTTCTCTGCACAGAATGGGATGGCTCATCAGGCTATCTGGAATCCTCAACAACAATCTTAGAAATATCAGTTGGAGGTCTCTCATCAGTAATCTCAGAAAAGGAATGTGCCTCATGAATCTAAAAATGTACCTCCAATGTCTCAGACTGATCCTAAAAAATCATCCTAAATTTCCCATTAGCAAACAACTCAGTATGATCAACAAGGGAACTGATATCGAGTTGTGCTTTCTAGGGCTTCATTCTCAGAAAGGAATTCATGGGTATCCATGAAATCAATTAAAAGATCTGTCTCTCTAAACTCAGCAAGAAAATCATAGTCCTCGGTATGTGGTGTAATGGTCTGTCTCTCATCAGTTGCTATTGGTGGTAGTGATGGCCTAAGATCGGGGATCATCTCGATTTTCACTGTGTCACTACTAGAGTGAAAGATGATCTCTCCAGTACTATAATCAACTACCACTTCAGCGGTTCGAAGGAACGACTGACCTAGTATGACAGGGGTATGGTGTAGCGGTGTAGAGGTGTCCATATCCTTGACAATAAAATCAACTAGGAGTCTCATTCCTTTAACCGTTACAATGATGTCCTCTAAAATGCCTTTCAAATTCTTAATCGATCTATCTGCAAATTGAAGGATCATTCTAGTGGATTTAAGAGGCCCCAACCCAAACTTAGTGAGTAGAGAGGATGTCATGAGATTACGGGAGGATCCATTATCGATAAGACTACAATCAAATACTTGATCAAATTTGTGGCAATGGATGTGAGGTGCTCCCTTATCTTTCTTTTTGGGCGGGAGGTTGCAGATGGCATGAACTGTGGTCATGTTCAAAATGTGTTTCTTTGTCTTCTTTCATATGTTCTGCTTGGGTTGACACTTTTGAGTACATGCTTCTTTCATTCCCTTTTTCACTGTTTGCATGTACTCCATGGCCTTAAGAAGTGTCATCTCTAGAAAGATGTTCTGTAAAATCTCTACCACTCCAAGATCAGGTAGGGATGTTTTTAATTTTTAAATTTTTTTGGTTTTGTTCAAAGCAAAAGGAAATGGCACAGAATCAGAAGAAACATTCAAATGCTCATTTCGCTTATTCAAAATAGAATCCTGATATATAATTGGACATAGAATCAATCTGTATAGTGTTATCCAAAAAGGGGTAAAAGAAATAAAATCGAAAACAAGACGAGTTGTTGTTGTTGGCATAGAATGACATTCGACAAGGGATGTGTACTCCTTCTCTGCTAACTATGGACTGCATCTATCTCTGAATGAAGGAGGTGGAGATAGTGGTGGTGGTGAAGAAGAAGAAGAAGATGGTGAAACTCTAGGAATTGTTTCTGCTACACTAGATCGTTGATCTACATATGAAGAAGATGATGATGCAGAAAGTGAGGCTCTCTCAGTGGCTCGATCTTCCAATACCAAGGGTTGTAAAGGCAGCTGCAATCTCCTACCGCTCCTGAGATGAATGGTGTCAGATAAATATTTAAAATCAATGTCAATACCTATCTCAGGGTGGATGGATCAAGGTCTACCTGCTCCTTGCATCTTAATTTGTTTGGACGGTCTTCGTCCTGTGCAGGGATAAGTGCCTTCATGGTGGTCAGGTCATCAATCCTCTGAGTCAGATCATTCATATTTTTCATCAATAGTGTCAACTGATCGAGTGCGGGATTCATCAAAGGTGCCTCGTGATGTTCAATGACATGTTGTTGCTAAGACTGGTAGTAAGGAGGTTGCTAGTATCCACTCTGTGGCTGGTAATGAGAAGGAGGGTGTGAATATTGTCCATACAATGTAGACTGTTGTTGGTGGTAGGTCTGTGGAAAATATGTAGACGGTATCTGTTGTCGGCCATGTCTCTAGTTTTGGAAGTGAGGTGGAGACTGAAAGTGAGGTTGGAATTGGTAGTGCTAGTACTATTGTTGTCTGCCTCCCTAAAACTGGTGGGTGACCCTACTAGAACCCACCTGACCTTGCCCTGACAGACGGGGATGGTTGCACTCTCGATCGAACCAGATATCATGCACCTCTTGAATGAGAGATGGAGGTGGAGACTATTGCTTAAGAATGTATGTAATTTACTATTGGTATGGTACGATCTGTTGTGACTGCTGCTGGACCTAGTTAGGAGTCTGCATGTAGTAAACGTGTTGCACAGTGGATGGTCCTCCATGACTCTATTTTGTGGAAGTGGAAGAAATATGCTTCCTAGTGGAAGTATCGGCTCCTGCACTTGCACTCCGACATGTACTAGTCGTATTCACAAGAATTTCTAGATGCTTGGTTATCTTGTCCAGGTTCTTTGCCCTCTATTCGATCGCTTGGAGCTTCTCAAACTCCTTGGATTGTTTCTCGATTGTGTCCACTTTGGATAGGTGATTTCCAATGATGGTCAGATCCGAACTATCCACCATTATCCACATCATGCGATGTCATCATGTTGACAGCCTTGTGAGGTGCTGTTGTAGTAGAAAAAAGAACAGGATGTTCTGGAATGCACAGGAAGAAGAAAAGGCTACAGAGCTCTCTGCCATCTCCTCAAAAGTCTAGTATAAGAATCCATCATCCTTGTTTAAGTGACTACCCCACAAGCAGCATCTACCAGCTTCTGCTTCTCAATGCTCAAACCCCCAGAAAAGTTCTGCACTAGGCTTGTCTTCGGAATATCGTGATAGGGACACATCTCTGTCAAGTCTTTAAATCTTTCCCACGCCTCATGAATAGGCTTATGGGACATCTGTAAGAAGCTAGCAATCAATTATCGTATTTGGTTGAGTCGTCCGAGTAGGTAATACTTGTTCAAGAAAGTGGACCTCAACTCTTCCCAAGTAGTGACAACCCTTCCCAAATGGTTGATCAAGTATAAGGCATGTTCACGAGAATGAGCAGGAAGGCTGTCATCTTCACTACCTCTAATGGGGCATTCGGGTAGTGTATAGTGCCACATATGCAATCAAACACTTAGAGGTTTACATAAGGTTCTTAATTTATGTGCTTGTGGAATATTGGGAGTAGTGGCAAAATAATGGGCTTAAGCTCAAAATGCCCATGAATCGTAGTTATTCTTATCCATGATTTGTTCCTTCATGCCCCTAGATTATAGGCATCCTTTAATGTGAGCTTAACCACCGGTTCAAGTAATGGATCATCTCCCCCATTGCCACCTCCTCCAAGGTTTCTATCCTCCTCTCTCCTCTCTTACATGTATTGCCTCATATCTAAGACCATACCTCTCAATCTGGCTTGGATGTCAGCTTGTTCAGTCAAGTGTGCATGAATGGCCTGTATGGAGGCTATAGGTGGCATCAAGTGTGCTGACTCAGTTTCTGAAAATGCACATGGCACTGAATCAGTCTTTAAAAATGGAGTCTCAAATGATAGTTCAAGTTTAGAGTCAATATTGAATAATGGATTGATCGATGAGGTGAAAGGTGAAGTGGATAAAGAGGAATATTCGGTAAGTGAGTCTTCCCGAATAGAAGATGACCAGTTTGGATTGTGAAATCAGTTTGCAAAGTCCGAATCGGAAATGATCCAATAAACATCTTTGATCTCGAGAGGAAAGATGTGAGAACACGATGGTCAACACAAGAAGAAAGTTAGAAAAAGGCGCAAAGGGCATGGAAGTATCTTTACGCTACCAAACAAACACAATACAACCTCAAATTCACCAACTGAACACAAGTGTAGAACGTAAGAGTTCTGTCTTTTATCTTTTTAATTTTAAGTTTAGTGAATTTACAAAAACTTTCTTACTACCAAACACATAAGGTGAGTCGTTATTATCGCCCTGTGTGCATACTCGGACCTCCCCAAACAGTGGTACCATCTTCCTGGGTTGTCGAGTTAAATATCAGGCCCAAAGGGAGATAAGAGGATTAGCGCACCAAAATGATTTTCTAAGATCAGAGGCAAGTGCTTGCAGTTGCAACCATACACCGATAAGTGATGTAAAGGTACTTAAGGCACAAGTCTAGGGATTTGGACTCTATCCATACGGTTAAATCAAACTCACTATGTCTAGAGGTAAGTACCTGCAAACAATGAGGGGGTTACTCTCCCCAAAACAATGAATTTTACTTTACGTTTAATTTTAGGGTCGAGTTTTCTTTAGCAGTCTCAATTTTATACAATTATCACTTTTTTGGGATTTTTTTTCAAATACATCATCTACCGAATATTCAATTTCCTTTTGATATTATGTGTGTGGAAATAAGTGAAGGAATTCGAAAAAGATAATGCACGGGAAAATCAATGATGCATGTAGGAGATAGAGGATACGTACCTTGTCGCCAGCACTCTACATGCAATATGATCTACATAAAAAATACTGAAAATAAACTAACCTATATGATGCATGAGAACCATCCTAGAAGCAACTTCTATTAGCGTGCAAGAACCAATTAATTTGACTAAGTCCAAATTACATTCTACTCTATAGGTGCAGATATGCTTCTTTAGGGATTTGGACTAATTGATTACCTGGATCAAGAAAGATAACAAAATCTATGACTAAGGGCTCAAGCACATAAAAACCATGAGAAAACAAAGAAAAAGAAGGCGATGAAAACAAAACGGGCGAGGTCCCCCAAGTGCACCGCCACTTGGTGAAACATACCCTGCAAACACAAGGTATATAGTACCCTTTTAGAAAACATAAAAAGAGGTAAATGATAAATAATTAATTATAAATTTTTAGAAAGATAATGAATGAATAAAATTCTAAAAGAAAACAAAAAGTTTTCTATGCAGAATTCTCCAAGTGGCTGGTCTTCTCCAATTCTTCTTCTCCTCCTCCTACTCTCTCCTACACTTGATGAAGAAACAAGTCAACTCTGCTTTACTTGGGTGTGGTGACACTCGTAAGAATGATGCCCTTGCTCGTCAGGACTCGCAAGAAAGAGGAAACACAAGAATGTGTAAGAGACACATTTATGAAAATATGAGCAAAAATAATGTGAAAAGAAATACTGTAAGTATAGACAAGCAAACAATGAGATGGATCTAAAACAAAGTGAGAAGATCAAGTGAAAATAGATCTCAAATGAATACCTAAGTTTGATCTCGAAGAGCTTTCATTGTCTGACACATTGGATCCCGCAAGTGTTGTATCAGCTCCTTAATGGCATGCAGTATTCAGATTGACTGCTCACTCCTCAACAATATGCAAATACACAATATATATACACACAATATATACAAAATAAATTAAAGGAATACTTGACAAAAATGTATACAAAGAATAAGTGACAGTGATATACACAATGAAATTAATGTCAGAACATTATAGACAAAAATAAGAAAAAGAAAAGAAGTAGCCTCCCCAGCAATGGCGTCATTTTGTTGAATGCTAAAATTCAGGTTTTTATTTAGTTTAATTATTCGCAAATCAATTGTGCTCGTCGCAACCCAAAGAAACGTCAAGCAAAAATATAAGTGTTTCTCAAGCCAAAATAAATAAAGAAAATGTAGCAAGAGAAATTTACTATTTAATTTACACGTATAGTGTACAAGATCAAACTAAGTGAGGCAACAAAAATCCCGGGGGTTATTCAATGCAGTGAAAAATCAATGGAAGGAATCAAGGAATTTCTATAAAAATTACACACTAGTCTTGGTTTTGTGTTTTTTAATTTTGTATTTTTTTAACAGAATTTTGATTTAATATTTTTGGGTTTTTAGATTGTCATTTTTATTTTTTTTATTTTAAATTTTGTAAAAGAATTTTTAAAATAGTTAAAAGAAAAATGAATGAAAATGAATAAAGAAATCGATCAAAAGGAAAGAAGGAGACAACTCTTGGTTTTTTACAATGTGCTAAAAGATACAGATAATTAAAATAAAATTATTTTTAGTTTTGTGATATTTTTTAATGTTTTTGTGTTCAAGAATTTTCCACAATTTTTACAGCTTCTAATAAATCAAAAATAGAGAATGAAACAAACAGAAATCAATGCAGATATTTTTGGATTTTTGAAATATCAAATATGGTCAAAAATAGATGAAATATATACAGAATGAAAGAGGAATTTTTGTATTTTCAAGAAAGGTCTTTTAGACTTTTTTTGGAATTTTTTATGAATTTTTATTATTTTTTTATTTTTTAAGTGTTTTATGATTTTTTATGGTTTTTATCCAGAATAATAATACTAAAATTATAAAAAAAATTAAAATAAATGAAATAAACAACAAGAAATTTTTTTGAAATTTTTATAATTTTTATTGATTTTCAAATGAAATCAGTGAATTTTTATGAGGTTTTCTAATTTAAAAAATAATAAGAAGGATGAAAATTCAAAATAAAAATTATGGATGCAAGATCTAAATATCAAAAAGCTAAAATGATTTTTTATGGAATTTTTTATGAGGTTTTGATTTTTTTTCTTTAACTTTTATCAAATAAAATAAATGCAAACTCACAAGTGCATAAATGCAAATATTTAATGTTTTAATATTAAATGAGAACAAATCTGAAAACTACAGAGCGAATTGTGCAAATTTTCCAAAAAGATGTGTGTCGCTGCAAATGCGCCTCGCTAGACAGGACTAATTTGTAAATAAATTTTTTTCTAGTGTCTAATAAATAACTCAAAATATACATATGTTATTTGCAATTAACCCAAGAAAACACATGCTAGGCACGCGTACAAGTCAAACAAGACATAAATGCAATTAAAGTAAAAGTAAGGATATAATATGCAAATGTTCAAAACATAAAATACAGACATGTATCCCTCAAGGACATATTTGCAAAATGAAATGATTGTAGGGTATAGGGTACAATTTTACACTTTATTTATGAGACGCTCTTGATGGCCAGGAGGTATTGAGTCTTTAATCCAATGGTTGAGATGGGCTCGTGTGTGGATGGCATCGATTAAATCTAGAAACTTCAATCCACGACCCAGCTTGGGGCAAAATCGATGACCAAGATTGAAACTAGATGGGCAAAATCGATGACCAAAATCGAAGGATGTCGAAGTCTTCTAGAAGAATTTTGGTGAAGGTCTTGCTGGATAAATTTCAGTCGAAGATATCTCGCTCAGTCTTCACTCACACTCCCTCCAGAGAGTCTTATCTTGCTCCTGCGAAGGTCCGGCGTCAATTGGATGTAACGGTGGGGTTCGATGATGCTCAATCCGCTATCTACAAGTCCGAAGTTCTGGAGATACAGGTGAACCTCCAAATGTCAAAACTTGCTCCCAAGTGTGCCCCTATTGCCAGTAATGAAAAGCTCGCTCAAGGTGAATATCTGGCAACGTTATTGAGCAGAAATGAGGAGATGGTGAGGGAATGAATGCCTCTGGTGTAGGTGGTCGGAGTGGAGGTAATTCTCTAGATTGCTTAAGATCTAAAGGGGTTCATATAGTGGAAGAGCTGGAGAAGGGTAGGGCGGAGGTATAGGTGTGGTCTGAATTGGTTGACGATGATCGAGACTCCCCCAATCATGCAGATGGATGTTGAAGAGGAAGATCTGATCTAAGTGATTGTGGAAATTATGGAAAAAATTAATTGCAAAATCGAAGATAAAGTTCCTAAGTTACCTACAATGAAGAAAGGAGGAGGAAAATCACCTCGAGCTGCAGGTATGGTAGAGTGGCGGAACACGTGACGGAGAGAGCTCTGACGTGTAGATGGATTCGTGTCTTCAACTCTCTTCTCATGATCCTAACCATGGAGAGATCGACATGTCACCTCAAAGCTCCTCCAGAAGTAGATCGTGGGAAGAAAAATGGGCCAAAAACGGATCAAGCTCACGACTGAGGTAGAGGCTAGCTATTTATAAAATAAACTCTGATGAGTTTTTGAATTCAAAGTGAGTGCACTCAGAGGCAAGAATGGGGGATCTGGAAGGCTAGCGAGGAAGAGGAGTAAATGGTCTAAAACAATGGATAAGGAAGCGAAGGCTATTAGTGAGTGATGCATGAGGGAAAAAAGGGCGAAGGAGCAATGATGAGCTGGTTAGCAGAATTCACACGCATACCAAGTAGTTGACCCAGGTCAACAAACCTGAGTCAGCCAATGGGAGCGCGCGGAAGAAAAAGCTAAAATAGGCTAGATGACAAAAAAGGAAGAAAAAGTAAATAATTAAATGAAAAATTGAAAATGAATTCAAATAAATAAATATTGTAAAATTTTTGTTAAGAATAAAATAAAGTTAATTTAGGTAAATTTTAATTAATTAAATATTGCATATATAAGGATCAAAATAAATATAAAGGGTTATTTATTGGTATGTATACCTATATATACAAGGATTTATGTTTTAATTAATTAATTACACAATATATACATAATTTATATTTTATTTATTTACAATATTTTACAAGTATTCTAATGAAATTTTTATTTAGTTTTTAAGAACTAATTTATTATGTTAAATAAATAGGTATATATACATTATATACATAGTAATACCTATACAATATATACATGATTTTATTTTGATTATATTACAAAAAAGTCCCTGAACTATACAACTGACTTCAATGACATACCTGAACTTTAAAAGGTAACAATGTCGTACCCGAACTTTCAAATTTGTCTCAACGTGGTCTTTCATCATAGAAATTTAGTTGATTATTTCATCATTTTAACCTTAAATTTCAATAGTCAGGGATTGCAGATAAAATTCAAAGTTCGGGTACCACATTATTAGTTTTTGAAGTTCGGGTATGACATTGAAATCATTTGTATAGTTCAGGGACTTTTTTGTAATTTACTCTTTTTTTTATTTTGATTCTATAATTTTTTATTTGTATTTCTAATAATCTAGATACAATATTTTCAATTAATAAAAAATACAATATTCACAAATACGTACAATAGAAATAAATAATTAAATAATATGCGTAGTATGCATAGGTATAATATACAATAGTACCCCAATTGGCCACATGTCACACCTTAATTCTGATTTTTATGAAATCCCTCCATTTTAAAGTTATTTAATTTAGAGTACAATGAAAGTGAATTTGATGAATTTGGAGTTTTGGTGGAGTAGATATTAATCTTGAAAGTTGAGCTTTGTGGCTTTTTGAGAGTGTTGTTATTTACACAATATACATAGATTTCTATTGAGATTATTTTTATTATTTACAAAAGAATTTTATTCATAATTTTCAAGAAGAAATTATTTTTATTTACAGATAATTTGGTGATAAATAAAATAAGGAAAATAATATGTTTTATAGACAATCATGTACAGAAGATGAATATACAAGTGACAAATGCATTTCTAGATTTTTGGTGTTATTGATCTTATCACCACCTAGTTTATTCCTTATCGATCAAGTCAAATCTTGACCTTCTCTCAGGGTCAAAGTCAACCTGTGTCTATTACATATATATACAGTATTCTATTCTTTATTTTTCCTTTATTTTATTTTATTTATTTATTTAGTTTAGTTTAAAATAGTGATAAATATACAATATTTACACAAGAATTAGGGTTAGTAAAAGAATGGAGTATTGATATTTACAGGTTTTTTATAAGGGATTTTAAGCTAAAATAAATGAATAAAGATGTTGAAATGCATATTCATCAACTAGTCTAGACATTTTTCTAAATAGCCTATGACAAGCATATGAGTGTGGGTTTAAAGATTATTCCATTAATGGCACTTTGTGCTAGTGGGAGATTGGTGGGCATGCGAGCCCACGATGAGCCATTAAGCAATAAATGTTATTGCAAATATCATTCCCTAGTCTGAAATGAAGAATAGCTAATTTACATAGTAGGTCCCTTAGTACAAATAGGGTTACGTACCATGTCCAACTTGATGATCTTACAACTATTGATTTAATTGTTGAATCATAAGGGAGTGTGCTTGGATGAATACCTAAAGAATTATATCGAGGACTCATCAAGAACCGTCAAATGATTATTAAGAGATTATCTACAGCTTGAGGAGGTGATGGCAATCCTTCTCCAATGGGATGATATCTAACCAACATCTTGATGCAGGTCCTCCGCATAGGAATAGAGATTCAAAGGTGTTACATAAGTTAGGTCAAAGAGTTGACTTAATGAGAATGAGATAACTAATGACCTATGTCGTATGTTGTCACGATATAGGCATGCATCCTCTGACTGGAGACACTTGTGTTACTATATGTCTAAGTATGTACATTTGGTTGACCGATAGGTTGATGGCCTAATTAAGGTCTATACGTCGATGCGCTGGTGTGCATACAATGGCATATGAGTGATACAATCTCTCAAAGGGATCATACAGGTTCGTTTACTGAACCAGAAGACATAAGCTCACTTATGAGATATTGGGAATCAAATTCTGGGCACTATCATCTCACTTTAGAAGCTTGACTGAATTTGTAGATTTGCTATATGTTTTTGGAAAGTATATGATCAATACATGGGTATGATATATGCCTTTGTAAAGTATATGATCGGCATTGACTTCCAATGATCAAATGGGAAACTTAATGATAAAATCCCGAAGAAGACAGTCTAAATAAAACTAAAACTTCGGGTTTGTTATGGGTCTTCCAGTATGCAGGATGTACATGTATTAGGAATACCTTAGGGTGATGTAATCATAAACGATTGTATAACCATGACGCTTCCATTCTAAAGGAGAAATGAAACAAGTTTGGATTGTACCGACTCCTCTCAATAGAGAAGTAATCTAATATTAATCGAAATGTTGGATTGTGATCTGAATGTTATTCAGATGCAATGAGAAGATTAGATTTATGGCTTTTATTTAATCAAACATCTATGGGAGGTCCCTGAGATTTGGAATTGAGATTTGATCTTAATATCCAAGTCAGTATATGTGGAACGTACAATCACCATGTCATTATCTCCATGTGTCCTCGGAGAAAGCGCATTATTCTTGAAAGAGTTCAAGGATAGTTTCATTCTTGATAATGTGTCTGAGCATTGAGGAAAATTGATAGTTAAATGTGATTTAATTATCATGAATAATATAAATTTGATTCATATTATTTGTCCATGTAAGGAGAAATATCTAAGACATTAAATGTGATTTAATTATCAAATATGTGAACAACGTGAATGTTATTCATAATATTTGGGCACATGAAAATAGAGATCCAAGATGATTAAATGTGATTTAGTTATCATGAATATGAATAATTTGGATATCACTATCCACATTAATTATATATATTATAAATGTGATTTATAATTTACATAAGAGAGAGCTATTTCCAAATAAAATTTTCAATTTAAATATTGAGGTCAATTGGATTTACATTGAACATCTAACTGAAAATGTAATTTACATTTTATTTTGAGTTGTGAATGTGATTCACAAATTTTCAATGGCAAGATTGCAATGTTCATAAAATAATTATGAATTATTTGTGTGAATATTTTACAACAAATATTATTGCAAATTATGGATATATTCATGGCATACACGATTCCATGAAATAGGAAAGATGGAGACACCTTCCATGTGGAGAGGGTGGACGACCACAACTCCTTATGGGAATTGGTGGTCGTCCACTCTCCGTATGGAAGGAGGATTTCCTCCTTCCTATTTCTCCAAGGTAAATTTAATAATGAAAATTATTTTATATTGATTATTATTCAATATAATTAATTTATTTAAATTAATTGTTGTTGTGTTTTTAACAACAAAATCATGGCCATTGAAAGAAACACAAATCAATCTCAGCAATTAATTATGTGTTGTCAATGGATTGGGATCCATGGACTCCCAAAATATTATAAAAGGAGAGGCAACCCTAGCTCTTCCTTAGTGAAGAGAAGAGAACAATTATATTCTCTCTCTGTCTCTCTCTCTATACGCCAAGCCTCTCTCTCTCTTCTCCTAAGAGTGGTCGTCCAATCCAAAACCTATAAAGAGTCGTTGTCATCACCATGTCGTTGTGTCGTTGCTTCGACCCCTCGTGGATCTTCGTCTCCTTAGTTGCACCTCATTCGTAAAAGAAGACGTCAGATCTTATGAGACGAGATCAGGAGATTCACAACTTAGATCATCAACATCGATTGCGAGGAGCACACGTTTCATCAACGTACTCGTTACCGTCTCCTCTGTCGGATCATATTTGAGACAGAAGGTCTCTTTATTTAGAGACTTGATCGCAACCACCTTCAAGAGGTAACCTTAATACCTATTGGTGGTTTAGATAAAACGATCCACGAAGCGTTCTCAGATCATGTGGTTTCATCATTTTAATTTTTTTTTAAATTATTTTGCCCCAAGATACTAGTGCATCTAGTCACTCTTGATCGCGTATGATCCAATTGTCACGCTTTTGTGATGTTCTTAACGATCTTTCCATATCCTTTAGAAGGCATCGACTACAATGAGATATTCTCTCATGTGGCTATGCTTAAGTCCATCAGGGCACTGCTAGCTATAGCTTCATATCTTAACTACGACATCTGGCAGATGGACGTCAAGATGACTTTCCTCAATGGATACCTTGAGGGGGATATCTATATGGAGCAATACCAGGACTTCATAACCGAGGAAGACAAAGTATGCAAGTTGAAGAAATCAATCTATGGGCTCAAACAGGCTTCTCGTAGTTGAAACATAAGATTTGATGAAACCATACAGAGTTATGATTTTGTGCAGAATCCTGATGAACCATGTGTGTACAAGAAGCTTAGTGTGAGTGTCATTGTATTCATCGTGCTTTATGTAGATGAAATTATTATCATTGGGAATGATACTGGGATGCTGACGAGTATGAAGATTTGGTTGTCCCATACATTTGAGATGAAAGATCTTGGAGAAGCCTCTTACATCTTGGGTCTAAAACTGTACAGAAACAGAGAAAAGAGGATATTGGGATTGTCCCAACATGGTTACATTAAGAAGATCTTAGAACGGTTCCATATGGAGAACTCCAAGAAAGACTTCCTTTCTTTAAGACATGGTATCCACCTATCTAAAGGGACGGTTCCTCAAAGTGTTGAGGAAAAGAAAGCCATGGTTGGATGCCCCTACGCATCAGCTATAGGAAGATTAATGTATGCCATGATGTGCACAAGGTCTAATATCTGTCATGCAGTGGGTGTGGCAAGTTGTTACCAATCCTGCTATGGAGAGTAACACTTGAATGTAATGAAGAACATCTTAAAGTATCTGAGATGGATGTAAGATTACATCTTGGTCTATGGAGATAGTGACCACCAAGTCTTAGGATACATAGATTATAACTGGGATTTTTCAAGGGTAGTACGATCTCCCAAACCGCAGTCGATGTAGTGACCGCTCAAGAAAACCTAATTAATTAACAATTAACCCACAAAATCCATTAATCAATGAATAGAAAAAATGTGGAGTTAAAAATTATTATAAATCTACAACAAAGGTGTATAGTGTGTAAGCATGTGTAGAGGTCTAACTAAGGGAGCAAACAATAGATTAGTCAATGATACTCAAAATTTGTTACTCTTCTCTTGTCTTTTTCTTCTATTTTAGTGTGGGTTTTAATTTTTTATTTTTATATTTTTATATTGTAATTTTTATATATATTTTTTATTATTTATAATTTTTATCTCTTTTTATATTTGTTTATGTTACATACTTTTTCTTTTTAATATATATAATATATGAATATATAAGGCTATATATACACAATACACTAAAATAACTATAAACACTAATAAAAATAAACAAATTCATGAAACAAAATGTTTTTGGATTTTGTATATTTTTCTGGTGTTTTTGTGTTTTTTCTATTATTTTGGGTATTTTTATGTATTTTTAAAACGAACATTATCCCAAATCAAAGATTAAATAATTAGGCAGAATTGAATTGAAGATTAAAACTATCGAATAAAATCTAAAATTCTTCAAATCAATTTTCATAGATAGATAATAGTATAAAGAAAATTTAGAAATAAAAAGAATATTTTTTTATTTTTGGGAATTTTATATTTTTTTACTGGATTTTGGAGCTTTTAAATTTTATGGTTTTTCTTTTTCTATTTTTTGGGTTTTTTAATCGAGAGTTATAAAATATTAAAATAAATAACATATAATTTTTTTGAAATTTTTCAAAAAGTTTTTATATTTTTTGGTAATCTTTAAGTTAGACAGGAACAAAAACATGCTCATGTTATTTTTAATAAATATGTAAAATGCTTAAAATGCCAAAATAAATAATGGCATTAAAGTATATGGTAGCAGGCATCTAATCCTATTTTGTCATAATTGTTGGAGCATAGGAGTTATTTTTAATAAATGAAATTCAAGATATAAAACTACATATACTTGCGAGGGCATATTTGCAATTAAAATTAAAGTCAGGGGTCAATCTACAAATGTGCTAAAAATATACAACTAATATTTACATTTATTGGACTAAACATAAATACAAAAATCTTTTGGGGCATACATGCAATTTGCCTAGCTCACATGGGATGACACGTGAGCTGAGCTGAACTGGGCTCATTTAAAATTTCAATAAATAAAGGGGTTCATCTACAAAATTTCCAATTTTATTTACACTACACATTTTATTTATAGGATTAATAAATAAATCCATAATATTATGTGGGGGTTAGATATGAAATTTACCCTCAAAGTGCATGGATATGGACCGTCTAGAACATTTCACTTGCCAAATGTCCCCCTCTCCGTGCCCTATGACGGTTCGACCGTGAACGCTTGAGATTAGATCTAGGGATAAGATCGAGCGGTTGAGCTTTGCTAGATCCGCCAGTTGTTGATGGATCCGAGGCTCCTCCCCAAATCAGAAGGCTACTGCAATTGACTAAGAACATGGAAGAAGGTGGTCTTCTCAGAGCTTCGATCGTGTATTCATCCCTCCTCTGAGTTATTCCTTCATCGTTGAGCTGCTCCACAGGATCAGGGAGGTCTTTCATAGTTGAAAGAACCTTTAAAATGGTCCAGGGATCACTGATTGAGACTTGGAGGTCGGATCTACTTGGAGGTGCAGCTGAACTTCAAAACCACCCCAGATCGGGTCCTTCTAGCATAGAACATGTGCAAACAAACTCATGGGTCGAGGGAAAGGGCCTCGACCCGATCAGGCGTGGAATGAGTAGGAGATGGAGTGGGTCCTAGTGCTCAAGCGAAGTGGTGGCAGAGGGAGTACGCATCTCCAGATCAAGGAGTTATCTGGGTGGCTGGTGAAGTGGGAAGCATGGAGAAATGGATAGGAAGGGCGATGAGGTGGTTTGTGTGGTTGGAGACAGTGGATAACAAGTTGAAACAGTGGTCGGAGCTCTAGATTTCTAGAGAAGGAATTAACTTAACCTACACTAAATTAAAGCATTAAACAGAGAATTAAAATTAGAATTAAAATGCAGGAAGGAAATTTACCTATAAATGGGAAATTACGTATCTCTTATACCTTCCCGTGAGGGAAGGGAGCTGGGCGGTCGGAGGTCCACCATGGGTGCACCTTCTCCTCCATCAGTCGCTCTAGATGCTCCAAGGGTATGCCAGTTGTCACCTGGTGACACACTTGACTGGAGATGGGGGCCTTAGAGCTCGGAAAAGTGACCAAATTTGAAGAAGGAGCTGGAGGTTCTTATTTATGCACAGAGTGGACTCCCTTATTGACCTAGGCTTTGGGATGATTCTTAGCTATGTACAGGATATCCAGAATTTGGGCGAGTATCAAGATTGATTGAGGTTGATCTTTGCATGAAGAATCGATGAGAATGATCAATGTATCAAGCGGAAAAAATGGGAGAAAATCAGAGACTTAACACT
Source organism: Ottelia alismoides (assembly GCA_037367405.1). Lineage (NCBI taxonomy): Eukaryota > Viridiplantae > Streptophyta > Magnoliopsida > Alismatales > Hydrocharitaceae > Ottelia > Ottelia alismoides. Next base: position 115,435 of record JAZKJV010011494.1, on the reverse strand, counting down.
TCTAACAGGGTTCAGAGGTGCTGGGGGCAGTTGACTAGAGGTCAACAAGCGAAGCCATGCGATTGCGCTACGTCAACCCAAGTCACGACAAAATAGGATTTTTATTCAAAAATAAATGATTAAAAAATAGTAAATGATTTTATTAATTTTTTAATATAAAAAATGTTTTTTATTTTATGTAGTAATTTAATTGGATTTTTATTTTTTGGGTTTATTTATTACAAGTAAACTTTTAAGGGTATATTTTCAGGTATATTCATCTATGTTTTAGGTATTTTATTCTTATTTTTTTATTTTTTATTTTTTATTTTATTATTTGATTTTCTTATTTATGTATTTGTAGATTACTTATACACACAATTATACTTTTATTATATTTTTCTGATCTATTATGCACACTTAAATAAAAAGGGTTATTTATTATATAGGTATAAGTATATGTATTTCATCTGGTATTTATATAGACTTATTTTATTTTGTGTTTTCTTTCTGGTTTTATTATATTATAAATATGTACATATATTATAAATAATATTTACAAAATTATAAAAATATAAATTTGTGAAAATAATAAAGAATAAATAAAATGAATATTTTATTCGGGTATAATGTACAAAATGGGTCCAAAACCTAAATTTCACACCTTAACTCCAAAAAATATGAAACCACCTTCATTAAATAGATTATAAAAAAATATAAAAATATAAATTTGTGAAAATAATAAAGAATAAATAAAATTAATATTTTATTCGGGTATATTGTATAAAAAGGGGTCCAAAACCTAAATTTCACACCCTAACTGTAAAAAATATGAAACTACCTTCCTTAAATAGCTTATTAAAAGTTTATATATATATATATATATAATTAATTAAAAGTGATTTTGATACATTTTGAGTTTTTATAGAAGATATGGGTTTGGGAAGTTGAGATTTTGGATTCTTATTTTGAGTATAATATGTACACACAGTATTATTTTTATGCAAACTCACTTTTGTATTTTTTGTATTTTTATCTACAACATTCATGTAGAAAGTTTCTTTATCCGAGGTATAAATAATAAATAATAAAATGGGTCCCAAAATGCTTTATTGATGAATAAAAGAATGGGGTTTTTTATTGTATATTTGTCTTGTATCTTCCCCTACTTTTTTCCTTATCGTCCAAATCAATTCTTGACTTGGTATCGGGGTTTAGGGTCATAAAATACCTTTGGTATTTTATTTTTTTCTTTTATTTCTTTTATTTTATAATTTTAGCCTTAAAATTGTATTTTATACATAATAAATGGAACATATAATGAATGTTAATTTCTACAAAATAATGCTATATACATGCATCAACTACAGTTTTTAAGGCCAAAATGATATAATAAAGGTGATGAAATGGAGATTCATTATCCCCTATACTTGCCTTTGCTAGTCCCTAGCAAACACTTTTGCAAAATAAAAAGAAAAAAATGGATTGATTTTAATCCTCAAACTTGTCTTTACAAATCAAAGATTGGAGCTCGGATCAAACCTTGGTGTGGGAATGTGTGTGGAACCCGGTAGGGAATCGGATTTAAAACATAACAGCATTGGAGAGTCACAAAACTCGGTTCAAACCACTTCAATAACCATGTCCGAACTAGTCTACATCATACACAAACCCTTATGACTATGAAGCTAACTTGTACAATGTAAGTGATAGTGGCTCTTCCCAACTAAAATGACAAAAGAATTGACTTCTCCATCATGACAACCCAAAGATTCCCCAATCCAACAACTCTTTCCTTAAGGAGCGGGATATTCCCTTCTAAGTTCATTTGCATCCGACTCAAGAGGAGGGGGTGAAGAGAAGAATGGATGGTAGCCAGTGTAGCTACCTATCCGAGGATGCATGACCTGTGTAGTGAAGTCATCTAGCTGCAAGCTCCCATGATTTTTGACTTTTGAAGCTCAACTTTTCTTATTTAAAATATATGCATACTCTGACAGGCATTTTATTTTCAATCAAGCATGCACACTTTTTTGGAGTCTTTATTTCAACACATTTTTTTGAAATACTATAAACAACAGCATTTACATAAGGAGTTTTTCCTCTTGAGACGAAATACTATACCTTTTTTGAAGCATTATTACAACCCACGCTCTCCTGTCATTAGACGTCGCTGCCACTAGATGGATTGGGGTGCACTTCCCTTCCTAGACGAGGACGAGTGTTTCCACTTGTGTACATCTCATACCAGTAAATCCAATCCCCTCGCCACTCCAACTGAGTTGAGCCACATGAAAGGTGTGAATGTCCAAGTTAGGTCACAACTGACAAGAGTCATGCGTGCGTCTCGAGAAGTTCTAGTAAAGTTGTTGAGGTGTCTGGAACCCAGCCCTGAGTCTCAAAGAATTAAGTCTGAATAGACATGAAGTACCTCAAATCTAGTTCCTATAAGGTTCCAATGAAGCTAGCTGCATTAAGGTCCGGGCAAGATCCAATCTTCGACCTTACTCAAACTAGTTCAATTATTCAAACTTAATCTAAAATATGTGAATGCTATGCAAATGCCATGTATAATGCAATGAAATTTTTTTGTGATGCAAATTTCTAAATTTAAACTTTTTATGGGTTTTTGAAAAGATTTTGCAAATGTTTTTTGAATTTTTCAAACAAAAAGATTTTTGAAACAAAAAAGGAAATATGTGGAAATATTCACATGGGTATGCATCAATTATTTACAAGAATTAGGGTTTGTAAGAATTTACACAAGGGATATGTTCTTATTTTCATAGGTATATATAGTTACTGAAAATGTTTATTTATTTGGATGATGCATGTATTTCTAAAACTTTTTGAAAATCTTTTTACAAACAATTTTGAAAACTATAGTCCAAAACAATTTCTGCAAAGAATTTTTACAAACATTTACAAACATTTGAAAATCATTTCGTAAAGGCTTTTCAAATAGTATATAGATATTTTTCACATATTTTTGCAACCATTTGCAAATAGGTTTTCAAAACATTTTAGTTTTTATGAAGAAAAGAAATTTTACAAACAAAACCATTTTACAAAGGTTGAAAATGTTTTACAAAATATTTTTCAAACAAATTTCAAAAGATTTTTCAAATAAATTTTCAAACTATCTTTCAAACATTTTGCAAAACACTTTTACCTAATTTATTAATTAGTATATACAAAAAGAATTTGAGGAATAATATGCATCTTTTTATTAATTAATTTATTGAATTATATTGGTATTTATAGTATTTTAGCCATAGTAATAAAAAATACAAAAGTATGAGTTATGCCTAAAGTATATGCAAAGTATATATTACCCCCCTATACTTAGATTGAGTTATGTCCTCATAGATTAAAAAGAAAAAGAGAAGACATAACTCGTATTGAATATAGAAATGTAAAGAATAAAGTAATCAAAGAAGGAAATAAATGAGAAGTTGATCGTCGCACCTATACTTAGGATTAAATAATCCTAAGTATAGCAAAATGTATCTACATGTAGGGAGGGTCGAGGGTGGGAATAAACAAAGCACAGATCTGTTTGTTTCCCCCTATACTTAGGGTAAGATGTCCCTAAGTATAGACAAAAGTATCATCAAGAGTGGAGACAGTGGAGGAGATTAATAAAAGAAAAGATAAAATCATGGGGAGAATGTACACATCACTCCTCCTATACTTAGGGTAAAAGAGCACTAAGTATAAGAAACAACAAGAGTGATGAAACAGAATGAAGAAAGAACAAACATAATGGGTGCACCCCCTATACATCGGACAAAGTACATCCTAAGCATAGACACACAGACATGGTGAATGATCTGGGTATACATGACACACAGGAGAAAGAATGAAAAGATAATATATATACAAGCAGTAAAGACTGGTGAAGTGCAGGATGGTATCTGGCAGTCGAATATTGTACTCTCGTCATCGTCTCTCTGTGAGAACGATGATGTAGTTAGAAATAGAAATACATGCTAATAAGCAATCAATTGGGTGTCTAATACCGAGAAAAAGAGATCAAAAACTAATCCAGGATCTGGTAGCGGGAAGCAGAACATCTGCTCATAAGAAAAGAGTGAAAGATCATAGCCTATATCGTAAGACATGGAGGAGGAAAGAACAGTACAGATTCCTCCATATCACTCATATTCTCAGGAAGATACGAAAAGTGAAGAGTAGGAGACTCTCTACGCATCTTGAAATCTGGCGGACATAAAGTCAACAGATCAAGAATGCATTGAACATCACAAGACATGGCTCAACCCTACGAGGGTCATCAAGGTGAGAAGACTCAGAAGGGTCAGAAGTTTCAAGAAAATAGAGGACTCGGTCTCATGATCTACCAACTAGGATACACAACTAGAGAGGAGACCAAGTACTCAAATCAAAAGACTCGGCTTCGTGCTTCACAAGATCGGAGACACTAGTAAAGAAACTGACCGACAAAATGGTGTATCCTCTTGCAGATAACCCTTAGGGAGTGATGCATACTAAGAAATGAATAAGAACTCATACTTGCTAGGGTCGTCAAGGAGAGCATACTCAAAGGAGTCAGATCCATCAGACGGATCAGCAAAGGTGGTTTAGGTAGGCGACAGATTGGCTACCCAATAGAAGAGACCGAAAGATCTAGAAAATACCACAGTCTCTCGCAGATAACCCTTGGAGAGTACTTTGAACTAGGTAGGGAATAAATAGAAAAAAGAGACTCATCCTTGCAAGGATCGTCAAGGAGAGAATACTCAAAGGAGTCCAGATAGAAGGTCTCGTGTTCTGATAGATGAGACACACAATTAGATAGTGAGACCGACATACTCGGTTTCGTGTGCCACCAAGATGGACACACCAGCAATGAGTGAAACAGATCGCAAAGAAAAAGTTGCATTCTCCCACATATAGTCCTCAGGGATTAATGCAAACTAAGTCAAGCAAATCAGGAAGGTGTTGGCATCAAGTCCAAGGTCCTCAAAAATTACCAATCAATCATCAGTAGGAGGGCATAAGGCTTATGGGAGGGATAAGAAATGATCAGGGCAGTGTAGTCCCTCAAATTAACGAAAAGAACTGAGATATATCAAGATGCCAGAAAGATCCTCGAAGTGCAAAATGGGGATAGGAAGGTCTGAGGTGGAGGATTATATCGGTCAAGAAGATGAGAGAAATCATGTGGGTTCCGAGCATCGTTGCTTTGAATCACAGAAAGAGGTAGTAAATCAAACATCTGAATCAAGACAGGCAAAACCGCATAAGAGATCGTACAATTATAGATCATGGAATCATCATCAAATCATAGGGAATCAATCACATCCTCAATCCGGTGTGCGGGATCAAAAATCCTCAATAAATAATCACACCTGTAAGAGTGCCAAAATCAAAATCCTCAATAAAGAATCTATGAACATATCAATGTCAGATCCACCAAAAATAGCATACCAATCTCAATATCCTCAAATCTGCCCAGCTTACTCAAAAAATTATTGCGATCAAAACCTCAGTGTGGGCCTCATCTACTAGCATGAAATTCTCGGGTGAAAGAAGGTATAATATTGAAGGGAACGGGGAGGGTGGGCGAGAATGGTGAAATGAAAACAAAATTGTGGTTCAAGAGGAGGGTCCTCTTGAATCGGACCAAAAATAGGGTGATATGGGCAAGGAGACAGCCACAAAATCCGGCTACAATAGTGAAGATCAAAATTCGATATCACAACTTAATGAAGAAGATAAATAATATGGACAAAAAGAGGGATAAGGACTCAATAAAATGAAGAAATCAAAAACTCATGGATCTACCAACTGAAAGAATGATGAATGTAAATGGACCCAAAGTCATAATCAATGTACAAAGCAAACCCTCAGTTCACCTACTCAACACAATGAAGACAAAAGATGATGGTCTTTTATCTTGTCCATTGTAGAGTTAGGTGACCTTCAAAGAAGTTGTACAAACATGCATGTAGGCTTGGGATTGGGGCACTAGTCCTTAGTCTGTACGTGAGAATAAAATGCACATACAATGAGGGGGTTGCTCTCCCCAAAGCAATGATACCAATACGTTTATTTTTACAAGTCCAATAGAGTTAGCGGTCCCAATTTTTATTTTCTTGGTTATCACCTTTTAAATTTTTATTGTAATTATCTAAGGAGCTTCCAATTCCATTAACATCCTAGTGATCAAAATCAGAGGAGAAGGTCGAAAAAGCAATGCAAGTCAGAAAATGGTGATGCAGCATAGTCAGAAGACTTACGTACTTCCCAGCTCTCTCCATGCGAGATGCATAACGGAATTGAAAGCTACACTACGTGAGATGCAAGCCTATGAAATCACCCTAAAATAGTAATTGCTATTAATGTGAAGAACCAGATGCTACCTATCTAGATATGAGACCTAAGTTCGATCTTCGATGCCACTCGGTGCCCGCCACAAGAGGTCCTGCCAATGTTGTATGCGACCTCTCTTGGCTCGTGGTCTCAAGTCAAAATAACCAACAATTATGATTTGACTAAATCCAAAAGCGAATCTATGGGTACTAGCAAGTATATTAGGGCTTTGGACCTTAGTCTATTGAGCAAGCAATTCCTAAGCTAAGGCTCATTCACACAAAACAAATAAAAATAAAATCGAAAAGCAAAGAAAAATAAAGTGATGAAAACACGACAAAAACTGGTGAGGCCCCCAAGTGAATAATCCCTAGGGCAGTGGACCTCGTGAAGTGGCAGTGTCAGGAGAGTCCAAGTTATTACAACTTAATCTCTCTCTCTCACACTTTAATTTACAAAACTAAAAATAAAATAAAATGCAAGTGAAGAGATTGTCTTCCAAAATTACTGCAAGTCTTCATCTGTTGTTCTCTCCTTCCAGCTAAGATAGAAAGATAGCTCCACCATGCTTGGGTGCACAGGTCCTCCTAAGAAGTCCCCTCGTGTAGCAGTCCCTCGCAACAAAGTCAAAAAAGGAGGAGTTTTAGATAGTTCGGAATTAATATCAAATAATAATCAAAATAAATAAACAAAGAAGCATATATAGCCAAGAGTAAAGAAACAAATAAAAGAATCCAATCTATGTGGTGTTGCTCCCCGGCAACAGTGTCATTTGATAACTAGGATTTTAATGGGTCGTACGGTCACACAAGGCGATACCGCATTCGATGTAATGATCACTTTAGAAACCATAATTAATAAATAATTAACCCATAATATCAATTAATCAATGAATAGCAAAAATGTGGAGTTAAAATTTATTATAACTCTACAACAAAGGTGTATATTGTGTAAGCATGTGTAGATGTCGAACTCAGGGTGCAAACGGTAGATTGGGAAATGATACTCAAAATTTGTTCCACTTCTCTTGTATTTTTATTCATTTTGTGTGGGTTTTAATTTTAATTTTTTTTAATTTTTATATATTTTTATTGTTTTAGTTTTAAAAGTTTATTTTCTTTTTATATTTTTAGATTTTATATTCGTTTTCTTTGTAATATATATACTATATAAAAGTATATAAGGATATATATAATAGGCTAATATAATTATAAAAACTAATAGAAAATCACAAAACAAAATGTTTTTGGGTTTTATTTTTTTAGTGCTTTGTGATTTTTATGTATTTTTGCATATTTTTATGCATTTTAAAATAAAAATACCCAAATCAGGGATTAAATAATAGGAAGAATTGAATTGAAGATTAAAAATAGAAAATAAAATCCAAAATTCTTCAAATCAATTTTAATGGATAGATAATAATATAAAGAAAATTTATAAACAAAAAGAAACATTTTATATTTTTGAGAATTTTATATTTTTTTATAGGATTTTGGAGCTTTTTAATTTTTATGGTTTTTTTTCTATTTTTAGGGATCTTTGGTCTGGATTATAAAATACTAAAATAAACTACATATGACTTTTTTTGATTTTTTTCAAAATGTTTTTATATTTTTTTAGTTTTAAGTTAGACATGGATAAAAGCATGCTCATTTTATTTTTAATAAATATGTAAAAAACCTAAAATACCAAAAATAAAAATATGATGTTAAAGTATATGCTAACGGGCATCTAATCCTATTTTAGCATATTTTTTGGAGCACGAGTCCTATTTTTAATAAATGAAATTCAAGCACCAAAAATACATGTACTAGCGAGGGCATATTTGTAATTAAAATTAAAGTGAGGGGTTCATTTGCAAATGTGCCAATAATATACAACTAATATTTAAATTTATTAGACTAAACATAAATACCAAAATCTGTTAGGGCTTACATGTAATTTTCCCAACTCACGTGGGACGACACATAAGCTGAGTTGGAATGAACCCATTTGCAATATCAATAAATACAGGGGTTCATCTTCAAAATATCCAATTTTCTTTACACTGCACATTTTATTTACAAGATTAATAAATAACTCCAAAATTGTGAGGTGAGATATGCAATTTACCCTCAAAGTTCCTGATAATGGACAATCTAGATCTTTTCACTTGTCATGTGCCCCCCTCTCAACGCCCTATGACGGTTCCGTCGTGGACGCTTGGCATTAAATCAAGGGCTTAGATCGAGTAGTTGAGCTTCGCTAGATCCAACGGCTGTTGATGGATCTGAGGCTCCTCCCCAGATCGGACGGTTGTTGCTATTGATGAAGAATAGGAAAGAAGGTGTTCTTCCTCGAGCTTCGATCATGGATTCCTCCCTCCCCCGAGCTCTTCCTTCATCGTTGAGCTGCTCCACAAGCTCGGGGAGGTCTTCTACAGTCGAAGGCACCTTCAAAATGGTTTGGGGCTCACTAATTGAGACCCAGAGGTCGGATCTACCTAGAGGTGCATCTGAACTTCAAAACCAACCCAGATCGGGTCCTTCTTGCGTGGAACCTACGCAAACAAACTCACGGGTCGAGGGAGAAGTGACTCGACCTGATTAGGCGTGGAATGAGTAGGAGATGGAGTGAGTGGTACTACTCCGGCAAAGTGGTGGCGGAGGGAGCATGGATCTCGAGATGAAGGAGTGTTCTGGCTGGCTGCTGAAGTGGGAAGCGTAGAGAAATGTATACGAAGGGAGATGAGATGGTGTGTGTGGTCGGAGATAGTGGAGAATAGGGTGAAATAGTGGCTGGAGCTCTAGAACTCCGGCGAAGGAATTAACTTAACCTACGCTAAATTAAAGCATTAAATGACGAATTAAAAGTGGATTTAAAATACAAGAAGAAAATTTAACTAAAAAGGGAAATTGTACAGCTCTTATACCTTCCTATGAGGGAAGGAAGCAGGGAGACCGGAGGTCCGCCATGGGTGCACCTCCTCCGCCTTCAACCACTCCAGATGCTCTTAGGGTACGCTAGTTGTCACCTAGTGATACACTTGACTGGAGACAGGGGCCTTAGGGCTTAGAAAAGTGACCAAATTCGAAGAAGGAGCTAGAGGTTCTTATTTATGCACAGAGTGGGCACCCTTATTGACCTAGGGTTTGGGACGAATCTAAGCTATGTACAGGAGATCCAGGATTTGCGCAAGGATCAGATTGATTGAAGTTGATCTTTGCGTGAAGAATCGACGAGAATGACCCATGGATCAAACGGGAAAAATGGAAGAAAAGTGGGGACTCGACACTTCCGACAGGGTTCTGAGGCACCAGGGATAGTTGACCAGAGGTCAACAAATGAAACCACACGAATGGGCCACATCAGCCCACGTCGTGACAAAATAGGATTTTTATTCATAAATAAAAGAATAAAAAAACTTTTATAAATTTTTTAGTTTAAAATAAAAAATGTTTATTTTTATGTAGTATTTTAATATGATTTTTATTTCTTTTTTTGGGTTTATTTATTACAAGTTAATTTTTAGGGGTATATTTATATGTACATTCATCTATGTTTTGGGTATTTTATTTTATATTTTTATTTTATTATTTTATTTTCTTATTATATATATTTATAGATTAGTTCTATACATACAAGTATAATTTTATTACATTTTTCGGATCTATTATGTATATTTAAATAAATAGGGGTATGTATTATATAGGTATAAGTATAGGTGTTTCATCTATGTATTTATATAGACTTATTTTATTATGTGTTTTCTTTATGATTTCTATTCTATTCTAAATTTGTACATATATTATAAATAATATTTATAAAATTATAAAAAAATATAACTTTATGGAAATAATAAAGAATAAATTAAATGAATACATTATTCGGGTATATTGTACAATAGGGGTTCAAAGCCTAGCTTGCACACCCAAACTCTAAAAAATATGAAACTGCCTTCATTAAATAGCTTATTAAAAGTTATATACAATTAAAGTGATTTTGATACATTTTCGTTTTTATTTAGGAGATATGGATCTGGGAAGTTGAGATTCGGGATTCTTATTTTGAGTACAAAATGTACACAAAGTATTATTTTTGTGCAAACCAATTATGTATTTTTATTTATATTTTTATCTACAACTTTCATGTACAAAGTTTCTTTATTGGAGCTACTAATAATAAAAAAATAAAATAGGTCACAAAAATGCTTTATTGAATAAAAGAATGGTTTTTATTGTATATTTGGTCGTTATCTCCCTTATTCCCTGTCGAAAAAATCAATTCTTGCCTTAGTCTCGGGGTTTAGGGTCACAAAATACCGTTGGCATTTTATTCCTTTTCTTTTCTTTTCTTTATTCTATAATTTTGGCATTAAAACGGTATTATATACATAATAAATGGAATAAATAATGAATGTTTATTTGTACAAAATAATGCTATATATATGCATTATCTAGGGTTTTTAAGGCTAGAATGATAGAATAAAGGTGATGAAATGGATATTCATCAGTAGATTATGACTTCCAGACTGATATTGATGATTGAAAGTCGACATCAGGGTTTGTGTTACTGTTGAACGTTGGTGTTGTGAGCTGAAGAAGCAAGAAGCAGGATACAATGCTTGATTCAACAACAAAAGCTGAATATATTTCCACATCTGATGCTGCAAAGGAGGCGGTGTGGTTGTGCAAGTTCATCCTGGAGATTGTCATAGTTTCCTCTGATACTCCCATCTCACTACTTTGCGATAACAGTAGAGCCATAGCTTAGGCAAAGGAACTCAGACGGCATCAAAAGAGCAAGCATGTAGAAAGTAAATACCACATCATTCAGGAGATACAAAAATGTGGTAACATCGTCATCACCAAGGTGGCCTCTTCCAACAACGTTGCTGATACGCTTACCAAACCTTTGACTCAGAAGGTTTCGGTTAGCATGTAATGATTATGGATTTAAGGATTGTACCTGGATGGTTCTGAGGGATAGTGGGAGATTGTTAGCCATGTGAGTCTGAGGCGAACCATTCTTACATAAATGTTATTGTAATGTTTGATATATCAATAAAAAGTTATTGATTTATTTCACTCTATGTCTGAGATTAAATGAATGAATGCACTATGAGGTCCTTTGGTACAATTTGGATTGTGTACCATGTCTGTCTTAAAGATCATACAATTGTTGATTCAATTGTCGAATCATAGAGGCTGGTGCTTGGATGAATATCTAAAGAGTTAGATTGAGGACTCATCGAGCATCGTCAAATGATTATTAAGAGATGATCTCCAGCCTGAGAAGGAGATGGCAATCCTTCTCTTTTGGAAGATATCTGACCGACCTCTTGATGCAGGTTCTCTACATAGGAATAGAGATTCGGAGGTGTCAAATTTTGACTTAACGAGATCGAGGTAACAAACTCCTATGTCATATGTTGTCACGATATAGGCATGCATCCTCTGACCGAAGGTTGATGTATTATTATATGTCTGAGTACGTACATTTGGTAGACTGATAGGTTGATGGCCTAAACAAGGTCTATACACTGGCGAGCAGGTGTGCATACACGGGCATATGAGTAATACGATCTCCCAAAGGGATCGTATAGCTCTCAAAGAGATCGTATAGATTCACTTGTGAATCGGAAGATATGAGCTCACTCTGAGCTATTGGGGTCGATCAAATTCCATGCATGGTCATCTTGCTTTGGAAGCATGACAAGATTTTGTAGGTATGATATTTGCTTTTGGAAAGCATATGATTGATACCAACTCCCAATGACCGAATGAGAAACCTATGATAAAACCCTGAAGATCAGAATGTAAGTTGATTTATATATTTGGATTTATTCTAGGTCTTCCAATATGAAGGATGTACAGGCATTAGGAATACTTATAAATCCCAGATTTATCAGCTTAATTCTATATATTTATCTCCTTAGATAACATTAATTACTAAATTATGTGTTTTATATAAGTAACACTAATTACTATATATTATTATGGTGTAATATTTTATGTATTTATTCTCCATTAAAAATCAAATAAAAATAAGAATAAAATTGTATATAAATAAACTAGCATAGTATAAAATAAAAATACAAAAAATAAGAAAAAGAAAAACTAAAGAAAATGTTTTATATAGTGTTTAATAGTATTTAATTTTTATCTATGTACAAATGACCTCTGATCTCTTTGACTTCTACAGGAAAATTGTAGATCTCATCGAGATATACAACTTTCATGTTTACCACTTTCCCAATTTACCTTCCAATTAATTCTTTTAGAATTGACTTTGATTTTCTGATTTAACTCCATTTCCATTGGACCACGTGGCATTTCTAGAGCGTGCCACGTGCCATGTCTCAATGTTTGCTACCCGTCTCCTTGAAGGTCATTTGATTACCTTCTAAACAGACGCATCCAAACCATCTGCTAGCACCTCATTTTGGACCATTGGATCCCCTTGATCGAATGGATCTTGTCCTTCTAAACATACCCAAAATCTGGACCATTGGATTTTTATCCAACGGTCCCAAGATCGCCTTCAACCTTCAGCCCTATACGCCCAAGCGACGCAACTCTTCGCATCATGTCAACTTCTCGCCATTTTTTCGACAACTTCCATCAACTTCCCTCTCAACTGATGCAGCCATTCGTTTCCCTTTCTTATTCTAATCTTCCCCAAAACATTTGAACATCCTAAATCCTCGTCTTTTCATCAAAAGAGGTAGTTGAAACTACCACTATAGTCACCAATCTTCGAACTTCCTTCCCCTTAAATCCTCGACCTCCACCTTCGGCAACAGGGTCCGCCACAGAATTACACCCTACCCTCTATAAACCTCCAGTGACAGTTAGAGGCACAAATCGAGTGCCAAGACGAGTGTAACTCTGGCGAGATCCTTGGCCATGTTGCCATGTTACAGCCCAAAATTCGAGGTCATCTGAGCTAGGTTCTTTAGCCTGGAATCCCATGCGAAGATCGTGAAGCTTCGAGCTTCACAAATAGGCTCCAGATTCAATTCCATTTGCACCATTTTCTATCCTTTAAAACTCAGGTAAATCTCCACTTCTATATCTTAGTGTAGTTCTCGGATTTTACCTAAGGCATCTTTACAGTATTTTAATCGACTGAATCTTTGTATACTATCGCCTGATATTCCTTATCCTCATGAAATATTCTATCATCATCAATTCGTTGATCCATTCATGTGATACTTTGACCATAGTTTCTCTTCCTTGTGAAGAAGGAACTCCATTAGGGCTATCCCTCCATATCTGTATAGCCTTATGATCACCTTCATAGCCACACCATTTTATTTGCAAGAAATTTGTCTTTTGTTTGGACTAACACTGTAGGACAAATCGGCTTCAATGATCGGTAAATGGAAGCAAGCTCTGATCTCCTATTTTTCCTCTGGTAACACTTCCTCGATCGAGCTTGTTCTGGACTTTTCCATCTTCTCCGAGCAACCATCGCCGTCACCAAAGTCCAACGGAGGTGCTTGGACCTTTTGAGATCAAGAAGAAGCAAGGCGGAGCTATAGCCAAGTTGTCTGAGTTCAACCTCACCGTCACCGTGTATGGAGGAGTGCAAGAACAGTGGATCGTTGATCTCGCTTAATTGGGCGAGATCGAAAGGTCATAGATCAGCCACGTTGTTCTCCAAGGCAGCGGTTCGATCCTCAGGCTCGAGTGTCGAGCCTAAATACGAGCCACAAGCTGAAGCGTCCGGAGAAGACACGTGTCCCAAGCCTCCTCGACCAAGCCTACTCCATCATGTGATCTACACGTGCGGGTGGAAAATTTACAGTAAAAATCTAACTATTTCTGGATATTACAAATAAGTCCTCCCGCCTATTATTTACATTAGTCCCTATCAGTCCTTATATGTAATAAAACTTCGAAGTTTTTATTGCAGTTGTACCCCTGGATTCTATGTTGCATATCTTGATATGCTGAAGTTCAATTAATGTTATTTTGGTTTTGTTTAAAGCTTGTTTGGCACTCTATCCTTTAGCAGCATGTGTGGTTGTTTTTTATTAACAATCGATGCATTGATTGTTAATGTTTAAAGGCCTTGATTGATTGATGTATTATAGTTGAATTCAAATATCTTGCATGATTAATTATACTCCTTTAAGCATGAGTCTTTAAGATTTACTATTTTTGAATGTGAATCATCTTTGGATCATTAAAAGACGTACTTGCTGATTAAATCATTAGAGTGGAGATGAGATAGGATTTTGGGATTAACTTCTTATTGAAGTGATTTCCCAAGGAATTAATTTCTGGGTATTTTTATTAATCATCAAAGTTACTTGTTATGAGTTTTTAAGTATTGATCTCCTATTTGTCTTGTCTGTGCATTTATGTCAACTCTTTGACTTTCCTTCTAACTGGGGTCCAACCCATGCTTCCAATGCACTCCTTTCATCTATAAACAACCATTGCTTAAGACAAAGGATCTATTATGTTGAATTCAAAAGATTTCAATATAAGAGTATTTCAACATTTATACATTCTTCAATTCACTCAATATAAATATTACGAAGCTTCATGAATGACTAGAGTATAGATAGTAGAATGATGACACTCATCATATCTACATCCATCTAAACCCTAAAAAAACTTTGGTTCAGGCAGGTATTTAAATGTTTTGTTTACATCATCTCTTATAGAGCTCCCATTCTGCATAATGCAGTGAACCATGTAATTCATGATTAAATGTCACGAGCACATATGTATGCCAAAGCATCTTCTAAGTTTTTTTTATAAAGATTATTTGACAATTGTGATCATCATCGACATGTCACTTCCAAAGTACATTCGATGAGAGATCAAGACTACAGAGACATACATACCCTAGGGTGTTGTCCTATTGTCTATTTAATTGTCATTCCCCGTTATTATGAGGAAACTTGCATATTGCAACCACATACATTATGTGTACAACTGTAAGTACAATAGCTTGATCATGGATCAATCCATGATATTTTACTGGTTATTATTGAGTTTACTATTGAGTGGGTTTAATGAATGATTATCTGAAATAAGAAATTTGCATAAATATATATAAATATATATATATATACAAATTTTACTTTCTTTTAGGAATTTTTGTATCAAAATTGTCTTGTCTTGTCAACACTGAAAGTTCATTCCCTTAGTCACTTTCAATGTAAGAGATATACTTATCATTATATCTCTAGTAAGATCTTGGATCTCCTTCTTATCTTTGTCACATCCCAATAATATGAGAACCTGTAACTCGGATAAAAATAAGTGAGAACACATTCTACCTTACAAGTCCAACTTGCATCTCCCAATTCGGTCTTTAAAACCCAGGCCCACCATCCCTAAGGTGATGTTGACCGGTCATTAATTAAACCAACTGTCAACAGGAATACAACTCGCTGTGCGCAATCCAATATGCCCCCAATAATATGAGGACCCCATATTGGGGTCACTACGCATACGTCCTTACTCTTTCGAGAAGCAAAGAACCTGATCCAAATGGCTTGTATACAGGAGTTGTAACTTCGGACAGGCGTCTCCGACATATAATCTCTGACAATGGAACCCTTTGCCTTGACAGGAGACCATGGATGTCACTTATGCGATCCTCCACCTCATATTCAAATTCTAATTAATAATTATGAATCATATTCATTATGATTAATTCTTCCAAGGGAAATAACATCTCTATTCATGATAGAGTGGTTTTAATTAGATATAATTAATTTAATCATACTAAATCAATTATCAATCTAATTTAATTGACAAACTTGATTGTTACTTGAAAATATGGTATTATCTCAAAGTACATATTAACTCGAACTTTAATAATTAAAAAAATACACCATGATCTCTCATGCATTATCCTATCCCTACCTGTTGCCATGGCCAGTACTGACGGGAGTGGGACAGATCGCATACGGTGCAACCTACTACCCCATCGCTCCCCGACTAGACACCATATCTATAACACCCCGTAATTTTCGGATTTTTCTGAAATTTTAAAACCCATTCAATTTTATATTCAAAAGAAGCGTCTCGTCGCAAGCTTTCCAATAAGCCCAAAAACGCGAAATTCCGAGTCCGGATGTGGGAGATATGCCTGTTTCGGTGAAGAGGGGTCATGGTTTTTGAGGGGATTAATGGCTACGGGATTAGATAAGTTAAGTACGAACTAAGGCTATTTTAGGGTTTCTAAAACTAAGATTTTAATCCCCAACTATAAAAAGACCCACACCCTTCATCTCCCCTCATTCCTACTCCTTTTCCAAACCCTAATCCATCCTTTCTTCCTCCCCAAGTCATTCTCTTATCTCTTTTTCCATCTGCTTCTTCAGAGAATCAAGGAGAGAACGGTGTCACCACCGTTATCAAAAACTCTCGAAGTCTCATAGACTCGCAACAAGAAGAAGACGAGGAGGGCCATCGCAAGGGAAAAGCAACCCTCTCATCGGATTCGTGATCGGCTATCGAGCCCGTGGATCAAAGACGTGCACGAGTATAGGTAACGGATTCCACCCGTTGTAACACCTCAACCCCAAACATAGTGTCATACCTAAAACTGACGAAGTGTGGGTGTGGTATATAAGTGGTGGGGATTACTACTTGACAACTTGGGCTTAAGCATTTTGGGTGATTGTCAAGGGGTCTAATTGAGCCCGAACCTAACAAGTTGTCAGAGCCAAATTGTCACGACCCCGTTTCCCTGGGTCGTCGGATCCTCCCATTTCCGGATCTGTTTACTCAGCAATAATTTATTCAGCAATCACAACTAACATTCAGAAATATACTGCAAATAAAAATACTCGGAAGAAAGTATTTCAACACTTTTCCATTCACAAAATATAGTTCAGATGGTACACTGTCCCACTATAACCATTTACATGTACATCAGCTTGAAAGGAAAATACACAAAATATTACTAACTACCTTAAAGAGTAAAGCTACTGTGGCTGGCTGGATGTCTAGTATGTAAGCCGGATGAATTTTAAAGTCCTTGCGATTACTCACCGATACCTGTTGGGTTTTCCATAAATCATAGGATAAAAATTAGCGAATGCTAAGTAACGAAGAAGAGAAAAGTAAATAAATTGTGTATTTTTTTTCAAAACTTGATATCACAAAAATTTCATTCCTTTTCATTAACTTAAGTCCTATTCCTTTCTATTCCACATCAGGGATTAGTCCAGGGGAACCCCACCATTCTTGGACTCCGAAGCTGTGGATGTTTCAGGATTGGAGATTGTGTTGATCTTGGTAAGCTTATGCCGCCGCACGTCGCCTCAACCAATCCTCCAATACTACCCTGACAATTTCCTTTTCTTTTATTAAACAGGGTCTCAACCCTCAGCCTGAAAAAACAAAAGAGCACACCGTCCTCGAGGACTCGGTTGCTTAAAAACCTCAGGCTAACATTTAATCATATAACCTAGCGGCTTTAAATACATGTTATCGTGACCCAGCCGCTATTGAACCACCCATGCCTCCACATGGCACGACCACATCTTCCATCGTTCCAACCCGAATATATTGGCTCCCGGTACCACGCGTTGCAAAACATTCAATTTGTGCGCACTTATCATAACAGGGCAACCGTGTACCACCTAGGTAGGGAAATGCCAATACGGGTTCCTTCCGACAACCTACAGGTTGCATGCCCGACCTGTAGTACTACTCCCAGTCATCCTTATCGTGACACAAGATCCTTTTCAGGATCCAACTCAAATCACACCAATTCACATGATGTAATTCTTTTGTTAAGTCTTTGATTTGCATAAACCGCAATACTTAATATCGACTCACATATATATTATTCATAACCATATGTATACTCCTATTTATACCTATTTTAACTCCCAAACCCTAACTTTCAGAGCCAACGCATCAATTTGATGTGTAAATCTTATTTTACTGGGAATCACAAAGCAATTCTTCAGACTTTTTCAAAAATAGCCAAATTCTTCGTAGCAAAGAACACTAAATCAAGAATTTCAATAATTTCGTATGAAAACCCAACAGCAAAAGGAAGAATTTCGTTACCTAATCAAGCTCTTTCTCGTGTATGCAAGGCTTTACCGA
This sequence comes from Ottelia alismoides, assembly GCA_037367405.1. Lineage (NCBI taxonomy): Eukaryota > Viridiplantae > Streptophyta > Magnoliopsida > Alismatales > Hydrocharitaceae > Ottelia > Ottelia alismoides. Next base: position 97,046 of record JAZKJV010011494.1, on the reverse strand, counting down.
GTTTCGTTTTTAGAAAGGCTAATTTAAGGCTACTGAAAAGATCGATTTTCATTTTTCGTATCAAAACGCTAAGAACATGTTAAGAACGCGAAGAACGCGAAGAACAAGAAGAACGTCAAGAACATATTTTCTCTTAGAATTTCGGCATAGTTTTCCCTTATATCGGGATATATTTCTCGGAAAATTTCGGCAGAGTTTCCCCTTATATCGGGACATATTTCTAAATAAAAACGAAAAGAGTTTCCTCTATAAAATCAATCGAGAGGAAAATAACAATGAAACTGAAAGAATATACTCAACAACAAGAGATGAAGAACCGGTAGACACCACACATCTTAGGTGAGTGAACGTGTGACGAATCACAGGGTCTCTGACGTGCACAGCCGCCCGCACCTAAGTAGGGTATTACACAGATTTCTCCATCAAAATAACTATAAAAGCATAATACGAAGAATAGAAACATAAACGATGGAGAATCGTTAGACACCACGCGTCTTAGATGAGTGAACGTGTGACGAATCACAGGGTCACTGACGTGCATAGCCGCCCGCACCTAAGTAGGGTGTTACACAGATTTCTCCTCGAACCACAACAGGAAAACGAATCGGAAAGAAGTATGAATCAAAAACAAAACTTGGAAGAACAAGAGTATGAATTGAAAGCCTAGCTTACGAAGCAACTAAGAGAGGATCATACCTTTCTTCTCCTCGTTCTCCCGGCAGCGCTTCGCTAGCGCTCCTCCCTCGCCTCCTACTCCTCCTCCCAACCTCTCGACCCTAGCCCTTGGGGTGGTGGTGGTAGTGTAAGTTGTAGAGAATGAATGGGTAGGGGGGTCTATTTATAGGCCCCAGAAAACCACTAACCATGGTTAGAAAACCATGGTTTAGACCTTAACCATGGTGTTAACGGCCCATGGTTTTGGCCCATGGTTTTAGCCAAAACTTATCCCAAACTTGGAGCTTAAGTTAGAACATTCTAGAGGATTCTAGATTCGCTAATGACGCTTAATTAACACTAATCGTGATTAACTTTCACTAATCGTGATTTAACTTTCGCGGCTTACGCTTATCTTTTGTTAACTATTGATTAGTGTTTACTAATGATCATTAGCGGCTTTCAATCGTCATTAGTTTCTTTAATCATGTTTAATTAGTCTTGATGACAGTCATTATGGATTAATGACATCTTAGCCTTCCTTCTCTTTCTTCCGAAATTCATAACAAATCAAAACGAAGTCCGATTCACACGAAACAAATTCTGCCGGTTTCCTCTTTACGAGTCGGATCTAATTATATAGGATCCGAGATATGCCCAGTTCAAGGCTTTACAATTATAACAACCTTAAAGGAAGTCTCGTCCTCGAGACTAGAAATGCAGGCATAACAACCTTAAAGAGGATTGAAACCATAACAACCTTAAAGAGAATGAACGTCATGTCATTTAAAATGAACATATACGTAATACATAATTTTATCATTCAAACAAGTACGGGTATTTCTCTCTCATTTCTGCCTCAGGTTCCCATGTGGCTTCTTCAAACTCTTGGTTCCGCCATAATATTTTAACTAGAGGCACCTCTTTGTTTCTCAACTTCTTGATATCCCTTTCAAGTATTTGCACAGGTATCTCTTGGTATGTCAAGTCTGGCTCAACATGTAAATCATCATAACTTATCTTATGTTCTGGATCCCTAACGTACTTTCTCAGATTTGATACATGAAATACATCATGTATTGCCGAAAGATGTGGAGGAAGTGCAAGTCTATAGGCAACTTTTCCAATCCGTTGAATAATTTCAAAGGGACCCACGAACCTGGGTGCTAACTTCCCACGCAAGCCAAACATCTGAACACCCTTCATAGGTGATACTTTGAGAAATACAAAGTCGCCTACCTCAAATTCAAGGTCTCTTCTCCGGGTATCACTATAACTTTTCTGGCGACTCTGAGCAGTTAATAGTCTTTTTCTAGCAAGTTCTATAGCTTCCCGTGTCTCCTGAAGTCTATCTGAATCATAAAGGTTCTTTATTCCGACCTCTTGCCAACACAAAGGAGTAGTACACTTTCGTCCATATAGTGCTTCAAATGGTGCCATGCCAATACTTGTATGGTAACTATTATTGTAGGTGAATTCTATAAGAGGCAAATGTTTAATCCACGATCCCTTCCATTCTAAGGCACATGCTCGTAGCATATCCTCTAGTGTTTGAATCGTACGTTCTGACTGCCCATCTGTTTGTGGATGATATGCTGTACTCAAGCATAGTTGTGTACCTAAAGCTTTCATGAAGTTCTCCCAATATTGTGAGGTGAATCGTGAATCTCGATCAGAAACTACTTCCTTCGGGATACCATGGAGACGAATCACATGTGTAATATATAACTCAGCCAGCTGGTCTGGAGTGAAAGATAAGGTTATCGGAATGAAGTGTGCTACCTTTGTCAGACGATCTATTATAACCCAGATACTATCTTTACTACCAGTCGTCTGAGGTAAGCCAGTAACGAAATCCATGGAAATGCTTTCCCATTTCCATTCAGGTATAGGGAGGGGTTGCAATAATCCTGGTGGCTTTTGGTGTGAAGCCTTTACCTGCTGGCAAATGAAACATGAATTCACAAACTCAGCAACATCTTTCTTCATTCCCGGCCACCAAAAGTATGAATGAAGATCCTTATACATCTTCGTAATTCCTGGATGAATAGATAATCTAGAACAATGAGCTTCTCGTAAGATGTCTTTCCTTAGTTCAGGTGTGTTTGGTACACAAACTCTGTGATGATTATACAGTAAACCATCTTGTATCTGGAATCCCTCTATCTCATTCTTCTCAAGTTGTTGTTTTAAGTCTTTGAGGACTGGATCATCCTCCTGTCCTTTCTTTATTTTATCCCATATTTCTGGTTTGTATCGATGAGGAATAGTTATAGTATCAGCACTACTATCAAATGGTTTCCATTCACTTAACGTTGATAGTAAACCCCAGAAGTGGACAGCACTCTCTAACCCGGGTGAATAAGTTCTTCTGCTAAGGGCATCTGCTACAACGTTCCCCTTACCAGGGTGGTAGGAGATAGTGCAATCATAGTCTTTCAGCAACTCTAGCCACCGTCTCTGTCTCATATTGAGTTCCTTCTGATCAAATAGATATTTCAAGCTTTTATGATCGGTGAAGATTTCAAAAGTAATACCATACAGGTAGTGTCTCCAAATCTTTAAAGCGAACACTACGGCAGCTAATTCAAGGTCATGTGTTGGGTAGTTCTTCTCATGTGTCCTGAGCTGTCGTGATGCATACGCAACTACCTTACCATGTTGCATAAGAACCGCCCCAAGTCCTTCTTTTGATGCGTCAGTGTACACTGTAAACCCTTCACTCCCGGAGGGTAGAGTAAGGATTGGTGCAGATGTTAGGCATTCTTTCAGTGTCTGAAAACTAGCATCACATGTATCAGACCATAAGAATGGGACCTCCTTTTGAGTTAGTCTAGTCATTGGCAATGCTATCCGTGAAAAGTCCTTCACGAATCTTCTATAGTATCCAGCTAAACCCAGAAAAGATCGTATTTCTGTGACAGTCTTCGGGCGTTCCCAACTCATCACCGCACTAACCTTTGTAGGATCAACTGATATACCTTCCCCAGAAATAACATGGCCTAAGAAAGATACTTCAGATAGCCAGAAGTCACATTTGCTATATTTAGCATACAGTTTGTTCTTCCTTAGAGTTTCAAGTGCCTTCCTGAGATGATGTTCATGCAGATACTTATCCTTTGAGTAAATAAGCACATCATCAATAAAGACTACTACAAAGTGATCTAAGAACTCCTTGAATACTCTATTCATGAGATCCATGAAGGCTGCTGGGGCATTTGTTAGTCCAAAAGACATAACTAAGAATTCATAATGCTCGTATCTAGTTCGAAAAGCTGTCTTGGGAATATCTGTGTCTTTAATTTTCAACTGATGGTATCCAGATCTTAAATCAATCTTGGAATACACAGTTGAACCTTGTAACTGATCAAAGAGATCATCTATTCTTGGCAGAGGATACTTGTTCTTTATTGTCCTCTTGTTTAGTTGTCTATAGTCAATGCACAACCGCATCGAGCCATCCTTTTTCCTAACAAATAAGACAGGTGCACCCCATGGTGAAGTACTAGGACGAATGAATCCTTTATCTAACAGTTCTTGCAATTGTACCTTTAACTCTCGTAACTCAGCTGGTGCCATCCTATACGGAGGGATAGAGATAGGCTGAGTATCAGGTATGAGAGAGATTTCAAATTCAATCTCTCGCTCAGGTGGTAATCCAGGTAGTTCCTCTGTAAATACATCAGTAAACTCGCACACTATAGGCACATCTTCTATCATTCTTTCTGACCCTGATGTAGTGGATACATAAGCTAAATAACCTTGGCACCCTTGCTCTAACAACTGTTGTGCCTTCAATGTAGAGATATATTTGATATTATCATTGGATGTCTTTCCAATGAACTGGAACTCTATCGAGTTAGGAAGGTGGAATGTTACTGTCTTCTGGAAACAGTCAAGACATGCATGATGCCTTTCTAACCAATCCATTCCTAGTATAAGATCAAAGTCCTCCATTTCGATTAGTAGTAGTGAAACAGGTAACTGATGTCCTGCTATCAGTATTATACAATTATCCAGGATTTCTCGGATTATAAATACTTGTCCTCCTGGTCCCTTGATCAGATAGGACTGTTGTACTTCTACTGGTATCTTACCCAAAGTGGGTACTAACCGTCGAGCAATAAATGAATGTGAAGCACCAGAATCAAATAAGGCATGTACTGAAAAGCCATGAATAGTAACGATACCTCGTACGACTGTGCCTGAGTTGTAGGCTTGTTCTTCAGTAATTGCATTGAGCTGGCCATTAGGAATAGGCAAGCTAGAACCCGCAACACTTTGTGGTGGTTGTTGTGTAGGAAACGCTCCTTGTGAGCCTCGACCTCTACCATGTCTTCCTCCATGTGTTGCTCCATTGCTCGAGGTGGATGTTATACTATTAATTGGGGTTGATTTAAATCCTGAACCTCTCAACTTCGGACAATCTTTCTTGATGTGGCCTTCCTGATGACAGTAAAAACACAAACGTGCTCATGTTTGAGCTGAAGATCCAGCCACAGAGGTGATAGCTCCTGCTGCTGAGTCGCGAGGATATAGTGGAGGTCTAGAGAAACCCCTTCTTCCTGATAATTCCTGACCCAAGGTCTGTGGTGAGCTTATATTGGAACTGGCTGGATGATAGCGACGATCTCTACGATTATAATGTGTCTTGCTTTTGGACGGTCCACCATTAAAGTGGAAACTTCTTCTTTGGCGATTTTCATCCCTCTCCATCTCAATACGAGAGGCGATGTCCATTGCTTCATCTACGGTTGTGGCTCTAAAACCAGCAAGCTTTTCTCGTAGATCTCCCTGAAGACCACTAACAAATTTGGTAAGACACTCTTGTGGTGAAGCTTCTAGACCTGGTGAGTACCGTAGTAGCTCAGTAAAGTGGATATGATAATCTCGTACAGTCTTAGAACCCTGATTCAGAGAAGCCAACTCTCTCCTCTTTAATTCTTCCCAATGAGAGGGACAAAAGTGAGCTCGGAACCTCTCTTCGAAGATATCCCATGGAACAGGGTCTGCTAACTTCTTGGAAATTGCTCTCCACCATCGTCTTGCATAGTCTGCTAAGGAGTAATCAGCAAAGTGCACCCAAGTATCTGCTGGTACGTGTATTATTCTCAACATCCTACTGACGTCATCAAGCCATAATTCAGCCTCGACAGGTGTCTCTACACCTTTGAATCGAGGAATTTTTCCCTTTCGGTAATTATCTAGTAATGTTTGGTGTCTAAGAAGGGCCTTCTCCATTGCTCCTTCAACCGGGGTAGGAGCAGACTCAGTTGAAGGATGGTAACTAGATTCTTCCTCAGAAAGATGGATAGAACCTTCAATCCTAGCATCCGCAGGCTTAGATGCCTCGGGTCTCTCAGCCTGTGCATTGAGCCTCTCCTCCAATGCTTGTTGCCTTTGCCCCATGTCTTGGAGCATTGCCATCATAGCCGCTAATTGTCTAGACATGTCTTGGTCTGCCATGATCCTGGGATGAGTTAAGGTCAAAGGTCAGATCCTATATGTCTTAGCATGATGTACATAAGGGACAATGACTTGTGAATGGTACTGCAGTCATTTATTAAGATCAAAGGATCTTAATACAACCTTAGTTTCTGAATACCGCTCATAGTTATTAATTACTAAATAAATTACTGGAGTAACCGAGCTCTGATACCAATCTGTCACGACCCCGTTTCCCTGGGTCGTCGGATCCTCCCATTTCCGGATCTGGTTACTCAGCAATAATTTATTCAGCAATCACAACTAACATTCAGAAATATACTGCAAATAAAAATACTCGGAAGAAAGTATTTCAACACTTTTCCATTCACAAAATATAGTTCAGATGGTACACTGTCCCACTATAACCATTTACATGTACATCAGCTTGAAAGGAAAATACACAAAATATTACTAACTACCTTAAAGAGTAAAGCTACTGTGGCTGGCTGGATGTCTAGTATGTAAGCCGGATGAATTTTAAAGTCCTTGCGATTGCTCACCGATACCTGTTGGGTTTTCCATAAATCATAGGATAAAAATTAGCGAATGCTAAGTAATGAAGAAGAGAAAAGTAAATAAATTGTGTATTTTTTTTCAAAACTTGATATCACAAAATTTTCATTCCTTTTCATTAACTTAAGTCCTATTCCTTTCTATTCCACATCAGGGATTAGTCCAGGGGAACCCCACCATTCTTGGACTCCGAAGCTGTGGATGCTTCAGGATTGGAGATTGTGTTGATCTTGGTAAGCTTATGCCGCCGCACGTCGCCTCAACCAATCCTCCAATACTACCCTGACAATTTCCTTTTCTTTTATTAAACAGGGTCTCAACCCTCAGCCTGAAAAAAACAAAAGAGCACACCGTCCTCGAGGACTCGGTTGCTTAAAAACCTCAGGCTAACATTTAATCATATAACCTAGCGGCTTTAAATACATGTTATCGTGACCCAGCCGCTATTGAACCACCCGTGCCTCCACATGGCACGACCACATCTTCCGTCGTTCCAACCCGAATATATTGACTCCCGGTACCACGCGTTGCAAAACATTCAATTTGTGCGCACTTATCATAACAGGGCAACCGTGTACCACCTAGGTAGGGAAATGCCAATACGGGTTCCTTCCGACAACCTACAGGTTGCATGCCCGACCTGTAGTACTACTCCCAATCATCCTTATCGTGACACAAGATCCTTTTCAGGATCCAACTCAAATCACACCAATTCACATGATGTAATTCTTTTGTTAAGTCTTTGATTTGCATAAACCGCAATACTTAATATCGACTCACATATATATTATTCATAACCATATGTATACTCCTATTTATACCTATTTTAACTCCCAAACCCTAACTTTCAGAGCCAACGCATCAATTTGATGTGTAAATCTTATTTTACTGGGAATCACAAAGCAATTCTTCAGACTTTTTCAAAAATAGCCAAATTCTTCGTAGCAAAGAACACTAAATCAAGAATTTCAATAATTTCGTATGAAAACCCAACAGCAAAAGGAAGAATTTCGTTATCTAATCAAGCTCTTTCTTGTGTATGCAAGGCTTTACCGAGTTTCGTTTTTAGAAAGGCTAATTTAAGGCTCCTGAAAAGATCGATTTTCATTTTTCGTATCAAAACGCTAAGAACATGTTAAGAACGCGAAGAACGCGCACGAAGAACGTCAAGAACATATTTTCTCTTAGAATTTCGGCATAGTTTTCCCTTATATCGGGATATATTTCTCGGAAAATTTCGGCAGAGTTTCCCCTTATATCGGGACATATTTCTAAATAAAAACGAAAAGAGTTTCCTCTATAAAATCAATCGAGAGGAAAATAACAATGAAACTAAAAGAATATACTCAACAACAAGAGATGAAGAACCGGTAGACACCACACATCTTAGGTGAGTGAACGTGTGACGAATCACAGGGTCACTGACGTGCACAGCCGCCCGCACCTAAGTAAGGTATTACACAGATTTCTCCATCAAAATAACTATAAAAGCATAATACGAAGAATAGAAACATAAACGATGGAGAATCGGTAGACACCACGCGTCTTAGATGAGTGAACGTGTGACGAATCGCAGGGTCACTGACGTGCATAGCCGCCCGCACCTAAGTAGGGTGTTACACAGATTTCTCCTCAAACCACAACAGGAAAACGAATCGGAAAGAAGTATGAATCAAAAACAAAACTTGGAAGAACAAGAGTATGAATTGAAAGCCTAGCTTACGAAGCAACTAAGAGAGGATCATACCTTTCTTCTCCTCGTTCTCCTGGCAGCGCTTCGCTAGCGCTCCTCCCTCGCCTCCTACTCCTCCTACCAACCTCTCGACCCTAGCCCTTGGGGTGGTGGTGGTAGTGTAAGTTGTAGAGAATGAATGGGTAGGGGGGTCTATTTATAGGCCCCAGAAAACCACTAACCATGGTTAGAAAACCATGGTTTAGACCTTAACCATGGTTTTAACGGCCCATGGTTTTGGCCCATGGTTTTAGCCAAAACTTATCCCAAACTTGGAGCTTAAGTTAGAATATTCTAGAGGATTCTAGATTCGCTAATGACGCTTAATTAACACTAATCGTGATTAACTTTCACTAATCGCGATTTAACTTTCGCGGCTTACGCTTATCTTTTGTTAACTATTGATTAGTGTTTACTAATGATCATTAGCGGCTTCCAATCGTCATTAGTTTCTTTAATCATGTTTAATTAGTCTTGATGACAGTCATTATGGATTAATGACATCTTAGCTTCCTTCTCTTTCTTCCGAAATTCATAACAAATCGAAACGAAGTCCGATTCACACGAAACAAATTCTGCCGGTTTCCTCTTTACGAGCCGGATCTTATTATATAGGATCCGAGATATGCCCAGTTCAAGGCTTTACACAAATTCCCTCTGATAGTGGAAAGGGCTACCCGAGAGGTGGAGCTGCCCCTACAAAGAGATAGGAGGAAATGGCTACCCGGAGCGTGCAGCCGCCACTGTCACTGGGAATAAGTTAATGGGCCATGTCGCAACGAGGACATTGCGAATATAAGTGGGGGGGGGTTGTAACACCCCAAACCCCCAAATATAGTGCCATAGCTAAAACTCACGAAGTGTGGGTGTGGTTTATAAGTGACAGGGACTACTACTTGACAACTTGGGCTTAAGCATTTTGGGTGGTTGTCATTGGATCCAATTGGGCCCGAACCCAACAAGTTATCAGGGCCAGTTTTCCTCGATAACGGACCGAGGACCTAAGCCCGGGAAGTTACAAATGGTATCAGAGTCAGGTTCCATCTGATAGTGGAAAGGGCTACCTGAGAGGTGGAGCCATCCCTACAAAGAGGTTGGAGGAAATGGCTACCCGGAGTGTGCAGTCGTCACTATCACTGGGAATAAGTGATGGGCTATGTCACAACGAGGATGTTGCGAATATAAGTGGGGGAGGTTGTAACACCTCAACCCCAAACATAGTGCCATACCTAAAACTCACGAAGTGTGAGTGTGGTATATAAGTGGTGGGGATTACTACTTGATAACTTGGGCTTAAGCATTTTGGGTGATTGTCAAGGGGTCTAATTGGGCCCGAACCCAACAAGTTGTCAGGGCCAGCTTTCCTCGATAATGGACCGGGGACCTAAGTCCGGGACGTTACAATATCCACCTCAGGAAAGGATAATGACAAATTGAACATTGTGTACTTGAGATGATCATCGGTTTTCAACCGAAATTATACCATATAGTAATAATGAAAACCATTTTGATTATAAGGAAATTTGCTAAACAAATTCCCAAACCTATTCAAGTAACATGTTTGTTGAAGGTGTATCAAGTAACCAATTGATGATCTAGATCACATCTAATCATTTATTAGTTGAGGCAATGTCATTTAAGGGAATAATTATCATCAAATATTTCCCAAATATTATCCATAATTATTCCAAGAATAAACCATTAATTTTACTTGTTTATTAAATGACAATCACATGGTTCTTGATAAAGATTGCAATTTCTAGCAGTGACCCTCACTAACTAAAATTAGCATATCTCATTCATTTCTAATCCAAATCATGCAAAATCAATTTCTAAAGTTTGATAATTTGATTTAAAACAGAACTTAGGTGATTAGCACGCACCTCCTGGTGTTTTAAAATAGTAACTAACTCCTTAATTACGTCATTATTTGCCATCCCTGAAACAGTGGATATATCATTATTAAAAAGACCATAACTAGAGTTATCGGATTCCAAATCATGCAAACTCAAATATCATGGTTTTTAAATTAATAGAAAAAATTATCCAAATGATATTTTCGTGTTTAAATATTTTAAACAGGTATGAAATTAATCACAAAACAGGGCTACGAAAATGAAATGCGATAAAGTTTTCACAATCCCTAACGAGCCCAAGTCTTCCTAGGTTCATGGATCTTATCCAAAACCTCTAACCTAGCTCTGATAACACTAAAGGATATGGAATAATCGTCAAGCTCATCACAGAAGAATGATGGTCATTTCATATACGATCAAGAGTGACTAGTCACACTAGTTGCTCAGTGCAGCGGAATTTAAAAAAAAATAAATGATGAAACCACATGATCCAAGAACATTTCTTGGATCATTTAATCTAAACACATAAAAGGTATAGGAATACCTCTTGGAGCATGGTTGTGATCGAGCCTCCAAGGGAAGAGACCTCTTGTGTCAAGTCTGATTCATCGGAGGAGACGCTTGCAAGCGCGGGAATGAGTCGCGTACTTCTTGCAATCCAAGTTGATGATCCAAGCAATGGATCTCCTGATGTCGTCTTATAAGATCGAAAGCCTTCTTTACAAGAACCATGCACCAAAGAAGATGAAGATCCAAGAGTTGTCAAAGCGGAAGCACAACAACAAGGTGATGATGATGGTGTTCCTCTCTATATGAGAGTGGACGGACACTTAAGGAGAGAAGGTAGAGGGTTGGCGTGAGAAATGAGAGAGTGAGAGAGAGAGTCGTGATTGCGTAACTCGAAGATCAAGGGATGCCTCTTCTTATATAGGGTTTTCGGAGTCCATGGATCCCAATCCGTGGACAACACACAATCAATGGGTGAGATTGATTTGTGTTTCTTTCAATGTCTAAGATGTTGTTGTAAAAAATACAACATCAAATGATTTGATTTAAATTAATTTATATTGATAAATCAACATAATTAATTTCAATTTAAAACACTTTGACTAGAGAAGAGATAATGAGGAAACCAAACTAATCCCCTAAGAAGGGGGGCCAACTACTCTTCTCCACATGGAGATTAGTGGTCGTCCACTCTTCTTGAGTGGATTGGTCAATCTCCTCTAAATATCATGATATCTCATTATATCATGATATCTCTTTAATTTACAATAACTCTTGTTGTAAATATTTTTCACAAAAAATAATTCACAGTTATCTTGTGAAACAATTTCAATCAAGCCATTGAAATTATGTGAATCTCATTCACTACCCAAAACAAAATGTAATTATATTTTCAATTAATCATTCAATGTGAATCTAATTCACATTAATAATTAATCAACAAATATAAATCACATAAGTCTCTCTCTCTCTCTGTAATATATTATAAATCGCATTTATAATATACATGGATAATTGGATAGTGCTATCCACATTATCCATATCCACAATAATTACATCTCATTTAAGATGGTCATTCTCATGTATTCATATAATGTGAATCAAATTCACATTATTCATGATAATTAAATCGCATTTATTTATCTATTTCTTAATGCTTAGATATAATTCAATTTTGGAATTATTCTTGAACTCTTTCAGGAATAATATGCTTTCTCCAGAGATAATTGGAGATAAGGACAGGGCGATTGTATTGTTCCACATATAGTGTCTTGGATATTGAGATCACATCTCAAATCCAAATCTTGCGGACCTCCCATAGATGCTTGATTAAAGCAAGACCACAAGTCTAATCTTCTCATTACATCTTAGTCACATTAAGATCAATGTCCATCAGTTGGACTAAGATTAGATTACTTCTCTATAAGAGGAGTCACTAAAATTCAGACCTATTTCATCACTCCCTCAGAATAGAAGCGTCATGATAATATAATCTTTTATGATCACATCACCCTCAAGCATTCCTAATACATATACATCATGCATACTGGAAGACCGAGAACAAATCCGAAGTTTTAGATCTCTTTTAGACTGTCTCCTTCAGTATTTTATCATTAAGGTTCTCATTCGATCATTGGGAGTCGGTATCGATCATATACATTCCAAAAGCATATATCATACATAGTTGTTGATCATATACTTTTCAAAAGCATATATCAAACCTTACAAATTCAGTCAAGCTTCTAAAGTGAGACGACCACGCGTGGAATTTGATTCTTCCCAATATCTCATGATTGAGCTCATGCCTTCCGGTTCAGTAATGAACCTGTATGATCCCTTTGAGAGATCGTATTACTCATTTGCCCTTGCATGCACACCAGCGTACCGGTGTATAGTTCTTGGTTAGGTCATCAACCTATTGGTCTGTCAAATGTACATACTCAGACATATAGTAACACATCTGTCTCTAGTCAGAGGATGCATGCTTCTATCGTGACAGCATACGACATAGGACTTTGGTTATCTCGATCTTGTTAAGTCAACTATTTGACCTATCTTATCTAACACCTCCGAATATCTACTCATATGCAAAGGATCTGCTTTAAGAGATCGATTAAATATCTACCAAATGAGAAAGGATCATCATCTCCTACTCAGGCTGGAGATCATCTCTTAACAATCATTTGACAGTACTTGATGAGTCCTCAATCTAACTCTTTATATATACATCCAAGCACCAGCCTATATGATTCAATAATTGAATCAAAAGTTGTATGATCATTAAGATGGTACATAACACTAATTGTACCAAGAGACCTATTATGCAAATTAGTTAGTCTTCATTTCAGATCAGGGGATGATATTTGCAATAACGATTATTGCATAATGGATCTCCGTGGGCTCGCATGTCCAAAAGTTCAGACTCATACTCAACAATAGCACCCTTATGTTCATCTAGGTTAGCCTTCACGTTTTTCATATCCTTCCTCTTCTCAACAACAACATTCATCATCAGGTTCAATGGAATTTTAACGACAAATTTTGGATGAGTTGCGCTCCTATAGGAACAAAGTACAAGATTTGAGGTTTGATCTTAACCATCTTTCTTATTTAAACGATGAACGTAATATTCCCTATACATCCAATCCAACCCAAGTTCAGGATAATCCTAATAGCCTGAACAAGACACATCAGCTTCTTCCTATGGATCAGGTATATTATTCAGATTTTCATAAATTTGAACATGAGATCTCTCCGTTTGATTATGTTCATCATATGTCTCTCAAGAGCAGACGGACTGTGGCCGTACCTGATCGGGCTAAAAGCATGGATAGGACCGACTCTAAAGCCAACCTGAGGAGCCTTCAGAGGATATGATGCCAGACATCATAACCAGAGAGCAAGCAATTCCATAAGAAGATTAAGAAGGTGTACAAGAGCAGAGCAACACACATTAGATTCAAAGTCTACGAAGGACCTTGTTCCTTCACTTAAGGAGAATGCACATTCAGTAGACATTCCCTGTCCTAAAGCAAATAATCCTATTGTTATTCTAATTGTAAAAGATTCGTGTTTGAAAAACTCAGTTTCTAATGATAATAACGAGCATGTTTCTATTTATGAATCTGAGTCTTCACTTAATTCTCTACCCTTTCCCTCGTGCTCTTACAGCAGGAAAGCGCATCATTAATAAGATTCAGAAAGATGATCTAGATATGGCACGATTTTGTAGAGATAATATCATGGTAAAAGTGATATTTGATGAGTATGTGGATACTCACCCTTCCTTTCAAAAATATCTAATGGTGAGATGCACGCCAAGCAAAGTTAGCTGGAAAAAATCAAATAGCTATATCAAGACCCATATTCTTTCGATTGCCACTACTTTGCGTATCAAGAACCAAAAATTACCGCATAAGAAGAGAATTTGGGTGCACATTATGTGGTGAGTCATATCGATGACATAGCATTTGCACGACCTCTCCTGGATAATTTCTCTTTGATCATTTTATTACCCTTTGCTTTATATGAGAAACTAAAGTTGGGTCCTTTACGTAAATCTAGAGCAATACTTCAGTTTGCAAACAAATCAATGAAAAAGGCTAAGGGTGAGATCAAGAACGTTATTATCTCTATTGAGGGACAAAATTATAAGGTGGACTTCATAGTCCTTGAAATGGATATCCCTCATCATTGAAGAGATTCACAGATTATCCTTGGGCAACCTTTCCTTAGGACCGTTGGAGCATCATTTGATGATGAAGTTCCATTCTCTAGGCAGAGAAGTGGACCTACATATGAAGCAGATGAAATGGCAGCTACCTGATTTCGAATCAAGCACAAATTTCTCTTCATTCTCCGAAGCAGACTACAATGTAGTCAACAAAGTTGGGATTTGGTCACAAAACCCAACAATATAGAATGAGATATTCTCATCCGAAGAAGACAATGTAAACATGGCAGTTACTGATATATTGCCAGAGTTCTTGAGTTAAGCATCTCTCTATTCCCTTGATGACACAGAAGTTCCTTTTAACTTGTCAGTTCCTCTTCCTTCGGGACAATCAAGGGAATTAGATGATGATCGTACACTGACTTGGCCGAATTACTATTTATTTCTGGTGATCTGACTCCTTATTTTTCAATACTGTTGGTGGACAACACTTCAGTTGATTCTTCTCCACTAAGCAGCACAGATCTAGATTCAATAGTGGTTCATCCAGATATTCCTGATGATTCATCATTGCCAGAGTTGAAACCACTACCTCCTACACTCAAGTACACCTTCCTTATGGGACCTAAGAATAAGTTTCCTGACATCATTAGTTCTAATTTGACTGTAGAACAAGAGACTAAGTTGTTAGAAGTATTGGAGAAGAACTGTAAGGCTATAGGTTGGACTGTGTCGGATCCCGTGGGTATAAACTCTGCATACTGTTCACACCACATTTACTTTGAGGAAAATGATATGACGTCCCATGACTTTGAAAGGAGGCTTAATCCAAATCTACGGGAAGTAGTCAAGAAAAAATTGAGAAATGGTGTAGAGCAGGCTTTATTTACCCTATCTCTAACTCCAAATGGGTGGCACCTTTACATGTTGTCCCGAAGAAGTCAGGAATTCAAATGGTGACCAATTAAGGAGTTGAGATTACAACACGAGTACCCACGTCATGGCATGTCTATGTTGATTACATGCATCTGAATGCTATGACAAAGAAAGATCATTTTCCTTCACCTTTTATTGATCAAATTTTAGAGTGATTAGCTGAAAGAGTTCCTCTATTTTCTTGACGGGTACTCAGGTTACAATCAAGTAGCAATCATCTTAAAGACCAAGAAAAGACCACCTTTACATGTCCTTTTGGTACATATGCATTCAAGCGCATGCCTTTTGGGCTATGTAATGCCCTGGGCACATTTTAGCGATGCATGATTGTGGTATTTGTCGAGGTGGTTGGGGATTTCCTTGAGGTCTTCGTGGACGATTTTTCGGTCCATGGTGATTCATTTGATTCTCGTTTAGCACACTTGGACCAGGTTTTACAAAGGTGTAGGGAGGTGAATCGGGTACTCTCTTGGGAAAAGAGTCATTTCATGGTAAAGGAGGGTATCGTGTTGAGTCATGTAATCTTCAAAAAAGGGATGGAGGTTGATCCTGCCATGGTGGATGTGATTAAGAAACTTGATCCACCAACCAACATCAAGGTCAGTCAGGTCATTTCTGGGGCATGTTGGATTTTATAGAATATTTATTCAAGATTTTTCTAAGATTGCATGACCACTGACTAAGCTCTTAGGGAAAGACAACGTATTCTTTGTTGATCAAAAGTGTATTAAAGCCTTTGAGATCCCTAAAAAGAAGATCTGCGACTCGTCAATTCTGCAAGCTCCAGATTGGTCTCTTACCTTTGAGATCATGACTGATGCTTCAGATTTTACTACAGGAGCTATATTGGGGCAGCGATGAGATCGAATTCCATTTGCTATTCGCTACTCAAGCAAAGTTTTGGATCCAGCTCAGAGATATTATACAATAACTGAAAAAGAAATGCTTGCAGTAGTTTGGGCATTAGAATAGTTTAGGTCTGTGATTTTAGGCTCAAAAGTGACAGATTATACAGATCAATAAGCTATTATGTATCTCATGGAAAAGAAGGATGCGAAGGCGTGTCTTCTTAGGTGGATATTATTACTCTAGAAATTTGATCTGGAAATTAAGGATAAACCTGGGGTCAAGAATGTAGTAGCTGATCGTCTTTCGAGGATTGAACTTAAAGATTACCTTGATTCTGAGCCTATTCGAGAGACTTTTCCAGATGAGTCTATTTATGTTATAGATTCACTTCCATGGTATGCCAACATGGTTAACTTGTCTCCAAGCATGTTCCTCATTATTGGACTAAGAGCAGTATAGACCGACTTAAGTCAAATTCGAGGAAATACCGTTGGAAGGATCCTTTCCTTTTCTTTGAAGGATCGAATTGTGTCTGGAGAAGGTGTATTCCTCAGGAGGAATACCTGAGTGTCCTCACATATTATCACTCCCTTGAAGTTGGAGGACACCACTCAGGAAAATGAACCTCTCACAAGATATTGCAATGTGGTTTTTATTGCCCGACCATATTTAGAGATGCAATTGATTTTGTATGGTCGTGCCCTGTTTGTCAAAGAATGGGAGGGGATGTTGGTTTTACAGATGAAATGCCCATGCAGCATGTAATGTGTTGTTATGTCTTTGATGCTTGGCCATATATTTCATGGGTCCTTTTCTTAATAGCCAGGGTTTTGAGTATATCTTGTTAGTGGTTGATTACTTATCAAGATGGGAGGAGGCTATCCCAACCTGAGCTGCAGATGGAAAAACTGTATGCAAATTTATCAAGCACCATATTATTTCAAGGTTTGAGGTACCTAAAGTGTTGATCTCTGATGGGGGTAGCCACTTTGTGAATTGATTGATGAAATCGTTAGCTAAGGACTATAAATATGAACGCAGAGTAACTATTCCTTACCACCCTCAATCGAACAGCATGGTAGAAGTTTCTAATATGGAGGTAAAGAGCATTCTCCAGAATCTAGTCCGTCCAGATAGGAAGAACTGGTCTCAATTGTTGGACCAAGTTCTTTGGGCTTGTTACAGAACGGCCTATAAAATGCTACTTGGCACTTCTCCCTTCAGGATGATTTATGGCAAGCCATGTCATTTGCCCGCTGAGTTAGTACATAAATCTGAATGTTCTATAAAGAAGATTAATTGGAGTTGTCACTTAGGATAACTGTATAGAGACCTTGACCTACATGAACTAGTGGAAATCTGCAACCGAGCATATGACAATAGCAAAATTTACAAAGACAAAGTTAAGAAGTGGCATGACTCGCATACTAAAAATAGAAATTTTGTTCCTGGACAAAAGGTATGGTTGTTTAATGCAAAGTTAAAGATTTTCCACAGGAAACTTAAATCAAAGTGGACGGGTCCTTTCATTGTTGAGGAAGTGCTTGAGAATGGTAGTATAGAAATCTCAGAATTATCAGAGCATGCACCATCCTTTTTGGTTAGCAGGCAGTTACTCAAACATTTTATAGAATCATCAGAAAGATTAACTCCCATATAAATGATCAACTTCATGCCTATTGATGCAGTTTACAGTTTATCAGAAAAGGCATAATTATCAGGACAGATTCATCATCTCCTACGATTCATCATCTTTAAGATTCAGTTAACTCTGATCCCTTCATCAATTAGCTTCCTATTCTTTATACTTAGGCCTATTTTTAGCCTAAGTATAGGGGGGATCCAATTTCGTTCCGATTGTTCCCCTCAGGTCACCTAGTTTCTAATTCATATCTTTATACTTAAGTTATTTCTCAGCTTAAGTATAGGGGGACCCGACTCTGTATTTTCCTCTGACTAATTCTTTTACTCATGATGCATCGGTAATTTTGGATTTAGTTCATATGTCTTCTTTATACCTAGCATGAGCTATGGCTTCATTTCACTTTGTTCTATGAGGACATAGCAAAAGCTAAGTATAGGGGGTCTACAGTATTTATTGCATATATACTTTAGCCATAGCTCATATTTTTAATTTTTTTCAAACTATTGGGGTTATGGGTATAATATTACATTTTTAAAATTGATTGTAAAAATGTTTTGAAAATAATTTTTGAAAATTATATTATGTGGCATGTTTTCAAAATTATTTTACATGGTTTGAAAAAAAATATGATTTTACTTGTTTTGAAAATTCTTTGTAAAGTATTTAAACTCTATACATAAGTGACAATGTTTGTAAAAGGTTTTCAAAAATATTTTTCAAAGCTAAGGGTGTAAATGAGTCTAACCTCTAACTTTAATGTGTCTCTTCAGTTTCCTATAGTGTTTTATTTTGTCTTGGAGGTTGTGGCGTTTCTCCGAACCATCTTGTCAATTTCATTTATAAGGTTGCTTTCCTCAGAATATTACAAAGGTTCGACAAGGAGAAAAATATTATCAATTCTGTATTTTGGAAGATTAAGTTGATAAGGAATTCTCTGAAAATAATGAATGAGGATGTTCACTTAATGAGGATGATCTTTTGATAGAAGAATTAGATATGGAGGTTCCTTTACATTTTCTCGAGGATGTTCACTTGATGAATACTCACCTTTCTTGTAAGTTGGGTCATTCCTCTTTGTCTAGTTTTTCACTTTTAAGAAAACTCAAAAATCTGTCATAGGATTTCAAGGATCCATTCATCTTCCTATGATCATGAAGAATTTTGAAGCTTTCCATAGAGATATGAATATTACTTTTCAGGAAAAATGGCATCATTCTAGAAGGATAGAATTTCAAATTGATGAAGATCTTTCTTACTCAGATTCAGAAGTATTCTCCATTAGGAAAAAGCAGTTTAAACATAAGGCAGCCTCTGATTTTAAACCTCAAAGATTCAAGGGTTTTTATCAGTTGTGCCCTTCCGAGATATCGCAATATCAGTTATGCCCCTATCTTTTTGATAATATCCGTTGTGCCCCCGACTTCTTGCAAATATTTTACTTGTGCCCCTCAGAGGGGCATAACTGATAAAAATCTTTTATCAGTTATGCCCCTCTGAGGGGCACAAGTGAAATATTGGCAAGAAGTCGGGGCACAACTGATATTACCAAAAAGATAGGGGCATAACTGATATTGCGATATCTTGGAGGGGCACAACTGATAAAATCTGAAGATTCAATCCTAACTTTGAAGGAGTTGAAGTTATAATGTTGTGTTGGCTATCTTAGTATATGTTCCTCGTGTTACTCCTCTATGATGATTCTGTCAAAGATACCCAGTCCATTGTCTTTGTTTCAATAAAACTAATAATTCTTTAATTCTTTAGCAAAATTTACTAAATAGTTGCTTGTTAATTAGTGTCTTTCCCTGACATATTTTCACTATTAACTCAAGGCTTGAGATGGTCTTCAACACTTTGTATAAGGAGTCCCCAGACTTAGAGTTATTATGTATTAATCATTAGGGTCTTAGTCTTAAAAATCCACACTCTCCTAGTTGGAAGATATGCATGTTATATTTTCCCTTAAAAAGAATTTGACTCTCACTCACATGCACGACTGCATTCATGATTGAGATGAGTCAAGGTATCGCTAAGGAGATTAATATTGGAAGTTTGAGTTTGGATTTGATCTATATGACGCTCGAGGATGGAATAAAATTAATGATGGCTTCATAAAATCTGAGTGTCAGCATCTTAGCCAGTATGGGACTTGTTCTCATGCTATCTCTTGATCAAACCTGAAATGTCAGAATGTGATGACAATAATTAATAAGTTAATTAGTGTGCGCCAATCTTTTTGTAAAAGTAGTGGAGCTAGACAAAGAGAAAGAAAAGAAAGAAACAATGAAAGAAAATCTCTCACCTTACAAAGTCAAAAATAATAAAGAGCTTCCACCAAGGGCAAGCGCTTCCAAATATTTCGAAGTGTCCATTTGGACCACCTCTACTAGGACCAGGAGTCGGGCTAGCATCCAAAAAGGGCTATGCATCGTAAATGCTACAAGTCTGGGTGTATAAGGTATAATAGATACTCAAAAAAGGCACACCCCGGTGTACTCCCAAGAAAACAAGTACAGACGACTCCAACTTCTCTTGAGGACACACTGATTGGCTAAATCAAAATGTGTTGCATTTTGGCACTTGAGAGAACCCTGTTTCAATGAGAGGAAGAGAAAATAAGTACGCAATCATATATCCTCCATAGTCTGGCCTTCCATCTGTCCTTTTAATATCTGACAAACTAAAGAGACGGTAGATTGAAGTAAGACTAGATTTATTCCCTAGAGTTGACGGTTGGGTCCTTAGGAGAGCTTCCAAGTTTGGAATTATTAGTGATGTTTTGATTCTACTCTCTTGTTGCAGTCAACACTAAGTCATGTTTCTTATATTTATGTATATATTGAGAGTCTGACAATTAGAGGAGTTGAATTCCTTTTGATTAATACTTGGATCAACTCAGAGCTTTAAAATCCTGAAAACCTTATGTTCCAGGTCAAATCAAACCTTGTATAATTCACTTTCACATGTCAGGGATCTCACTAACTAATCAAACCAATTCTTCTTTGGCTCGAGGACGAGCTTAGCTTAAGTATAGGAGAGTGATAAATCCCAGATTTATCATCTTAATTCTATATATTTATCTCCTTTATTTAAGTTAATAACAGGATTCATTGATTAAATAACACTAATTACTAATTTATGTGGTGTATATAAGTAACACTAATTACTATATATTATTATGATGTAATATTTTATGTATTTATTCTCCATTAAAAATCAAATAAAAATTAGAATAAAATTGTATATAATTAAATTAGCATAAAATAAAATAAAAATACAAAAAAAATAAGCAAAAGAAAAATTAAAGAAAAATTCTTTATATAGTGTTTTATAGTATTTAATTTTTATCAATGTACAAATGACCTCTAATCTTATTGACTTTTACATAAAAGTCGTAGATCTCATCGAGATCTACAACTTTTATGTTTACCACTTTTCCCAATTTACCTTCTAATTAATTCTTTTAGAATTGATTGTCATTTTCTGATTTAACTCCATTTCCATGAACCACGTGGCATTTCCAGAGCCTGTCACGTGACCCGTCTCTTTGTTTTCCACCTGTCTCCTTGAAGGTCGTTTGATTACCTTCTAAACAGATGCATCTAGACCATCGGCTAGCGCCTCGTTTTGGACTGTTGGATCCCCTTGATCGAATGGATCTTGTCCTTCTAAACACGCCCAAATCTGGACCTTTGGATTTTAATCCAACGGTCCCAAGATCGCCTTCAACCTTCAGCCCTATACACCCAAGCGACGTAACTCTTCACATCATGTCAACTTCTCACCATTTTTCGACAACTTCCATAAACTTCCCTCTCAATTGTCGCAGACATTCATTTCCCTTTCTTACTCTAATCTTCGCCAAAACATTATAACATCCTAAATCCTTGTCTCTTCATCTGAGGAGGTGGTTGAAACCACCACCTATAGTCACCAACCTCCGAACTTCCTTCCCCATAAAACCTCGGCCTCCACCTTCGATAACCAGGTCTGCCACTTCACGGAATTACACCCTAGCCTCTCTAAACCTCCAGTGACAGTTAGAGGCACAGATCGAACTCCAAGACACATGTAACTCCGACGAGATCCTTGGCCATGTTGCCAAGTTACAGCCCCGAATTCGAGGGTGTCTGAGCTGGGTTCTTTAGCTAGTAATCCCATGCAAAGATCGTGAAGCTTCGAGCTTCACAAATAGGCTTTAGATTCAATTTCATTTGCACCATTTTATATCCTTCAAAACTCAGGTAAATCTCCACTTCAGTGTAGTTCTCGGATTTTACCTAAGGCGTCTATACAGCATTTTAATTGACTGAATCTTTGTATACTATTGCCTAATATTCTTATCCTCACGAAGTATTCTATCATTACCAATCCGTTAATCCATTCATGTGATACTTCGACATGGTTTCTCTTCTGTGTGAAGAAGGAACTCCAGTAGGGTTGTCCCTCTGATGAATCGCAAATTCATCCTCTCAATATGGTCATTTTAATGCATTGTAGTCGGCTGAATCGGATTCATCAAAAACCTCTTGAAAATTCATCAATTAAATCCAAGCGGTCGGTTTTATTTTACTTGGGCAAGTCCAAGGTCGAACTCAGGGACACGAGCCTCTTAAGTAATTATCTCGACTCTCATTGTTCAGATTAAGCGATAAATTAAGAACTCAAAGGTCAAGAATGCATACAGATATCCAATGTAGAAAATGCAGACATACAACTTTTATTTGATTTTTTACATGCAACATGATGCATATGAGGACAAATGCGAGTATGCCCTAATTTAAATAAAATCAAAGAGCAACTAGCAAGTGATCAATTTCAGAAAAGGGTTTATGAAGCAATTTTCATTGACTAGAGAACTAATGGCATAAAAATCATTAAGTATGTGACACTACAAAACTTGATTTAATCATTAAGAGTCAAAGTGTCAAAACATAGATCAAGCCACGCCATTAGAAAGATAATAAAACAAGCTTTGAAATGCAACTGAAACAACTAAAATGGAGCTCAGATGCTAAAGACATGCAACAAAGAGTCCAGGGGCATAAACAAAAAAAATTGAAAAATAACTAGAGAAAATACTACAAACAGATCCCAGGAAGGACTGAAATGCAAATATGAAAAGTCACGAGGCCTTCCCTGAAATTTACCCACACACATGGGGGTAAAAATGCAACTATTTAACCCCAAGGGGGTTAGTTGCAATTTACCCCAGATGCATGTGGTTTGCGCATGATATGAGGACCTAGTTGCAATTTGAAGAACACAGCGGGGCTCCCCTCCAACATTCCCCGCGCTCACAGGTGGATCGGTCGCTGGTTCAGACTCGGAGCAAGGCTTGGGTGGCTCGGGCGAGGTTCGGGTGCTCGGAGCCTGGAAGCTTGGGAAGGAGGTTCAGTGAAGACATGTGTCCTCTTGAGAACCATCTGATAATGAAGATCGGATGGTATCTGCATGTTTACGGGGATGTGACATGGTTGAATAGGGTTCGTTGGATGGGCTCCGAGAGGGTGCCATCCAACAACACCTATATGTTCTGGCTCTTCTCCTCCACCGGGGGGGGTGGCAGTGCTTTTGGGACTCCGACGATGTCATGCAAACTTCGCCACTGTCCCTCGAGCTCGGTGAAGCTCCAGAAGAAATATGGGAAGTGAGGCGGTCATCATGGAAGCACGTAGAAGGCACAAGATTATTTGGAATAGGCCATCGACTTCCCCTTGTCGAGGGCGGAGCTTGAGAAGTCCACTCCGATGAAGCTCCAGCCATTGAGCCATATAGTACCTGCAAATGTTAGTAGATATCCGAAGCTTCGTACGCGAATGAGTGTGAGTGGGATGGAAGGCCGTGTGGGGCGAAGAACGTGGCAGCCCGATAGTCTTCTCCAGCGAACTTGGAGAAGAGTGAGGTGAAGCGGTTTGGGGTTGCGGAAGAGCGAGAAGATGAGTGAAGGGGAGCGCGTGAATGGTGGAAGTGTGGAGAATATAGAGGGATAATCCATGGAAGGTAAATGTGTGGATAGTGTCCTAAGTAATTATGAGAAATTAAGGAAAAATGCTAAGCATGATCAAGAGGGCTTACATGGAGAGATGGCGAAGCGAGCGCCTATGCTTGAGCTCCTAGGCAGAGCCCTGGTCGTCGCTGGACTCCCGCAAGGAAGACGGAGGACAAGGCTACGTCGTGGAGTGGTTAGAATGATGAGGGCAAGGTTGAGGAAGTGGCTAAAATGAGAAGGGGTGATGGGTTACGCGAGGTGGAGGATGTGGGAGAGAAGGGTGACTAGAGGTAGGAGATGGGTCTCTGATCGTTGGATCTCGCGATCCAACGGTTGAGAGATGGGAGCACGCGAGTGGTTTGGATCAGATCGATGAAGCCACCATCGATGGTTGTGGGCGTGACACGTGGCAAGAGGATAGGCTGGCGGAGGTGGACGTCCGTGATGTAATCTGGATAAGCATCAGATGGTTGACAGTGAAATGGGAACCAACAGCGGGGAATGAGGCATGGTGGAGGAGATCGGGTGGTGTTTGAGGTTGACACGTGTCGCACGGAGAGTTGGGCGGAAGCAGAGGGACGAGATGTGATCTAGGGGATGATCGGACGGTGAAGATCAAAAGCGGGAGCGGGCGGTTTGGATTGACTCTCTAGAGGGTGATCGAACGGTGGAAGATGGAGGGCACGTGGTGCGAGGAGAAGCGGGGCAGAGGAAGGAGATGATCTCTTGGCTGTTAGATCTCGCGATCCAACGGTTGAGAGGTGGGCATGCAAATGCGGCCCTGATCTAATCGATCAGGGCACATCCTCTGGTCGAGACTGAGACACGTGTCGTGAGGAGATGTAGGTGGGGGGTACGGTAAAGATGCGATCTGGGCTTTAATCGGATGGTGAAGGATGGAGCGGAATCAAGCAATGGAGATGGATGCTCAAGAAGATGATCGGGCGACTACGGAGGTAGACACGTGGCAAGAAGAGGAGCGAGCAGTAACGGACAACCGTGATGTGGTTTCAGGGCCAATCAAAGGGCTGGGAATGAAGCGCAGATGAATGGTCGTGATGAGGGTGCCTAGAAGGAATCGGACGTCCAGTAGCGAGGGTGCATGGCACACAAAGAAGCGGGCCACGTGACTCAACCCAAAAGAGCCATGTGGCCCAATCAGGTTATTCAGATAAAGAATATGAAAAAGGAGGGAGAAAGAGGCCAAATTTGGAAAAACACAAAACATGAAAGTTGTAGATCTCGATGGGATCTACAAGTTTCATGTTGACCAAAAAAAGAAACGAGGTCAAATGAAGGGAGAAATATTTTTGTGAGTGTTTTTTAAGGGTATAAAAACACTACAATTTTTGCTTTGTTTTTTTTTGTATTTTTAATTTATTTTAATATTCAGATATATACAATGATTTATCTGGTTATTATTGGCACTAATTTTATCTAGTGGGGTAATATGAGAAAATTAATATGATGAAACTGAGTTTCATCACCCCCCCCCTATACTTAAACTATGCTCGTCCTCGTGCATCTTGACCTTGAACGAGTTGGATTAACCCCCCGATTGTGCATGTGAAGCCAGGATCTGATCTGTTCAAGAACGTCTAATTTTAGAGATCTAAAATTTCAAAGTTCAACCTATCCTTAATCAAGAGGTATGCAATTTCTCTAATTTTCCAAACTCTCTCTTGTATACATATAGACTAAAGATATGACAATAAGTGTTGACTCAGATCACGAGAGTAGAGTCACAATGTCACCCAAGGTTCCGATCCCAGAAATTCTCCTAAGGACCCAATCCTCAACACTATGGAATAAACCAAATATTGCATCCAATCCACCATCTCTTTAGTTGTCAAACTTAGAAGTGTTGATGGAAGGCTAGTTGATGGAGGGTTTAGGATTGTGTCATTTCTTCTCTCCTTCTTATTGAAATAAGGATTCTCTCAAGTGCCTTATTAACTCAATGCATATTTTTGGTGTTGATCAGTATGTCCATCAAGAGAAGTTGAAGTTGTCTGCACTTGTTTTCCTGGGAATACACCGAGGTGCATCTTTTTTGAGTATCTATTATACCTTATACACCCGTACTTGTAGCATTTACGATGCAGAGCACTTTTTTGGAGCAAGCCCGACTCCTGGTCCTAATTGCGGTGGTCCAAGTGGACACTTTGAAATGGTTGGGAGTTCTTGCCTTTGGTGGAAGCTCTGTAATATTTGACTTATAGGATGAGAGCTTTTTCTTCAACATTTTATATTTCTTTATATTATTTTTGGCTAGCTCCACTGCTTTCACCAAGAGTTAGCGCACACTGATCAACATTTTTTTATTTTATCACACCCTGGCACTTAGGTAAATGTCAAGAGATTAGCATAAGAACCATGTTTTCATACTAGCAAAAATGTTGACACTCAGGTTTCATGAAGCCTTCAATGATTTTATCCCATCCTCGAGCATCACTAAATCGAGTCCATACTTGAATCCCTCATCCCAGTTCCTCAAGTGAAATCTCAACTCCTCTCATCATAACCGCAGTCGTGCATGTGAAGTGTTGATCATATTCTTAAGGTTAGAGACTAAGCACGCAATATAGCATGCAAATCTGGCAAACGAGGGAAATGTGGATAATTAAGTCGAAGACTTTGATGGCTAAGGATGGTTAACCTAAACTCTCAAGACCTCTTAAACCAAATGTTCCTGAACATCACTGATCATGCGTGAAAGTGGAAGTATCAGGGATTAAAACCAGCTCCTTCATCATTTTTTTCATATATAAATATATATATATATATATATTCAAACACCTTAAAAGGCCTACTGATTGTCTAAACTCAAATGAGTAGTTGCATCTACTTTCGGCAAGTATAGGTCTAAGTACAGACCGTAGAACGGTACCCATTGCTTGAGGATGGAGCCTTACACGATGTCCTCTAAACCACCTACTCTGCTAAGGGAGACCCTCATTGAAAGCGGCTACTTATTTCAGTTTAGTAGTCAGTTTGTCTTTTAAAGGATTTTTAAATTTTTCTCATTTTCATGGATTTTTTTATTGAACTTTGAACACAAGTCAAACTCATTTTCCCTTATTGAAATCAAGATTTGAAAACATTTTCTAAACCATGTCACATATATATAGATTTAAAAACATTTTTCAAACGATTTTTCAAAACAAGTGAAACCCTTTTTCAAACCATTTTCAAAATATGTTCCTTAGAACTATTGTAACATAATATAGAAAATTTTTCTATATTTTGAAAACATTTTGTCCACTCTTAGTTCATAAGAATATACTTTAGCCCAAAAATTTTTAAATTTTTCGAAAAAAATCAAAAATAGAGCTATGACTAAAGTCCATGTATATTGTATATATGATATACCCCCTATACTTAAACTTTGCTATGTCCTCATAGCACTAAATGATACAAAGCCATAGCTCAATTTAAGGTATAGAAAAATATACGAACTGAGGAGGACGCCGCCTATACTTAGGTTAGAAATAACCTAAGTATCGGGAAAAGGACAAATGAGTAAGAAATTCACGGGGACTCAGGTCCCCCCTATACTTAGGCTGAGGATAGCCTAGGTAAAGAGATGGATAGATGAAGCTGGGGAGACCCAAGGGGAAAAAGAAGTTAGGATGGATGTACATGTGAACGAATGAATCTATGGAGATAAATGGAGCACCTAGGTTTGCTGGGAGGGTGTCAGACAAGGCTCAATCAACCATGCAATACCCTTTGATTCACCAACTCACAAGTGAAACCAACAAATGTTGGTTTTTTTATCTTGTCATTTTTATGAGTGATGAAATCATTTTAAATTACGCAAGGATTAAGTAATATATCAAATCAAAACATCCTATGTAAAAAGGGTGTTTCTCTCCCAAAACATTATTTTTACTCCATTTTTATTTGTTGACTTGCATTATCAGTCCCAATTTTAAGCTTAAGGTTATCATTATTTTAATGTGAACATAAATCAATCAATCATCGTCTACCGCTCGTTACCCATTTCCATTAATCCTAGATAATAAATCAAGTAAGGGAGGTCGAGAAAAAGCCAATGTCGTCGATAAAATCATGATCTATGCTAAGAGAAAACTCGCAGTGCCTGGAGCCAAATTCGTGAAAAATAAGATTGAATTAAAACCGAAAATCGAATGTATGCAAGTCGATAAAACCCGCACCTAACATGCTTCTATTAGCGGGGAAGAACAAGTTTAATTTTTGGCAAAGTGAAGTGATGTTTACGTGCGTCTAAAATTATTGTGTGTCCTACCTATGATCAAACACATAGAATAAAAAGATGTGAGATAGCTAGGAGAGCTGCGTGCCTAATCCTAGGTCGACATTCAAGTGGGGTGATCCCCACACAACCATAGAAACCATCGTTCATTTACACTCGTGAGTCTTCAAATGCAGACCATTGTAAATACGATTATTACAATGAATGAAATAATGCAAGACAATTTTTTCATTCTTCAATTTTTCTCCAATGTTTGCTTCTGCGGCTCCTCGCAGCGAGGAACTCCTGCTCCTTGCCTCCTTGATCACCAAGGGACCCTACCATAAAAAGCATGTGTTAGATTTAAATCAAGAATTATCAATAATGTAAACAACAACAAGACCTATGAGTTGGAAATTAACACTCAATTAAATATTAAAAATCTAAATAAACAAGAGATGAGTCGTGTCCCCGGCAACGACACCATTTGACAAACTGATGATTCATCCTCTCAATTATGTCAAATTAGTGGTCAAAATGCACACCAAGATATGCAATGCAGACACTTGAAGACTCTTTTTATTTGATTTTTATAATGCCATGAAATGCGAGTGAAAATAAATATAAATACCCTTCATAGCTAAAATCAATGAGCAATTAATTTGCGAGCAATTTCAGAATCAATTTACGAAGCAATCTGCATTAACAAGTTAATTATTGTGAGGCCTTCCCTGAAATTTACCTGAAATGCAAATATGAAAAGTTGTGAGGCCTTCCCTGAAATTTACCCACATACATGGGATTAAAAATGCAATTATTTAAACCTGGAGGGGGTTAGTTGCAATTTACCCTAGGCGCACGTGGTATACATGTGATAGGAGGACCTGAATGTAATTTAAAGAAGTTCGAGGGGTATCCCTACAAAATTCCTCGCCGTTATGTGACCGAGCACATGAGGTAAGGTTCAGCGTACTATGCAGGCTCGAAAGAGGCTCGGAGATGGCTCGGGCACTGGTTCAGACTCGGAACGTGGCTCGGGAGGCTCGAGTGAGGATCTAAAAGCTCTGAACCTATCGGCCCGTGCTGAAGCAAGGAGCAATCACGTGTCTTCTCGTAGGCCATCCGATCATAGTAATCGGACAGTGATTGTGGCTACCTGGAGGCGTCGACGTGGCTAAGTAGGAGCCATTGGATGGCCACCGGGAGGGTGCCATCCAGGGGCACCTATACAATATGGAGGTCTTTCTCCTCTACAAGGCTGGCGGCGAGATTCGAGCTCCAGCAACTTCGTGCGGGCTCCGCCTCTCTTCCCCGGGCTCGATGGAGCTCCATGAAGCATACCGGGAGCATGTTGAAGTAGCTTCAAGCATGGGTGAGGCAAAGGATGGTTTGGAGGAGGACATCGATGCTCCCTCGTCGGAGGCAGAGCTCAAGAAATTAGCTCCGATCGAGCTCTATCCATTGAGCCATATAACACCTGTAACGTTAGTACAATAATAGAAGCATACAGAAGGATGCGATACAAGTGAGATGGAATGGATGTCAGGCCATGAGGGGCAAAGAATGCGGCAGCCTAGGACATCTTCTCCGAAGAGCTTGAAGAAGAGGGGGATGGAACAGTCTGAGGTTGCGGAGGAGCAAAGTGGTGATCGAAGGGCAGCGCCTGGATGATGGGAGCAAGGTGAAACTCGATGGATGATCAACGGCAGGTGATTGAGTGTGTGCGAGCCTAATTAAAAAGGAGAAATTCAAGGAAAAAGAAAAATAGAGATCAAGGAGCTTACCTGATATTTGGCAAGTCGAGGGCCTAGGTGCGAGCTTCTAGGCGAATCCCTGGTCATCGCTAGACTCCTGCGGTGACAAGGAGCAGCTCATCGGTGTTGGAGAGCCGAGGTCCTGGCCTACAATGGTTAGGGGTCTCACCGGAGGCGTAGCTGTCGTTGCGCCTTCAATCTGGCCTTCCCCTATCACGGGGAGGCGGAGAGGGGCTGGGCGGAGCCCCACGTACAAGTGGATTGAGGTTACAGTGGTCGGTGAGGTTGTATTTGAAGATGGGAAGTTGGTGGTTCCGGTGGTGGGTGTCGTGACTTGAGAAGGAAATATGGAGCAAGAGGGGGAAAGACGTGGCGACCTAAGAGGCCCACGAGGGTGAAGGATGATAGGGCTTTGAATGGGCATGATCATGGACACGAGGGAAAGGCTGGAGAGGTGGCGAAAACGGGAAGAGGGTGAGGTTTGTAGACTGGAGATCGTGTGAGAGAACGGATCTGGAGGAGGAAGACGAGGTCTCAGCCGTTGGATCTCGTGATCCAACGGCTGAGAGGAGGGCATAAAGATATGGCCCTGATCTAATTGATCAGGTGACGGGTCTGAGATCTACCCTTTTTAATGGTATCGAATTAATCATTTCGTTGCAATCGGATAAATTCGGATCGATCAAAAATTAACCGCATGGATCGATGAATCGTCGAATGAAATTAAGTGTGGTTTTATGTTTGTTTAACCTGGGCAAGCCCCAGGGTCGACTCAAGGAGGAAAAGGAACAACTCGGGATAAGATTAGATGAACTAGATCGTGGTTTTCTAAATGGGTTTTTTTAATGTTTTTATGCAATAAAAATGCCAAATGCAAAATACGAATTGAATTAAGTTAACGAGAAAATAACTGACTTATCCAAATTTAATTTTAATGTGAAATTAATTCAAATCAACCAAGTTATATTTTTCCTAAAAACCTAATCCAAGAACGAATGCAAAATGTATTTTTTGGAATTTTTGGATTTAAAATGCACAAATGAAAAATGAAAACTTTTTGGGGGTTTTATGCAATTTTTCATGCAAATGAAATGCAAAAATTATGAAAAATTTAATAAAATTGAAATTAAGTTACATTGCATTTTTTAGAATTTTCTGACATTTTACGAATTGTTTATGAATTTTTTACTGAAAATAGAGCGACTGTGAGTATTTAATTTTTAGTAAATCCATGAAATAAAATTAAGAGCCCTTGTGAGCGATTTGTTGAATAAATTGATGGTGAGAATGCAATGAAGAACAAAAAAAACTTTAGATAAAAAATAATAAGACAAAGATAAAGATAGAAGATTTTCCTATGTTGTCGCCGAAGGTGGGGTTGCGGTGTGCGGCCTTCATCGTGGCCTCAAGAAGGGTGGAGGAGTCATTCGAAGCTGGAGCAGCTTCCTGCGAGGGATGCTGCGACGAAGTGGTTGAGACCACCTCGGATCTCGCCGTGGTCGGAGGCCGTCGATCAACGGTGATTCTCAGTAGCTGTCACCTACAGATAGCTGGAGCTCTCTTTCTCTTTTCTATCGAAACGGCGGATGAAGAAAAATGGTGGAGGATGAGGGGAATAAAAAGAGGAGGAAAGGGAAGTTGGAGAAGGAGTGGAGGGAATGGAGTGGTGGAGAAAGTGGTGGCTTGGAGTGGAAGGCAAGTAGAGGGAGAAGAAATAAAAGGTGAATAAATAAATAAATAATATAAGTAGGCTACTAAAAATAAAAGAGAAAATAAAGGTAAAAGAAAATATTAAAATAAAAGAATTAAAATAAATAAATAAATGTAAATAAATAAACAATTAAAATAAATATTAAAATAATAATAAGATAAAATATAATAAAATCCAAAAATATTAAAAAATGGGGTGACAAGTGGCGGCTCCAAGAGCTGCCACGTGTCACTCTCAGAAAATTCAAAAATTAAATGTAAAAAAAATTAAAAAGAAATAACAAAGGGTCTTAAATCAAAAAGTGTCAACACGAAAGTCGCTCATCTCGACGAGATCTACAACTTTTGTGAAGGGTCGAAAATCAAAAGAAGTCATCTGTACAAAATTTATTTTTGGGTGGTACCTTATAGATATAAAATACCGCATTTTATCTTTTGTAATTTTTTATCATTTTTAAATTCGAGAAAAATCAAAATAAAATAGAGAAAATATGAAATGAATATTTACAATTTAATCTATTTTTTGGATTTTTAATAATTAAGAAAATAAAAGGATGAAATGCAAGGGCATTTTAGTCAATATGTACAATATACAATAGGGCCTAAAACCTAAGTTTCACATACGATCTCTGATTTTAATGAAATTAGTCTTGTTTTGAAGGTCTTTGAATGTATATTACATTAAAAGTGAGTAGACCTAAATCGGACACTCTGAGAGAGATATGCGCATTTTAAGGCTTCTAGTTTCAAATTGTATTGGGGTTATATTAGTCAATTTTACAAGTTAGTATTTTTTGATAGTTTTCTTTAATTAGTGTTAGTTATATAACATATGGAGTTGATTTTATTGGATTTGGAGTTAGTATAAAATATATACAAATAGGTGAAATATGGTGAATATACATATGACTTCTACAAGTGAATTTGGGCTTCTTATCTAATGCAAATATGAATGCTAAAATGCAGATATTATTTATGCATGCATGAATGATAATTATGCAATATAAGTAGAAATATGCATCTAGTTACTTGGGAACAAAGCTCTATTTTCAACTTTTAGAGTGATGAATCATAGATTCATCAACCCCCTATACTTAACCTTGCTCGTCCCCAAGCAACTAAAATGAAATGCAAGAGTGAAATGAGATTGGGTTCCATACAAAGGTCATGAACAAAAGTTGAAAATGGAGCTTGACTCGACCTTTAGATTGATTGTGTGCAGAACCTTATTGGGATCTGAACTTAAGACCTAACAGATTTCAAGTTCCACAAGTCTTCTATTTAAGACGCCTTAATAATCAGGTCAGAACAAATCCTCAAAAGCAAATTTTTTATGACTATGATTCTTACTTGTACTGTGTAAGTGTAAAATAGCTCTCCACATCAAAATGGCTAAGAAGAAGCCTCATCTAACAAGGTAACTCTAATTCCCAATGTAGTTATCTATCCTTGGATGCTTGACCAGTGTAGCCAAGTCATCCGGCTGCAGACTTCTTGCTAATATACATACTCCGACAGGTATTTTATTTTCTATCTAGCCTGTCTACGTTTTTTGGAGTTGTTGCATTTTTTTCTTTTTCTTTTCTTTTTTTAAACTATATACAAGGTGTAGCATGTACATAAGGAGTTTTTACTCTTGAACCAATAGACTATCCCTCTTTTGAAGCATTATTGCAACCCACAGCATCCCGTCTTTAGACGTTAACACCACCAGACTAGGTTGAGATGCACTACCCTCCCTAGAGGAGGACGGATGTTTCCACCCGTGTGCTACTCCAATCTAAAGGATTCTACTTCCTCTCCACCTCATCAATGAAGAGCTACGTGCATTGTGCTTGTCCAAGTTAGGTCATTGTCTATAAGAATCATGCATGTGCACAAGATATTCTACTTAGACTAATCAAGATGACATGTGAACATAGACTTGCGGACTCAAAGAATTAAGTCACTTGACCTGAGAAATCTTAACTCCAGTTCCTATAAGGTTCCTCTGAAATTAGGTGGACTAAGGTCAAATCAAGTCCCTCCTCAACATCTATTCGTAACTTGGTTCGGAACCCACTAGCTTTTCACATTGCATATGCTACATATGCAGATGATATGCAGATGACATGCTATGTAAATGAATGAAATGCAACTCTTTTTCTTTCTTTCTTTTTCTTTTTTCCTCTTTTTTTAGATGCAGAGTTGATGTGCAAGAGTAAATAAGAAGCCTTTTTTGTTTTGTTTTTTTTCCAAAATTTGGCATATCTCCTATGTTACAACAATTTTTTTCAAGAGTTTTATAAGTGTTATACAATATACTAAACAAGTATCCAAAAAAAATTCAATTTTTATCCACACATAATTATTGCATAATATATACATAAATACACGAAAATACGTGAAAGTACGAGCTATGGGTAAAGTATATGTGTAATATATACACGCCCCCCTATACTTAGCATGTGCTATGTCCTCAGAGCACGAAAAGTGAGGAAAAAGATATAGCTCGTGCTAATCGTAGGAGAGCTAAAATAACAAAAATGTATAGAAGTCGTCCCACCCCCTATACTTAGGCTTTGGCAGCCTAAGTGTAGAAGAGGATCAAAAAATGGGGTGGGCGAGGTTAAGAGGGGAAATGGAGGAGTATATACATGGCGGGCACCGGTCCCTCCTATACTTAGGCTCTAGTCAGCCTAACTATAGGACAGGAGTGAGTGTGAGAACCGATGAGATCTAGAGAATATACAGCGAATGGTGAAGAGACTCGGGTCACTCTCCCCCCTATACTTAGGATCTGATCATCCTAAGCATAGCCATGATATGGAGCCGGGGTGAGTGATTCGAATCACTGGGGAGGGAGGGAAATATATAGAAGAATGAGTGAAAATATACAAGGATCAAGAAAGTTTGTGACAAACCTTCTTGCGGGGGCGAGGAGGTAAGGAATATACAAGTGTGTCGTTGTCGGAATCGTCCTCAGATGAATAGTAGTGAGGTGAAGGGATCGTCCAACGAGGGTCGACACATGACTGCTTGCTTAGATACGGGTTAAGAACAGTCGAACTGAGCTCGCTCATATAAATCACCTTAGCCAGACCTGATGAGGATTCCTCTAAAAATTCCTTCTCCGGAATGTTGAAGGAAATTTTCTTGGTCGGTTTTCTAGAACCTGAATCATTGAGAGGGAGATGAGACAGACGCACCTTGAGAGGTTCGGGGAACACCTCAAGGAATCAATTCTCGACTTCTTCTCACTAGATAGCCGACTAGAAGAGCGAGAAACTATGTTTTTATGTGGAGTCAATTTAGTCTTGGTTATTTCCTTTGAAGGTCCGGGATGTGGTGAGGTGCTGACCATGGGTTCCTCATCAGACGAGTCACCATATAGATTGGAATATTCCTGAAGGGTCGGCACGTGTCTCGAGAAGGTGCTAGTGATCTCAGTTGGCTTGACATTATTGGGCTCTTGTGTCAGATCATCAAAATGGTCAAGACAATCTACAAAAATCATGTCCGACTCAATGGCAGCTTCTGGTCGTGAGTCCACCATAGAAGCTGTCACAGAGGTGGAGCAAGAAATTGATAAAGTGGAGGTGTGAGGAGTCTCTGAACCAACGGTCGTCCGGATAGTCGGTCTCTCAGGTGTAGCAGAGAGGTGGGACTCATCTACCTCTCGATGGTCACGATTGTCAGCTGATATGCGGGTCACCTTAGAGTAGAGTGTATCAAAGTATGGGTGAGGTCGAAGCGCTCCCAATGCTGAAAAATCGATTACCCTAGTCTCGCAATCTATAGTCACCTTAGACAAGGCTAAGAACGGCTTCCCGAGAATAATCGGAGACTGGGAGAACTCTCATCGATGCTCAATGTCAATGACTGTGAAATCTACCTGGAGTAGAACACCTTGGAAAGTAATGATGACTGAAATGGTTCCTCTCGACCTTTTGATAGATCGATCAGCCATCTGAACGATCTCTCTCGACTTTCTGATTGACGTGAGTTTGAGCTTGTCAAACACAGAGGTCGGAAGGGTATTTATCGGTGAGTCATCATCGATTTTTGCATGGGTAAAGGTGGTGTCTTTGATTTCACATTCAACCCTAGACAACTGCTTCACTCTGTGGCTCTTGGTCTTTCTCCCCATCACCAAGGAGGTGGCCAGAGACACTATGTGTCTTTCAGTCCTTGTCCTCTTATTGCTCGACCTCTTAGGCATTATTTTCTTCTCACAAATCGTTTGAGGTCGGGAAAGTGGTCTATGACCTTTTATTAAGGGAAGATTAAAAATCAATTCTTCATCGAGTGCTTCCCTTAGGGTAGGATCCTATTTTTCTAGATCTTTTTCATTCAATTTCTATGTGATTTTTTTGTTTTCTAATTTTTTTGGTTTTTTTGGTGGATGAATGATCAGTCTCTGGATTGGAAGGCAAGGGGATAGTAGAAGAGGGAGATAAAATGGACTCCAGCTATACAAAAGGTATGGGTTCCCTAATGTTCGCTCGGTTTTCAATATCAAATCTACTTACTTCCTTCTCCACTTTCATACCCAGACTAGTAGAAATTGAGTGCAAGATTTCCATGACATCTCTCAGCTTGTTACCAAATGATTCATTTTTCTCAATAAGTCTGGAAATGTCATGCTCCAAAATGTTCTCATGACAAATCATGAGAGGGTTCTGCTCAATTGGAGGATACTGCTAAGATGTTGGGGTCTCATACTCAACATACCTAGACTCTGGCATGTAATGCTGAGTCGAGTATGGACCATCTGTGTGGCAAATATTGGTCGGAGCCTCATATAATGGAGTCAACGAAACGGGGACTGGTAAGTCTAGCTCATGAGTCTAATCTTGTTAATGTATAGGCTCTCTAAATGGCTGATATGAGGGCTGGTTAATGTAAGCTTGATTATTAAAGTCAATTAAGTCTAGAAAATCATGTTATGCAGGCCTCTCCATTCGGGTTGTTCGATCGACCAAGTTGTTCTACCAGTCATCTATCTCAGCAGTGGCTTGCTCTTTGTATGGTTCATTGATTCTAGCAAGCTCTCGAGAGTAAGGACAGTCAGCCCAAGGTAGAAGTGGATCCGGAGTGTTGAGATATGGAGTAGGTGAGAAATGAGAAGAAGTGGAGAAGTCAGTCGAAGTTCTGACTTCATAGTCAAGTTGAGGTGGAACCGTCCACGGGTAAGGGTCTCCCGTGGATGGCGGAGGATACATGGAAGACAGAGAAGGCGAAGATGAACGGTATTTGGTCGAGGAGGAATGACCAGGGGTGTCAGGGTATGGGGACCAATATCCCGACATCTTGAGGAGGAAAGAATGAATGTAAGTAGATCGAGGTAGAAAATGTGCAATTACACATGATAACACACACGGACAGACACAATGACAAACGCTAGAGCGAACCCTGAGTTCACACTCAACATGGTGAAGGATCCGAAAACGAGTCCGATTAGTCTGGTGGATTTTAAGTGTGATTGTTCAAGAAAGTAGCAAAGGTTACGCGGCCTATAAGGAGTCAACTCAAAGCCGGATGTGTCTCCCATGTTTAACATGTCACCTAAGATACCAACGCCCTTCCTTTCCTCGCTCCTATCCCTAGATGAGATTTCAAGGACCTGCCCCTATCTACCTACCGAAGTAGGCGAAGGCTGACAAGGCTGTAACTTCGCCCCTATCTACCTGTCGGAGCAGGCGGAGGCTACTAGCAACTTGTCGCGGTGCACCGTAATTTTGCCCCTATCTACCTACCGGAGTAGGCGGAGACTACTCGGCGCTGATCAGTTGAACCCATAGTTCAGCCTGTGATATTTGCTCGGATCGGGGTACGCGATATGGAAGGCGAGGATTTTTGGCTCTGCCTAAGGGTGTACACACACACTCTAGTACCCTCACTAAGCCTGAAATCAAGGTCAGGGTTGCTCTCTCGTAAACAAGGGTTAATTTTAGTCAATTTTTGGGTCCAATTCAATTAGCAGTCCCAATTTTAGAGATTAGTTGTCACTGATATTAATCCACACAAGCAAAGCACACCTATCGTCCAGTCCCAATTTCCTTTTTTTCCTAACTTTGAGAAACCAAGAGGAAGGAGTCGAGAAAAGCCGATGCATGATAAAACAATGATGGTATGCAAAGTAGAGAAGACTTAGAGTTATTCCTTCGCTTTTATGCAGGATGTAGGACAGAATTGAAAACTTTACACTATATGCATATACAGACGAAAAAATCCGCTTCTAGACAGGTAATTCTATTAGCGAGTGAAGCACAAACTGAATTTTACTAGATATGTGGTTTAAGTGCGTCTTTTATGTTTAAAGTGTGGTCCTAGAATTTTACAAGCACAAGCAATTCCTATAGTAGCTCTAAGAGCCGTAAGTGTAAGTCTAATCTACAAAAAAGCAATCCACACAGCAGACAGGGACACATTTCCACTATTTTTACATGTGTGAGAACCCAAACAGGAACCGCTGGAAAAATGCAAAAAATGAAAATGACAACAATTACAAGTCCTCAATATCACTCAAAATATTTAAATGCAAGCTCCTCGAAGTGCCTTTGACTCCTCGTTTTGCTCGCACGAAAATAAGTTGAGGTCGGATAAAGGACGACACAAAATACAAAAAAATAAATGACAGAGAAATATTAACAAGAAAAGCCGGGAATCAGACTATGGAAAATCAAAAACTCAAAATTTTCTAAAAATTAACCTAAGCCGTGCCTCCCCGGTAACGACGCCATTTGACATGTCCGAGATCTACCCTTTTCAATGGTATCGAATTAATTATTTCATTGCAGTCGGATAAATCCAGATCGATAAAAAATTAACTGCACGGATCGATGAATCGTCAAATGAAATTAAGTTAAGTTTTATGTTGTTTAACCTGGGCAAGCCCCAGGGTCGACTCAAGGAGGCAAAGAAACAACTCAGCATCAGATTAGATGAATTAGATCGCATTTTTCCAAGTGGGGGTTTTTTTTTATTTTTTTATGCAATAAAAATGTCAAATGCAAAATACGAATTGAATTATGTTAACAAGAAAATAACCGACTTAGCCAAATTTATTTTAATGTGAAATTAATTCAAATCAGCCAAGTTATATTTTCCCAAAAAACCTAATCCAACAACGAAGACAAAATGTATTTTTTTGGAATTTTTGGATTTAAGATGCACAAATGAAAAATGAAAACTTTTTTGGTGTTTTTATGCAATTTTCATGCAAATGAATTGCAAAAATTATGAAAAATTTATTGAAAGTCAAATATGATGAAATTTAGCTAATTAATTTTTTTGAAATTTTTTGATACTTTATGAATTTTCTATGAATTATTTTACTGAAAATAGAGCGACTATGAGTACTTTATTATCAATAAATCCATGAAATAAAATTATCTAGAGAAAGAATTATCTCAAATAGATTTTTTATCAGAAATCCAGGAGAGTTGAAATTTTGTAAAAATGTTATTCGTAGAATTAATTAAAAATCAATTACAGAAATCACTCTAGAATTTATTCTATGCAAAAAAAAAAACTCCAATTTCGATGAAACTTGGACAATAACTAAAGAGCACTCAGAGGCATCATCTATACTTTTTTACAATTTTTTGAGCAAGAAATATGTCTGTGCGAAATTCAGAGCTTAAATAGGCAAAATATCACCGCTTTTCAAGCTCTGATTTTTAATAAATAATCTGATGACAAAAATACAAATAAAGAGCCAGGAGATAAAAATTTAAATGCTCTACAAAATGCTATTTTTGATTAAATAAAATGATGCTATTTTGAGGTCAAAATTATCATGCGAAGTCGGGGGTATCAATGCAATGCAGAAATGAAACAAACAAACTCAAACTGTGCACAAGGGCAATTCTGCAAATAAAGAAACTTAAAGGGGTGAAAGTGTAATTTTAACAAAAAAATAAAAAAAAGATGATAGACCTTCTTAATCCCATCAACTAGGGCACGATCTTGAGGAGAGGCCATGGCGTACGCAGCAAGCAAGTAGGGCTCCAGGGGCGACGCGCAGTCGGCCAGCTGGTGGGGCGCGTCGCGATTGCGGAGCGGTACGGTGTGGTGATGGGGGACGTGGCTGGGAGGCGAGGCACCGTCGTTGGAGGGTAGTTACAGCCTGGCAGCGCATTGGCTGCGCGGGACACCACGTGGAGTCGCGGTGGGGATCGACAGGAGGAGCACGTGGAGCGCGGCTGGGGGCGGTGCACCATGGCGAGTGGTGCGAGGTCGGTAGCTGCCTGCTGCAGGCAGAGGGGCGGACGCAGCGGTGGTTGGCCGCTGACAGCTTCGGGGGTGAGGTAGCTGGGCATCGGCATCTGGCAGTGGCGGAGGAGGAACGCGGCTTGGAGAGCGAAGGCGACCCACAGCGGGAAGACTGGGGCTGGCTGAGTGCTCCCAGTGAAGTGCTGGGCGGTGCATGGCCACAAGCGGCTAAGGTCAGTGAAGCGTCGGGCGGGGCGGCAGATGGGTATGGGGCGGCAAGCAGCCGCGGGATGCGTAGAGGCGGAGGGATGGAGATTGGGCGGAAGGTGGTCCTGCATGCGACCTGCTCGCAGGGGGGCAGTAGCCCATGGGGTAGCGACCAAAGGAGGAGGCGACGGTAATGGGTGTTGCAGCTGCTGCTTCCTCATGTTTCCTTTTTTAATATTTTTTGTAATTTTTTGTAATTGTTTTCTAGTTTTTTTGTAAACAACAAATAAAATGCAATGAAGAAAAGGTGTGTGTGTTTGTGTGCGCATGTGTTGATTGTGATTTGTTGAATAAATTAATGATGAGAATGCAATGAAGAAGAAAAAATCGTTAGATAAAAAAATAAAATGACAAAGATAAAGATAGAAGATTTTCCTGTGTCGTCACCGAATGTGGGGTTGCGGTGTGCGGCCTTCGTCGTGGCCTCAATAAGGGTAGCGAAGTCCTTCGAAGCTGGATTAGCTTCCTGCGAGGGATGCTACGACGAAGTGGTTGAGACCACCTCGGATCTCGTCATGGTCGGAGGTCATCGCTCGACGTGTGATTCTCGGTAGTTGTCTCCTACAGATAGCCGGAGCTCTCTCTCTCTCTTTTCTATCGAAATGGCGGATGAAGAAAATGGTGGAGGATGAGGGGAATAAAAAGAGGAGGAAAGGGAAGTTGGAGAAGGAGTGGAGGGAATGGAGTGGTGGAGGAAGTGGTGGCTTGGAGTGGAAGACAAGTAGAGGGAGAAGAAGTAAAAGGTGAATAAATAAATAAAATAATAAAATAATATAAGTAGGCTACTAAAAATAAAAGAGAAAATAAAGGTAAAAGGAAATATTAAAATGAAATAAATTAAAAAAAATAAATAAATGTAAATAAATAATTAAAATAAATAATAATAATAAAATAAATAAAACAAAAATCCGAAAATAATAAAAAAATGGGGTGACACGTGGCGGCTCCAGGAGCCACCATGTGTTGCTTCCAGAAAATTCAAAAATTAAATGTAAAGAAAAATAAAAAGAAATAACAAAAGAGCTTAAATCAAAAAGTGTCAACATGAAAGTCGCTCGTCTCGACGAGATCAACAACTTTCGTGAAGGGTCAAAAATCAAAAGAAGTCATCTGTACAAAATGTATTTTTGGGTGGTACCTTATAGATATAAAATGCCGCATTTTATCTTTTCTAATTTTTTGTCATTTTTAAATTCGATATAAATTGAAATAAAAAAAAGAAAATATGAAATTAATATTTACAACTTAATCTAATTTTTTTGGATTTTTAATAATTAAGAAAATAAAAGGATAAAATGGAAGGGCATTTTTGTCAATATGTACGATATACAATAGGGCCTAAAACCTAAGTTTCACATACGATCTCTGATTTTAATGGAATCAGTCTTGTTTTGAAGGTCTTGATTGTATATTACTTTAAAAGTAAGTAGACCTAAATCGGACATTGTATGAGAGAGATATGCGTATTTTAAGGCTCCTAGTTTCAAACTTGGATTGGGGTTTTATTGGTCAATTTTACAAGTTAGTATTTTTGATATTTTCTTTAATTAGTGTTATTAATATATACACTATGGAGTTGATTTTATTGGATTTGGAGTTAGTATAAAATATATACAAATAGATGAAATATGGTGAATATACAAGTGATTTTTACAAGTGAATTTGGGCTTCTTATTTAATGCAAATATGAATGCTAAAATGCAAATATTATTTATGCATGCATGAAAGCTAATTATGCAATATAAGTAGAAATATGCATATAATTACTGGGGAAAAAAGCTCTATTTTCAACTTTTAGAGTGATGACTCACAGATTCATCATCAAGGCGCATCCTATGGTTGAGGGCGAGACACATATCGGCAGGATATGCAGGATATCATCAAGGCGCATCCTATATGTATAAAAACACTATGATTTTTGCCTTTGTTATTTTTTTATTTTTATTTTATTCAATGACTCAAATATATACAATGATTTATCTGGTTTTTATTTACATTAGTATAAGCTAGGGGGTTAGTATCTGCAAATTAAGATGATGAAATCGAGTATCATCACCCTCCATGTCTATATAGCCTTACGATCACCTTCATAGCCATGTCATTTTATTTGCAAGAAATTCGTCTTTCGCTTGGACTAATACTACAGGACAAATCGGCTTCAATGATCGAAAAATAGAAGCAAACTCCGATCTCCTTTTTTCCTCTGGTAGCACTTCCTCGATCGAGATTATTCTAGACTTTTCCATCTTCTTCGAGCAACCATCATCGTCGCCAAAGTCCAACGGAGGTGCTTGGACCTTTTGAGATCAAGAAGAAGTAACACGGAGCTATAGCCAAGTCGATGGAGTCCAACCTTGTTGCCCCCGCGTAAGGAGGAGCACAAGAACAACAGAGTAGCAGCTACTGTTGATCTCGCTTAATTGGGCGAGATCGAACGGTCTCATATCAGCCACGTTGTTCTCCAAGGCAGCGATTCGACCCTCAGACTCGAGTGTCGAGCCTAAATTCGAGCCACAAGCTGAAGCATCAGGAGAAGACACTTATCCCGAGCCTCCTTGATTGGGCCTGCTCTATCACATGATCTACACGTGCGGGTTGAAAATTTGCAGTAAAAATCCAACTATTTCTGGATATTATAGATAAGTTCTCCTGCCTATTCAACATTTTCTTGTTAGCCCTTGCGTATTTTGTTATTTACATATTAGTCCATGTCAGTACTTATATGTAATAAAACTTGGAAGTTTTTATTGCAGTTGTACCCCTGGATTCTATGTTGCATATCTTGATATCCTGAAGTCCAATTAATGTGATTTTGGTTTCGTTTTAAAGCTAGTTTAGCACTTTACCTTTAGCAGCATGTGTGGTTGTTTTTTATTAGCATTTCATGCATTGATTGTTAATGTTTAAAGGCCTTGTTTAATTAATGTATCAATTATACCCCTTTAAGCATATGAGTCTTTAAGATTTACTATTTTTGAATGTGAATCATCTTTGCATCATTAAAAGTCATATTTGTTGATTAAATCATTAGAGTGGAGATGAGATAGGATTTTTAGATTAACTTCTTTTTATTGAAGTGATTTCCTAAGGAATTAATTCAGGGTATTTTTATTAATCATCCAAGTTACCTGTTATGAGTTTTAAGCGTTGATCTCCTATATGTCTTATTTGTGAATTTATGTTTGCATTTAATTTAGTGGTATAAAAGATGTGTTAAAACTCTATGTTGATTGTGTAATGTACATCAGCTCGAAGTAATAAATCCCTAAATTATTGTCTAAAATTAATTGTTCTCTAAATTTAATCATTAAAGTTCTCGCATCCTTGTGTGCGACCCTGGACTTCCTAGGTTATAAATTTTAGACGAGAACCTCATCACTGAGATTTCTCTTAGTTCTGTATGAGATGCTAAGTGTCCGTGCTACATTGGATCTCTCTTAATACATGCATTTAGCGCTTCATAAAATACCTAAGGGTAATATGATCATAAACGATTGTATAACCATCCATTCCGAGGGAGTGATAAAATATGTTTGGGTTTTAGTGACTCCTCTCAGTAGAGAGGTGATCTCATCTTGGTTCAAATGTTGGACAGTGATCTGAATGTGATTCGGATGCAATAAGACCATTAAATTTATGGCCTTGACCTAATCAAGCATCTACGAGAGGTCCCCGAGATCTAGATATGATATTTGATCTCAATATCCAAATCATTATACGTGGAACGTATAATCGCCATGTCCTTATCTTCAAGTATCCACGAAGAAAGCGCATTATTTGTAAAAGAGTTCAAGAATAATTCCAGCGTTAAATTATATCCAAGCTTTGAGAAATGGATAACTAAATGTGATTTAATTATCTTAAATAATGTGAATGAGATTAATGTTATTTAGTTGAATGAGAAAGATGATCTGAGATAATTAAATACGATTTAATTATCATGGATATGAATAATGTGGATAGTATTATCCATGTTATTCATATATATTATAAATATAATTTATAATATATAAAAGAGTGATATTTGTAAATAACATTTATAATTTAAATGTTGATGTAAATTGGATTCACATTGGACATTTTATTGAAAATACAATTTACATATCATTTTGGGATGTGAATGTGATTCACAAATTTCCATTGACATGATTCTAACGTTCACAAAATAATTATGAATTATTTGTGTGAATAAATTTACAACAAATGTTGTTGCAAATATTTGAAGAAAATCATGGAATATCAAATTCCATGTATTAGGAGAAGGAAGGCACCCTTCCATGTTGGGAGGGTGGACGACCACCAAGTCCTAACTAGAATTGGTGGCCGTACCCCCTCTTTTGGAAGGAGGCTTTCCTCCTTCCTATTTTTCCAAGGTGGATTGATTTAATTGAGATTAATTTATATTGATTATTATTCAATATATATTTAGTTTAATTTTTGTATTTTTACAATAAAATTATGGTCATTGAAAGAAACAGAAATCAATGTGAATCATTGGATTTGTGGTGTCCATGGATTGAGATCCATGGACTCCCAAAATATTATAAAAGAATAGGAAACCCTAGCTCTTCTTTTACACATACAAGAATTGCAAGTATTCTCTCTCTCTCTCTCTCTCTCTCTCTCTTATCTCACACACATGCTCTCTGTCTCTCTCTCTCTAAGTGGTTGTCCACTTGGAAACCCTACAGAGACCACCGTCATC
Organism: Ottelia alismoides; assembly: GCA_037367405.1. NCBI lineage: Eukaryota > Viridiplantae > Streptophyta > Magnoliopsida > Alismatales > Hydrocharitaceae > Ottelia > Ottelia alismoides. The sequence goes on along the minus strand of JAZKJV010011494.1, from coordinate 52,348 downwards.
ACTACGTCGGTGTGTTGCTACTTCGACTACTCATAGATCTCCATCTCCTTCGGTGCACTTCGATCGTGAAGAAAACGCTGGACCTATGAGATGAGATCAAGAGATTTGCCACTTGGGTCAACACTTTGGATTGTGAGAAGCATGTGGTTCATAGTCATGCTTACAAACGTCTCTTCAGTCGGATCAGACTTGAGACAGGAAGTCTCTTACGTTAGAGACTACGATCACAACTACGCTTCAAGAGGTAATCCTTAATCGTGTATGTGTTTTGATGAAACGATCCAAGAAGTGTTCTTGGATCATGTGGTTTCATCATTTATAATTTTTAAATTTCGTTGCACCGAGCAACTAGCGCTAGTAGTCGCTCCAATTGCAAATGATGCGATCTTCACGCTTCAGTGGTGTGCTTAAGGATCTTCCCATATCCTTCACATCAAACACAAAATACTATCCCCATTTCCTTATAATAATCAATCCTAATCATTTCAAATTTGATCTACACATAACATATACGATTACACCATTTAAGATTATATATACATTGATCCACTCCTGATATAATTTCCTCCATCTAAAAGCCGTCCACTTAAGATACATCTAAACATATAAAACCATACTAAAGATCCATCAATCAAATAATCATTAAGAAAACAATTAATTTAATCCATACAATCGAAAATTGAAAACAAAAGCCTTGGAATGGCTTTGCAATTGAAAAGAGATTATATTTGACAAGAATTATAAGGTAAAAACATGAACAAAAATGAGGATCAAAAGAATTTATAACGAGCATTCACCTTGATTTTGATCGCTCCAATTGATCTACCAACCTTGGGACTCTTTCAAACTTTAGACCTTCAATTTGGAAGATGGTGATTTCTGTGGGTATGAAAGACAGTGGCAAACCTCAAGCGGTTGAAAGGCTAAAGTATTCTCCTTCTCCGGAAATCTAAATGGTAAGCCTAGTCACCTTTCCACATTTAGTCCCACCTAAAATACCCCCACTCCAAATTTCAAAATTTAAACGTCGTCTGAAACTCGACACTTTCTCGATCTTTAATATAGTTACAAGTAAATGAAAAGAACCAACTTAGTATACTTAATTCAAAATCTAGGGTTTTAATTGATGAATTGCACTATCCAAATAACGATCAATTTGTAACCAATACCTAATTGAGAATAAGTTGTATTACTATAAGACTTCACTTTCAAGTATTCCACTAACATAATTTGTATTTGTCATTCCATAGCAAAATAATAAACTAGTTCTTGTATTAATCTACCTGACAACACTTGATCGAAATCAGCTGGTCTTGTGGTTACTCAAATTTTAGCTATCTAAGTATGTTTGATTAACATTCAGAAATGTTTTACTAGTGATCTGCAGATAAGTCTTATATTGATACCTTTTAAAACTTTATGTTTTACTTAAAAGTTTGCAATTATACCCTCCTGTTCTAAGGTTAACATATTTTTTGTCATTTGGTTAGAACTTCGCTCTTATAATTTTGTCTTGAAGATGAACCCATGACCTTTAATATGGGATTTGTTTCATGTTTCTTGGAGCTATATTGACTGAGCTATAAAATTTGGAGCTTGAGTGTTACATGGAGCTTGTTTAATGTATATTAATTCATAGTATGATGTTATTTTTCAGATCTTTGGATATTATAAGGGGTTTAATCTGTATAAACATTTGGGATGGAGTCTTTTGAATAATATTGAAACGAGTAGGAAATGAATTAATTTGGAGTTTGCTTGTTGTGTTTTTAGTTACTTCATCTTCAAAAATAAAAATACTCTCATGTGTGTCTCACATTTCTATATATTTATTGATTTTCAAGAAAATTTTGGAGATGGATAGCTATTTTTAAAATTTGAGAAACTCCATTTTTTTTCTTGATTTTAGTTACTGGTGTTTAATTTATTTCTCTTACTTAGAAAATTCTAAATTTTATAGGTATAATATGTGCGTATAGATACACTTCAACTATTTTTAGTTTGCATTTTTATGCTTCTACACATTAAAATAACAAAAACGTCGCAAAACTACCCAAAATAACTAAAAATTTCACATAATTTATAAAATTACAAAAAAAAATTAATGTTTTGGATTTCCTATTGTCCATACTTTACAGTAAAAATAATTTTGAAATATTCAGGAGATATTTTGACAAAGAAATATATTTTTGAAATCCACCTTGTTTTGTCTTTAAGTTGTTTTCAAACTTTTATTTTGTTATCTTTTATTTTAATAAGCTGATTATTTTGAAAAACAAAAAATATAAAATACATAAAAATACAAAAAAATCTAAAAAATTATGAGAAATTAGATTTATTAAAGCATGTATTTATTGAAAATATTATCGTGTTTCATGCATCCTTTTACCTTGTATTCCAATGCCTAGTTAGGATAAAAATATGCCGTCCTTAAAAAGACAACACTCATAAAGGCACGTATACCCTAAAGTAATAATAGATGGGAACCTAATCTGGTATGATGTACGATAATACAATTATTCACAGGGACCGCCAAATTATGGAGTGTCCACGGTTTTGAAGTCATAAAATGGGATCTTTTTTTATCAATCTCTTAACTAATCCCCTAATTGGACTTGAGTGTTGGGATTAATCAAAATAGAAAGGATTTGAGAAAAGGGTGAGATTAATATGTAAGAACTCCATTCATCGCTTTTCCGGCTCCTTGTCCGTGTTTTTTTTTTAATGCACCAGTGAATCATCTCATCCTACTTACCAACATGTTATATAATTCATTCACTATTTAAGTCACTTTTTAATCTATCTTGTTTATATTTTTTTTGCTTTTGGTGTACCTTGGATACTATCTTTTGTGATTGTATACATTTTTAACTGATTCTTTTATATACTTTGGAATGGGATCAATTAGCTAATGTTTATTTAATATTTTTTCCTTATAAATTATAAAATCAAATTGTTAGCCATTTCATATACTAAATTATGTAAAATATGTGTATCAAATATGGAATTGGAAAAACTGCTACCGTATCAAGTGAAATTGGGGATGCAAGATCACCGAAACTATATTTTGTGTCATTGCATTGTCTTCGGATAATTTGCAACTTTTCTTTTACAACTAGATATTGAACATATACCTTTCAAAAAAAAGATATTGAACTAGTCAGATTCTTGTAGCATCTTACCTTAACTTTATCTTTCTTTTTAAGATTTCACAATTTTCTCATTGTCTCTCTATATATCACTTATATATTTTCTACTTTCTTATCAGGTGAGGAGAAAATGTTGACATGATCTTGTAATCTTCGTGTTACTCGATCTCATCTTTTTGTACATCTTTTCTATACAAAATAATCAAATTATTTTGTGTCGAAGCATTTTTAAGAGTTATCAATTGTTTGTCTCTTTCCCTGAGAAAGTGGATGTTGCAATAGTTATATGACTTAAAAAATCAAGAAAATGTTATGGATTTCTCATAAATCGTATCCCTCTCCTCGCAAAACTCCTTTTTTATTGTTTCATCCATGCCATCTTTGAAAGCATACACACAAATGATCTTCGATTTCTACTCACAAAGTCATTTGAATCATCCTTATTTGATCTTTAAACATCCTGCACTCTCATTTGAGATTTTTATAAGGATGGCAATCTGATTCCAAGATTATTTTCTCATGCGAGAATAAGAAATTAATCTTTCTCCTAATCATTGTGTCCATTACAACAATAGCTTGTTGGCGAAAGTATCAATACTCCAAATCCACAACTTGTTAAACTCGCCCAACTTCTTCTCTTTCGAAATCCATCCACTAAAATGTGTAGATCTTTGTCTTAGTTTCTTTACTTACATAATTTACTCACCAATCCTTGCAAAAGATCAAGTCTTAGCATAATCGCGCACTATAGACAGTTTTAAACTTCTCAAATCTGAAATAGACGGTTAAGTGAAACATCCAAACAACAGTATTCAATAATTCACTAGTCTTAACACCCAATAACACGTAAAAAAAGCAAAGCTTTCCGCTTTCTGCATAGATTATGGCTGAAGGGAGCATTGATTCAGATACACTCTTCTTTTTTTTGCTTGGTAAGTATACTATATATTCCCAAAAACCAAAAAGAGGTTACAAAAAGTTACAAAGATATGGGCTCATAGAGCAAGCCCGTATAGCAAACTATGAACTTGGAAAGTCAAAAATACACAAAAAAGAGCTGTTCCAGGGAGGAGGCAAACTCAAACAACCAGCTTAGAATTTGATGGCTCTGAAAGTGTTGATGATGCCGGAAATTAAACGATCGTGGTTGCAGCAACCCTTGTTTGACCACCGGCTATTTCGCTCTCGCCAAATGTGCCAAACCGCAATAGCAAGGAGAGTAGACAAGGAGGTACGCACAGCCCTTGAAGACAAGTTGAGAATCCAGTTAACCAATTCATGCAAATCATTCCCCACGGGCGACAGGTAGCCAAAATGGTGACACACGCCATGCCAAACCGAAGCAGCGTACGTGCAATGGAGGAGAAGGTGAGCGTGTGATTCCTCCTCAGTCGAGCATAGCCCACAAGTTGTTGGAAGGTCCAAACCGAAGGAGTTAAGGCGATCAGTGGTAGGAAGCTTACCAAGGTATGCTCTGTAGAGGGTAAAGGCGAAGGAAGGAGGAATATGGCGATCCCAAATCACAGAATGCCACTGGACGTGATCAACACGAGGTCGCAGGAGATCGTAGGCACTCGCAAAAGAATAACCGGAGGGCGAGTGGAGCCAAGAAGCCGAAGGAGTGTCACCCCGAATGACTTGCCTCAAAAATAGGCCTCATAGCTAGCATTTTGCGCCACTGGATGGAGGAGCAGGAGGTAGGCGAACAATCCCAGTAGGAGCCGTTTGATAGGTACTTAGCACGCATATAATCGGCCCAAATCGAAGTATCGGCCGAGAGGAGTCGCCAAACCCAAGAGGCGATCGCAGTTTTGCGGATAGTAAGCGGGGAGAGAAGACCAAGGCCCCCTTCCCTCTTCGGAAGACAAAGTTTGCTCCATGCAATATCATGTCGATTCTGTCCCCAAAGGAATTGAGCACAAATTTTTTCAATGCGCCTGACAGCAGTCAAAGGGATAGTAATGCCAGCCGCCCAATAGAGAAGAATGCCACGGATCACCGTATTTAGAAGTTGAGCTCTGCCAGCCATAGATAAACATCTTGCACTCCAGCCATTGATAAGGGACCTAATTCGGTCCTCGAGAACACGCGAGTCACAGCAGCGGTTATAGGTTGAGGCCATCGGGAGTCCAAGATAAGTTGCGGGGAGGTGTTTTTGTAGCATCCCAGTTAGAAGGGTGGCTGAGAATTCCAAATCAGCCCCTCTTGGCATGTATATCTTGCTCTTCCTGTGATTTAATTTGAGGCCCGAGACCATTTCGAAATCCTGAAGGATGTCGCGGATGAAAGAGAGCGAGCGGAGGGAACCCTTACAAAAGAATAGGAGGTCATCCGCATAGATTAGATGCGAAGGCGCCTTTGTACGGCCACGCCCCAACGGGAGATAGCAGCCATTCATGGCGGCAATTTCGACCAAGGAAGAGAGTGCTTCCATAGAAACTGTGAATAGAAGGGGACTAAGGGGATCCCCTTGGCGCAAACCCCTTTTACCAGTAAATAATCCATTGGGAGAACCATTGATTAAGATGGAGAATGAGGCCGTAGTAATGCAGTTCTTAATCCACGCTATCCAAGAAAGGCCGAAACCCATGGCTGCGAGAGCATCAAGAATAAAAGAGTGTTCAATTGAATCAAATGCTTTGGAAATGTCAATCTTAAGACATGCATTGCTGTAAGAACCTCTTCTATCAAAGCCGTGCAAAAGTTCATTTGCCAAGCAGACATTGTCACTGATTAGCCTTCCTTTAATGAAGGCGGTTTGGTTAGATGAAATGAGGGACGGTAGTACAATAGCAAGCCGGCTGGCCAATATCTTTGCAAATATCTTATATACAATATTGCAACCGGATATTGGCCGGTAATCTCCGATAGAGGCAGGAGTTTGGACTTTAGGGATAAGAGTAATAAAAGTATGGTTAACTTCTCTAACCATACCTCCACCGTTGTAGAGGAAGCGCATTGCATCCAAGATAGCTTCTTTAAACAAATGCCAATGGATCTTGAAGAATTTAGCGTTGAAGTTATCCGGGCCAGGAGCTTTGGCCGAGCCAATGGATGATAACGCCTCCCAAACTTCCGTATCATCGAACGGTCTATCAAGCCAAGATCTGGCATCCTCGGTAAGGTACCTTCTCGGTGGAGGGGGGGGCGGCCTCGAAGTTTCAACAACAGGGGGGGCAAGAGATGAATGAAGTGATCTTTAGCCGCCGTAGCGACCTCATCCTGGCGCACAACGACTTTGCCATCCGGGTCCAAGACATTGGAAATGAAGTTCCTAGAGCAACGAGAAGTGGCAGTGAGATGGAAATATTTAGTATTGCGATCACCAAGATTTAACCAGTCGACTCAACTTTTTTGCCGCCACAAGGATTCCAAATCCTCTTCCAAATTCAACAAATAGCTCTTAACATCGATTTCGAGCTGCGCAAGAAAAAGATCAAGGGGCTCATCTGCAAAACCGGTCGAAGTAGACACAAGGAAAGCTTTCGCACTTTTTTTCTCGGTAGTAGCATTGGCATGTTCCGAGGCCCATCCCTTGAGCGCCATCTTAATGTTTTTTAATTTCTTAGCACGGCAGAAAAGAGGATTACCAAATACCAGGATGGCCCAAGCATTCAAGACAACATCCATGTACCCGGGTCGATGGATCCAATAGTCGAAGAATCGAAAGGGGGCTTCTTAGAAGGCTTGGGGCAAATATGGATCGTCGTCAGCAGATGATCCGAGTGTGGCAGAGGAGAGTAGTTAAGTTTGGCGGTTGGCAAGGAGGAGATGAAATCCTCATTGGCCAGCGCTCGATCCAAACGAGCCACAATGTGCCCTGACCCCATCGAGCCATTATTCCAAGACCAGTGATTTCCATTTGCCTCCAGATCCGATAAGCCACAATCCACCGCGTAGTCATTGAAATCCTCCATAGAAGCTCTAGCGGTTGTGCGACCACCCAAGCGTTCACTGGAGAAACGAACCGCATTGAAATCACCGACGACCAACCATGGGCCATAGATACCAGCGCTAATATCACGCAAGTGTTGCCAGAGTTCCTTGCGCAGACTTTGAGTGTTCTCCCCATAAATCACGGAGAGATAGATAGAGAAGCCACCCTTGCTTTTGCAAAGAACAGATAAGGCTTGGTTGTGAACGCCCACAAGCTCACAAGACCAAGAATTAGTGTTCCACAGGAAGTATACGCGGCCGAGGCCCGTATTGTTATGCACCACTTTCCAGACAGGAGGGATAGAGTTCTCGAAATGGCCCCTACTTGCAGGCCTAATTTTAGTCTTCACAAGGCCAATAAGCTCGGCATTGGAGAGGAGAAATTCTTTGAACAACGCTTTGAATTTCTGGGGCTTATTGAGCCCATGAGTGTTGCAAACAAGAATGGACATTATAAGGCTGCTATTGATGGGTTGTTGGCCCGGCCTTTAGCTTTCATTTGTGCCTTAGTAGGCTTCTTTTTCTTATGAGTGGTCGTAACCCATGCTGGGTTGACTTCAGAAATAATAAGAGGTCCATCAGGGACCGTGGTTTGAATACCATGACCCTCCATAGAGGGAGAGTTGAGGTCAAAGGCTCGCGCGCCGGAGGAATTCATCGCGCTACCCGGCCTTCTGCTAGAGGAAGCCATTTTATGCAAGATACTTTTGGTGCCGAAGCCAAATGAAGGTGTCTTAGTGCCAGTATGATGCCTTTTGGCACTCTTGCCCAATGGGACATTATCATCCGAGGCACAGTTAGCGATATCAGCACTCGTGTCCTCCGAGGCCAATGGGACATTATCATCCGAGGTATCAATAATAACTGGAGGAATTGATAGATCTGGGTTCTCAGTGCCCGTGGCCTCCTAGGCACAGTTAGCGATATCAGCAGCATTTGAAGGTGCGAGGTTATCGCAAGAGTGCCCAAAACAGTGAGTGGGGATGGCTGAAGTGCCTTGATCAGCAGTCAGCAACGTGGCAGCGAGCACGCTAGCAGGCAACTCCGGGGTAGTAAAGGGGCAATGCATGGTGGCATACCCGAAAGCAACACAATTGTGGCATTTAGGTGGAACCCATTCCAACTCCACATCCACCATTTGGCGTAGACCTGAGTAGAATACAAGGGGTACTTTCGAAGGGATGGTTTTGGAGGCGTGAACGGAGACGCAACATCGTGCATACTCAAGGTTTCTTCCCGATGCGGTTGCCGCATCCATAAACAGCGGAACACCAATTAGGCTAGCTAATTTGTTCAAAATGAGCTCATTACAGTGACCGAGACTCAAACCATGGAACCGGATCCACAAAGGGATTTCCGATAACAGGTTCTTCTCAAGACAGGAGACGGAGTCCCATCTCTTGAGGACCATAAATCGACCTTGATAAAGCCATGGCCCCGACGCCAAGATTCTATCGCAATCAACAGCGGAGGAAAGCTTCAAATAAAAGAATCCATTGGGTCTAGGGATGAGCTTGTACTGGCCGGATGGACGCCAAACTTTATCAGTAAAGGCAGTAAGATGCTTAATGAAAGGGCGTTTACCAAGAACATAGAACATGATGGTGTTTTCCCAGATGGAAGCAATGTTGCACGCTTCCTCTTCAGAGACGTAGGCGACCTCCTCGTCGAGAAGGGTCGGCAAAGCGAAAGATAGGGGACGGGCTTCATAGGCTGGAGTGGGTGCAGAACCACAGACGTCCCTCCAAGGGAGCGGGAGAGGCCAAAGTGTCATGGGTGGTGACGGTTGAGAAGCGTTGATCGTGGGGAACTGTAAAAGGTGGAGGTGGAGTATGAGACTGGTCACGGGAAGCGGTAGAGGGAGGGGGTGGGGGTGGGGGTTGAGTGGTGGAGGCATCAATTGCAATGGTGAAGGTAGGGATTTGCGGCGGCGGGGGAGGGTTGGGAGCGGGTGGTGGGGGAAGAGGATTAGGGTTCATTGGGATTAGGATTCAGATACACTCTTGAACAAACACAACAACTTCGACAAAAAAATGAAAAAGTACCAATTCCTCCAATTATGTCCCACTCTTTTGGGCCTACTGATAATCCCAAAATTCGATGCGGTTATATCGACTCACAAGGCGAGTCAACAGTCGGTGTTTGACCACACAAATTCTGAAATTAATCAACAATTAACCCACACTAAAGATCAATAAATTAGAAATAATGTGGAGTTAAAATTTATTTTTAACTCTGCACAACTGGTGTATAGTGTCAAGTATGCAGAGAGTTCGAACACAGGGAGCAAACAAGGTAGTTCAAGCAAAAATGAGCACAAGTGTGTGAATGTGTGTAGTGTCTACACTAAGCAAGCAAAGAAAAGAAATGTTTTTGTGGGTTTTTAAATTTTTTATTTTTTTTTTTGAAATTTTTAATGATTTTTGGACTGACACTAAAAGATAATAAAATAGACACTAGGTAAATTTTTGGGAATTTTTGGAGGTATTTTGAGATTTTTTTGGTATTTTCTAAGGTAGACAGTACACAAAAAGGTTGTTTTTGATTTTTAATAAATATGAAAATAAAATAAAATCAAAAACTAAATATATGGCGTTAAAGTACACAGGTCCAGAAGCTTAAGTTTATTTTTGTGGAATTTTTGGACTTAAAATGATCATTCAAATAAATATAACAAGCATCCAATTAATAATCAGGCCTGGCAGGGGTATATGTGCAATATTTAAAACATCCAGGGGCATACATGCAAATATCCACAAAATATTGAACTTAATATTCAACTTCTGGAACCAAAATGCAAATACAAAAGCCGCTCGGGCACGCAAACAATTTACCCCCCAGGGCACGTGACTTGCACGCGCCTGGGAAGGACTAAAATGCAATATAACAAAAGACTGGGGGTCTACTTGCAAATTATCCAAAAAGTTTACACTTCACGCCAAAATTTTTGTACTGAAACGAAATACACAAAAACCCGAGGGTGTCCTTGCAAAATGCCCACACCTCACGTGTACAGGTCACGTGAGGTGACGTGGCGGAGGACCTAAGTGCAAATAAGCAAAGTTCGGGGGTCTCTACGCAAATATTACAAAATATTTAAACTACAGACGAAAGATTACAGACTAAAAAGTAAATACAAAAGTTGCGAGGGGTAGAATGCAAAATACCCTCGCTCGGGCGCTCTGCAGGTGACGTGTGGCGCGCATCCAACGGCTGGGAGGCGATGGGCGATCCAGCGGCGGGAAGCACTCCACTTATCCACGTGGCAACACCAGGGCGGCCGATGACGGTTGGGCGATGCACGGTCTGGATTAGATCTCCTCCGATGATCGGACGGCAGGCACGTGGGGAGATCTAACGGCTCCCATGCGATCTGGGGCTCCTCCTGGATCCGACGGTTCTGGCAGCAGAGGGAAGAACTCGGAGGAGCTCCGGTTGGGCGAACTTCTCCGAGCTCCTCCGTCCAGCTACGGGGACGATCGGGCTTGCAAATCGGTCGAGGACGCTCCTGCAGGTGTCAGCTGACGTCTGGGAGCAACAAAAGCCACCGGTGGTCGCCGGTGCTCTCGCACGGAGGTGGCGGAGCTGCAAGGCCCCAGGTGCTCCGGCGAGAGGGCAAAATCGCTCCAGAAACTTCGATGGGCTTCAATACCTGCACCAAAAAGTTAGGGAGGTCGAGGGCAAAATGCCTCGACCTCGGGTGGCTCTCGAAATGGACGGGGAGGCGAGATAGGCACTCGCCGGAGTTGCGCTCCGGTGAGGTGATCGATTAGGTGAGGAAGTGATCGATTCGACGCGGGGTAAAGGGGGAAATGATCCTAATGTTAACAGGAACAAGATGGAGAAAGAAAGGGGATGAATGGCAGCCTCGATAGCCAAAAGCCAGAGGGTGAATACCTCACGGGGGTACCCGCCGGAGGTGATGGTGGAACACGCCCAGCTCGCATGCCTCCGCCTCTTCGAAGGTGCAGACGAAGAGCTGTCACCTCCACGTTGCTGAGCGACTCCAAAGAGGGGGGAAAACTGGATGAAATGCGGTTCAAAAATCAAATTGGGATTCAAAATTGGTTTTTAAAGGGTTGACGGAGGGCTCCATTGACCAAGGCGTATCTGGAGCAGCAGTGATTCGACGCCCGAAATGATCCAAGGGCGTGAAAGCTCTATGTAAGGGCTAAAAAAGTTGTGAAGGTCGATTCATGGAAGGATGAAAGGATTGGCCTCGAAAATAGGTTGAAAACAAGGTCAAATGCATCTCTGACACAGCCCAGACCTGGGGCAGAGAGTTGACCTGCGGTCAACTGCTGCTGCCCCCTGGTTGGTCCACGTGGACCAACCAGAAAAAGGCCTGAGGAAAAAAAATGAAAAATTAATTAAAAATAGATAATGATTTTATTGATTTTTGGTTATTAAATAAAAAATATTTATTATTTTATAAATTATTTTATTATGATTTTTATTTATTTTTATTAGACATATTTTTGCAAGTTTGCATTTGTACCCCTATATAGGTATAATATCTACATACTATATTCTTTTATTTTTATTTTGAGTATTTTAATTTTATTATTTTCATTTCTTATTTTCTAAAATTATGAAATACTTTTATCTATACAAATATATTTTTATTTTATTTTTCTGGTATGTTTTGTATATTTAGTAAAATACAAGTGTATTTTATATAGGTATAAGTATAGGTAATGTACCAATGTATTGAAAATATACAACTGTTTTTATTTGTATTTTATTTATATTTTTATTCTGATTTTAATACACATACTTATTATAAGTAATGTTTACAAAATTATAAACATATAAAAATGAATAAATAATAAATAAATAATAAATTGAATATTTTATTCAGTACAAATACACAATAGGGGTCCAAAACTCAACTTTCAAACCGTAGCTCCGCCAAATGCGAAACCACTGCAATTGGATAGATTATTTTATTCTATATACAATTAAAGGTGAGTACACTGCATTTGGAGTTGTCGTTTGTGAGATACGGGTCTGGGAAGTTGGGATTTTGGATTCTTATTCAAACCATAACTTTTCCTCTGTACATTCTTTTCTGTGAAATCAATTTTGTATTTTTCTTTATAAAATTATCTACAACTTTCATGTACAAAGTTTCTTTATTTGATGAATAAAAAGTGGAACCAAAAATAGGTCCCAAAATGAATAAAGAATGAATAGATTGTATAGGTATTTTCTCTGTGTTTTTGACCTTATCTCCCCCTACTTTATTCCTTGTCGACCTATTCGTCAAGATGCCTAGGTCTCGGGGGTTTTGGGTCATAAAATATTTACAATATTTTATTCTTTTTCTTTTCTTTATTTATTCTATAATTTTGGCCTTAATTACAGTAATTTACACACTGTTGAGATGCACATGCATGAATGCTAAGATGCTTGATTTAAGGCTATTTACAGGCATTTGCTAGGGTTTTAGGTGCCAAAATGATAGAATAAAGATGATGAAATGTGGATTCATCATCCCCCTATACTTTACCTTTGCTAGTCCCTAGCAAACACTTATGCAATAAGTGCAAAAGAAAAGAAAGAAAAGAAACAGAAGAACGTGGATTTTATTTGATTATCAAACTTGTCTTCACAAAATCAAAGTTTGGAGCTTAAGTCGGACCTTTGAAGATTTAGTGCGGGCGGAACCTTAGTGAGAACCGTGTTTGAAATCCAACAGTCCTTGAGAATCCCAAAACTCTGCTCAAGTCTCCTCAATAGCCAGGTCAGAAATATCTCAATTCATACGCAAACTCTTACGACTGTGAATCTGACTTGTACAGTGTAAGTGATGGTGGCTCTCCCCAACTAGAATGACAAAGAAATTGACTTCTCCAGTACGACAACCCAATGATTCCCCTATCCAGCAACTCCATCCTCGAGGAGCGGGGTATTCCCTTCTAAGTTCAAGTGGCAACCAGCTCAAGAGGAGGGGGTGAAGAGAAGAATGGACGGTAGCCAGTGTAGCTACCTATCCTTGGATGCAAGACCAGTGTAGTCAAGTCATCCTGCTGCAGGCTCACATGATATGACTTTGGAACTCAAGCTTGCTTATTGACTTTGTACATACTTGCAGGCTTTTTATTTTTGTACGTGCCTGAACATTTTTTTTTTGAATACTATATACAGCAGCATTTACATAAGGAGTTTTTCCTCTTGAGCCAGTAGACTATCCCTCTTTTGAAGCTTTATCGCAACCCACAGCCTCCTGTCTTTAGACTTCCTAATCACTGGACGGGTTGGGGTGCACTTCCCTCCCTAGAGGAGGACAAATGTTTCCACTTGTGTGCGTCTCATACCGGCAAATCCGATCCCCTCACCACTCTAACTGAGTTGAGCCATGTGAAAGGTGCAGGTGTCCAAGTTAGGTCATTATCAACAAGAGTCGTGCGTGTGCTTCGAAATACTCTACTTAGGCAGTCAAGAATCCATTGAACCAAGTCTCGTGATCCTCAAGGAATTAAGTCAACTAGACCTGAAGTACCTCAAACCCAGTTCCTATAAGGTTCCTGTTATTAGGTAGCTTTTAAGGTCCAATCAAGCTCCAATCTTCGGATTTTTCTTAGACTTGTTCAACTATCAAACTCAATCCGAAAAATGCGAATGCTATGCAATGCAATGCAGAAAATATTTTTGTGATGCAATTTTCAAGATTTTGAACTTTTTATGGATTTTTGAAAAGATGATGATGATGCATATGCAGATGCAATTTTTTGTGTTTTTCAAAAAGATTTTTCAAATCGTTTTTGGATTTTAATTTTGCAAATGTTTTTGGGATTTTTGAAAAGAAAAAGTTTTGGCTGAAAACTAGGTTAAAATATGTACACGGGAGTGCTTCTTATATCTACAAGAAGTGGATCTTAGAATTTACAAGGGTAAGTGGTCAATTTTATACATATATATATAGTGGATTTTTGGTGTGATGTGAATATTCCTCAAACTTATTTGAAAACAATTTGCACACAATTTTTGAAAACTATAGTCCAAAATAGTTTTTACAAACATTTTACACACATTTGAAAATCATTTTGCAAAGGTTTTCAAAACAGTATATATAGGTTTTTCAAATCGTTTTTGCAACCATTTTTCAAACCATTTTGCAAATCATTTTCAAACATTTTTATTTCACACAAAGAAAAGAAGTTTTACAAAACACACATTTTCACACAGGTTGAAAACACGAAACAAAATATTTTCAAAAATAGTTTTCAATAGATGTTCACAAAGATTTTCAAACTATTTTTCAAACATTTTGCAAAAAACATTTTCACCTGATTTATTAATCAGTAAATACAAAAAGAATTTGAGGAATAATCACATCTTTTTATTAAAGATTTTTAATGAATTTTAAAGAATTATTAGCCATATTTATTAAGAAAATATGAAAGTACGAGTTATGGCTAAAGTATATACGTAGTATATACGACCCCCCTATACTTAGCTTGAGCTATGTCCTCATAGATCGGAGAGAAAAGAGAAGACATAACTCGTACTAAATATAGACAAGTTTACTAATAAAGAATAAATGAATGAATGAATCAACGAATGAGAAGTTGACCGCCCCCCCCTATACTTAGGATCAAATAATCCTAAGTATAGCAGACTGTGCACAAAGCAGGGAGGGTCAAGGGTGGGAATGAACAGATCGTACTCAGATTGTCTCCCCCTATACTTAGGGTAAGATATCCCTAAGTATAGACAATAAGAGGAGACAATGGAGAGGATCAAAAAGAATAGAAAAACTCGGGGTGCCAACCCCCCTATACTTAGGACAAAGTACGTCCTAAGTATGGAAAACTGTCTACAAGGGCGGCACCTTTTCGGTAGATAAAGACGATAAAAGAGGAAAAGAAGAAAAGAAGAAAAGAAGAAAATAAATCAACAGAAAACAAAGTGATATAAACAGATGGATCTGTACAGCGGAAGATAGATTTGATCACCATGTATGAGATGTAGATGATGAGAGTCAAAGGACACATCTCATACCAGAAGAATGGGGGCAACGTCAATGGTCGGCGGATCATGATCAAGATATAGTTTCAGGCGTTGACCATTGACGCGGAAGGTAGAGGAAGATGACGGTTCGGATATGTCGATGCTGCCATTGTCATGTACCTTCCTGACCACATACGGTCCTTTCCACTTGCTCTGTAACTTCCCTGGAAATAACTTTAGCCTGGAATCAAACAACCATACTCTCTGATCTGGCTCAAACTGTTTATGGCTGATATGCGAATCATGCCATGTCTTCACTTTCTCTTTGTACTGTAGGCTGTTGGAGAAGGCTGTATCTCTCAATTCCTCCAGGGCTGCCAATTCTGCTCTTCTCTGGTCTCCTATACTCTCGGGATCTAAAAGCAACTCAGTAACTGCCCAAAAAGATTTATGCTTGATCTCCACTGGCAAATGGCACGGCTTGCCATAGACGAGACGAAAGGGAGATGTCCCCAATGGATTCTTGAAAGATGTCCGATAAGCCCACAAGACCGAGTCCAAAAGCTGTGACCAATCCTTTCGGTCTGGGCGGACAACTTTCTGCAAGATAGTCTTTATCTCTCTATTCGATACTTCGGCAAGACCATTAGTCTGAGGGTGATAAGGAGTGGCAACCCGATGGTCAATGCCGAACTCGTCTGCAAGGGCCCTGACTTTGTCATTGATGAAGTGAGACCCCCCGTCTGAAATCAAGACTCTAGGTACTCCGAACCGTGAAATGATATTTTTCCTCAAAAATTTGCATACGGTTTTAGCATCTGCGGCTCGGGCGGGGATGGCCTCAACCCATCGGCTGACATAATCCACAGCGAGCAAAATATGCTCGAATCCCTGACTCTTAGGAAATGGGCCCATGAAATCAATCCCCCATGCATCAAAAACCTCACAGAAGTGAATGGGTTGCATGGGCATCATGTCTCTCTGTCCGCAGGTTCCCATTTTCTGACAATCAGTACATCTCTTCACGAACTCATCAGAATCCTTGAAGAGAGTAGGCCACCATAGGCCGGATTGAAGCACCTTCTGTGCTGTCCTTTTTCCAGAATGATGTCCTCCTGCCTCAAGCTTGTGGCAGTATGTGAGGACGCTATGTTGCTCTTCTTGAGGAATGCACCTCCTCCAGATACTATCTCCTCCTTCGTGATAAAGGACGGGATCCTCCCAATGGTAAAACTTGGCCTTAGCTAGGAAGGTCTCAAGTTTCTGCCTGGGCCAACCCTGAGGGACTGTCTTGGCAACAAGATAGTTTACAAAGTCAGCATACCACGGGAGTGAGGTGACAGCCAAGATCGCCTCATCTGGGAATGTCTCTGTGATAGGTGCGCTGGGCTCAGATTCCTCGAGATTCTCCAATCTGGAGAGATGATCCGCCACCACATTCTTGACTCCAGGCTTATCCTTAATTTCAATATCAAATTCCTGGAGTAGAAGGATCCATCTGGTGAGACGTGCTTTGGCATCCTTCTTAGCCATTAAGTACCGGATGGCGGTATGATCAGTGTAGATTGTCACTCTAGATCCGAGAATATACGATCGATACTTATCAAGGGCAAAGACTACGGCCAGCATCTCTTTCTCAGTCACAGTGTAATTCCGCTGCGCGGTATCCAAAGTCCGGCTGGCGTAGTGAATGGCAAAAGGTAATCCATCCCTCCTCTGTCCGAGCACAGCCCCAACGGCAAAATCTGAAGCATCCGTCATGATCTCGAATGGGAGAGACCAATCGGGTGGCTGAAGGACAGGAGCTGAGACAACCATATTCTTGAGAGTCTCAAATGCTTCAAGACACTTATCATTAACAATAAACTCGGTGTCTTTGGTGAGCAAGTCAGTGAGCGGTCGGGCAATTCGACTGAAGTCCTGAATGAACCGTCGGTAGAAACCGACATGCCCCAGAAAAGACCGTAACTGACGCAAATTGGACGGCGGATTGAGTTTTCTGATGATGTCCACCTTAGCCGGATCGACCTCCATGCCCCTGTTGGAGACGATATGACCAAGGACCATCCCTTGAGTCATCATGAAATGACTCTTCTCCCAGGATAAGACAAGATTGACCTCAATGCAGCGCTTAAGCACACGGTCTAGGCAGTCAAGACAAGCGTCGAACCCGTCGCCATAGACCGAGAAGTCATCCATGAAGACCTCTAAACAGTCACCCACCATGTCCGAGAAGATAGACAACATGCACCTTTGGAATGTCGCCGGAGCGTTACATAGGCCAAAGGGCATCCGTCGGAAAGCATACGTCCCAAACGGACAGGAGAATGTCGTTTTCTCCTGGTCTTCGGGCGCAATGGCCACTTGATTATATCCAGAGTACCCATCAAGAAAACAATAATGACTCTTCCCGGCTAACCGCTCGATAATCTGATCAATGAAGGGAAGCGGGAAGTGATCCTTCTTGGTGGCCTCATTCAATCGTCTGTAGTCCACACAGACCCTCCAAGAAGTTGGTACTCTGGTAGCGATCTCCTCTCCAGACTCATTGACAACTGTAGTGATACCCGTCTTCTTGGGTACCACATGTAACGGACTTACCCATTTGGAGTCGGAGATGGGATAGATGAAATCGGCGCTCCACCACTTGGAAATTTCTTTCATGACTACGTCTCGAAGATTCGGGTTCAGCCGTCGTTGGAACTCACGCGACGGTTTAGCATTATCTTCAAGATAGATGTGGTGAGAGCAAAGATTTGGGCTCAGCCCCTGGAGATCAGCTATACTCCAACCGATTGCCTTGCGGTTCCTTTCAAGAACCTCCATCAGACGAGATTCTTGTTCTCCAGTCAAATCTGCTGAGATAATGACTGGGTGCATTTCTGGCTCTCCAGCAAGGAATCTGTACTTCATTGACTGCGGCAGAGGTTTTCGTTCTGGACAACTGGGAGGTGGCAGATCCGGTTTCTGATACGTCTGTGTAAAGGCGACCAGGTCTGCATGTGAGAACTCTCGCTCTACATAAATCTCTGACGAAGGGCGGCCCTCTGAATCAACGATAAACTGCACCGGCTCGCACTCTGTCATGGTTGTTGACTCAGTAGGAATCAGACAAGGTAAATAGTCGTCAAAGTCATCCCAGTCAATGTCTGAATCCGAGGGATCAGAAGACGATGAGCAAGATTGAAATTCTTCAGCACTACTCTTCACAACACTGTCAGCCTCAGAAATATCCTCATCCAGGGGTGTGCTCTCCCGGCTCTCGACTGCCATGAGCTTGAGATACAGTGAATCTGTCGGCAAGGCGAGGGTCGGTGCTACGGGGTCTTTCCAGTTGGATTCATCATCAGTCATCTCGAAATCACAAACCTGGTGGATGTCTAGCTCCTCCTCTGTCATCTGCTCGGCTTCGCTGGACTGCTCTGAGCATTCTGCCTCTCTGGCTCTGATCTCTTCGATCGTCTCTATTTGTATAGTTTCGCCCTCTACGCGAAAGCATACCTTCCCACTATCATGGTCGGTCACCGCCTTGGCTGTGGCCAAGAATGGACGTCCGAGAATGATGGGGGCATCAGTTACCGACTCAGGGATCTCCATGTCCAACACAACGAAGTCCACGGGGAATTGCAGGCCCTGAATGGTAACGACCACGTCTTTCAATAACCCCTTCGGCCTCTTAATCGACCTATCAGCAAACTGAAGGACGGTTCTGCTTCGAAGAAGAGGGCCAAACTCGAACTGCTTGAGTAAGGCTGCCGGAAGGAGGTTAATTGAAGAGCCGCTGTCTAATAGAGTACGATCAAACTGTTGCTCCTGAATCTCGCATCTGACATAGGGAGCTCCTGCGTCTGGTCACTTGGCTGGCAATGTTTTCTGAATGGCGCAGCAAGTGTCATGAGTGAGCATATGGATTTGATCTCTGTGCCTCTTCTTCCTTCTGACAGTAGTTGTTTCTTTCAAATTCTTCTTGAAGAAGGGGATATGCTCAAATGCTTCTCGTAGAGTCAGCTGAATATGAAATCTGTCAATCATCTCGTTGCCAAACTCTACCTGTTGGCTCTTTTTTGAATTTTCTTTTTTATTCCCCTTCGCTCGGCGGAGTGCCTCAGGGAAGGGGATGGTAGGGGCCTCCTCAGATGGAGGACTGGGAATCGGTCCCTGTGCCTGTGAAGACGGAGAATCCATACAAAAATCATCATTCACCACATATGGATCCGCAATTTGAACAGAAACCTTTCCTTTATTCATATTTTTGTTTTTGTTTTTGTTCCCACAGTCTCTAGATACAAAATGTGGCAACATCACAGATGGCTCAACAAAAGTGGATGTGGTGGCCTCAGCACCACCACTCGCACCGGTCTTCGCGGCATCAGCACCGCGCTCGGGTTCAGCATCCAAAATGGTGGCATCAGCACCACCGTCTGCATCTGGTATCACAACGGCATCAGCACCGTCGTCCTGGACTCCATCATTAGTGGCATCAGTACCACCGTCTTCAACATCATCATGTGCGGCATCAGCACCGCTCCTCTGCTCCTCTGGCGCTCCTGATCCTGCGTCTGGCTGTCGCTCAGAAGAGGCGCCGCCGGCTGGCATCCTACCGCTCCTAGTAGTAACAAAATCAGCATCATAATAGGAATAAGACATGTCATTCAAATTGTCACTAGGAGAGGCATCCTCTATGAACTCTACCTGCTCAGATTTTCTTTTTAAATTATTAGGATTAGGTTCGATCTGAGCGGGTATGGCGGCCTTGCCTTTGATGAAATCCCGCATCTCCTGCCGGAACTCATCCATTTCTTGCCTGAAAGATGCTCGCTGTTCAGATAGCAAGCGGGCAAGATCATCGAGGGCTGGGTTCTCATAGGCTGGACCCTGAGAACCGGACGTCTGTCCCTGCTGGAAATGGGGCTGCTGCTGCTGGTGTTGTTGCTGAAACTGGGGGGAAGGCTGGTGATAAGAATGCTGAGGCGGCTGTCGCTGCCTCCACTGCTGTCCCTGATAGGCGGGACGAGGACCATTCTGATACTGAGATGTCTGGGCATATTGGGACTGCTGGTTGTACTGTTGTGGCTGGCTGCTCTGCTGTCCTTGAGCAGGAGGATGTTGTTGGGATGAGGATCCACCATTACCCCAACGGAATCCGGGGTGATCCCTGCGAATCGCTGGCTGAGGGTATCGGTCATACCAAATCCCGTTGACTTCCATCAACGGTTCCTGCTCGAAGGAGGGTGGAGGAAGAACTGCCAGTGGCTGCTCCTGCTGATACACCACCATCTGCGTCTCCTGAGATGGCGGTTGCTCTGGATGGTACTGCAACAATGGAACCGGCTCCGCCTGGATATGGTTCACCTGGCGGTATGAGGTGGAGGCCTGGTTGGGATTGTTGCTGCTGGAAGCAACCTGTGACCTGGGAGGCTGTTGTGAATGGGCCTGTGCCTCCTGAATACAGAGAATTTGAGTTTTCAGGTCACTCATTGTCTTGGTGAGAAGGTCCATCTGGGCTAGACCTTGGTTCTGCTTCTTCTCGAGGATCTCCATGCGGTCCAACTTTTCACTAATTATGCCCATGTCGGCTGCTGCTGATTCTGCTTGGGCTGCGGCTACCGACGTTGTGCTAGGACCGGCGTCGATGCGGGCGATCCTCTGAAATGATCCCGCTCCTTGCGGGGGCTTCTGCTGAGTGTAGACTCTGGCCTGGGTCATCACTGTTGAGTTCTCTGCCATACCTTCGTAGATGGCCCAGACGTCGTCTTCTCCCTTGGAGAAATATGATCCACCGCAAGAGGCGTTCACAAGCCCCTGCAGCTCCGGTGTCAGCCCACAGAAGAAACTCTGCACCAGGTGGGGCTTGGAGATATCGTGATGTGGACACCGGTCTATGAGCTCTCTGAATCGATCCCATGCTTCATGGAACTGTTCATTTGGGATCATGACGAAGTTGCTGATCATGGCTCGAGCTGCGTTGGTCCGGCCGAGAGGATAGTATTTCTTCAAATATACGGACCGGAGATCTGCCCAAGTATCGACGAATCGCCCTAGATGTTTGAGCCAATATGCGGCTCGATCAACCAATGAGAACGGGAAGGCGATCATCTTGATAGTGTCCTCGGTCAACAACCGATCGTGGATAGTACTGCATATCATTTCGAACTCTTGGAGATGGAGGTGCGGCTCTTCGGTCGGCAGCCCATGGAACTTGGGAAGAAGCTGGATCGTGTGGTGCCGAAGCTCGAAGTCTCCGTGGATTGGCGGAAGTCTGATCCACCGGTGAGTGAGGGACGAAGCTGGGTTGTGCAGTTCCCTCATGATGGTCTGTGGCGGTCGCTCACCGTCTAGATCGCCTCCTCCTGCATCAGGTCCTCCTCCTTCTCCGCCACTGCCTCCTCCAGGTCGGTTCTCTCTCAGCTGTGCGATCTCTCTCATGAGGTTACCCATGAAAGTGCCCTGGTCTCGGATCTGCCTCTGCATATTTTCCAGGGACGCTAGTAATGAATTGTTGATGGCCGCCTGATCGATTATGAATGGAGGGTGATCGTGGTCATCTGGGTGCTCGCCTCTGTCTGCCATTGCTTGATTCTCTGAAAATGCAAAAGAGGCCATTTCAGGTGCTGTAGAATGAGCTGATCTCTGCGATGCACTGAATTCTGACAC
Organism: Ottelia alismoides; assembly: GCA_037367405.1. Taxonomy (NCBI): domain Eukaryota; kingdom Viridiplantae; phylum Streptophyta; class Magnoliopsida; order Alismatales; family Hydrocharitaceae; genus Ottelia; species Ottelia alismoides. The sequence goes on along the minus strand of JAZKJV010011494.1, from coordinate 30,653 downwards.
AATTGGACTGAGGGAAGGAGAACGGGAAGGGTGGTCGAGGGGGAACAGGGTGGATGTGAACTCAGGCTCGGAGAGCGGGCTCTCCGAGTTATTCCTAGATGAATAAGGAGGAGTGCTGGATAGCGGTGCCGACAAGGTCGGCCTAAGAGATCTCCGTCCCATCATCTTGATTATTTGAGAAGAGTGGGGATAATGCAAGAAAAGAAGAAAATGAGATGCAACAAAATTTTGCACAATCGTGCGGTGTTTTTGATCTTGACCTTGATAAATCTAACAATCAAACACAAAGCAAGGGTAAGTTCACCAACTCAACTCGTGAAGCCGTGAAGGTTCGGCTTTTATCTTGTCAGTTTTAGCTTGTTTTTCAGGTATTTATCTTTTCACGAGTCCTTAGAGCGCTACGCCTATAGGAGAGAGAGTACTGCCAGGAAAGTGTCCCCGCACTTGTCCTCCTCCTGTGTAACCTGTAACTTGCGCTTTTTGAGGTCCTTGTAACCCTTCCTGGATCCCTACTCAGCCAAAGAAATAGAGGGAGGAAGCCGATAGGCGAAACCGATACTTCGGACCTCGCTCGCAACGGAATCACCCGTGAGCGTACAAGGTCCTACTCGGACGCAGCCGGTGAGACAGACACACCCGTGAAGGCGTGGCCTAGGCTCGGTACTTCGGACAAGGTCGGTGCTCTCACAATAGAGAGTCACCAATGGCGACCAAGTCCTACTCGACTACGTACGATAGTAGCGCCAATACTTCGGAAATCCAGGCGATACACAAGGCAGCCACAAGTTGGGTTTTGGGCTCTAATCATTACGAAGCGCTCACCTCACTTGGAAGGAAACCTTCCCATGCAACCTGAATACAAGTGAGGGTATTACTCTCCCCAAGCAATGAATCCAATTACCGATTTTATTTTGGTCAAGTTTTCTTTAGCAGTCCCTTTTTTAATTTTTTTGGTGTTATCGCTTCTTTTGAGTGAATTCAAACAAGCGCCTAACGATTTTTTTTTGTAATTTTCCTTTATCCTACTTTGTTCCAAAAACAGAGGGAGAATAGAGTCGGAAAAGCCGTGCAAGTCGACACCAAGGTGGAATTCTCACCTTTGTGCCTAGATGATGCGTGCAAAGTAAGAGGACTTACAGCGAATCCCAGCTCTCTCCATGCGGGATGCAAAGCAGAATTTTTAAACCTAATCTATATGGCGAAATGCAAGGCGAAAATCGTCCTAGTACAGGCAACTGCTAGCGTGAAGAACCACAAGCTAACTAGTAACTACTAATCCGAGTGTCCGGTCTAGGCTCACCCCTCCTCTGCCCAACACATTTGGGGTAGGAGAAAGCGCTTGTTCGGGTGTGAGCTCGCGGCGCGTGGATTTGGAAGCTACTAACTAACTGTTTAATTAGTCTAAGTCCAAATACGAATCTATAGGAGCATGCAAGTATAATTAGGTGTTTGGACCTATTCTAATCGAATCAAGCAGACCTAGAACTAAGAGCTCAATCCACAAAAGAAAGTGAAAAATGAAAACAAAACCGGCAAATGACAGCGATGAAAACTCGTCAAAACTGCGGTGAGCCCCCGGGTGAACAAACACCCGGAAATTAGGCCCGAATGTCTAAGTGTCCAAGTCCAAGTGTACCTGTATTATTACAAATTAAATAAATCACTCTCTCACCAAAAATAAAAGACAAGCTAATCTAAGCACTCTCTCTCTCACTCCTTGCTCTCTCCTGCCGGCTAGGCTAAGAATAGCCGGCTCCGCTTCCCAAGGATGTGTCGGGTCACCTAGGCGATCCGCCTCGCTCCGCGGTCCCTCGCAAGAAGACAAGACAAGAGATGGTCAGATAGCTCAACAAGATATATCAAAATGTAAGAGATGAAAAATGCTGCTATGGTAAACAATCACACAATCAAACAAAAATGTGAACTACAAGCTGTTGCTCCCCGGCAACGGCGCCATTTGATAATCCCAAAATTCGATGCGGTTATATCGACTCACAAGGCGAGTCAACAGTCGGTGTTTGACCACACAAATTCTGAAATTAATCAACAATTAACCCACACTAAAGATCAATAAATTAGAAATAATGTGGAGTTAAAATTTATTTTTAACTCTGCACAACTGGTGTATAGTGTCAAGTATGCAGAGAGTTCGAACACAGGGAGCAAACAAGGTAGTTCAAGCAAAAATGAGCACAAGTGTGTGAATGTGTGTAGTGTCTACACTAAGCAAGCAAAGAAAAGAAATGTTTTTGTGGGTTTTTAAATTTTTTATTTTTTTTTGAAATTTTTAATGATTTTTGGACTGACACTAAAAGATAATAAAATAGACACTAGGTAAATTTTTGGGAATTTTTGGAGGTATTTTGAGATTTTTTTGGTATTTTCTAAGGTAGACAGTACACAAAAAGGCTGTTTTTGATTTTAATAAATATGAAAATAAAATAAAATCAAAAACTAAATATATGGCGTTAAAGTACACAGGTCCAGAAGCTTAAGTTTATTTTTGTGGAATTTTTGGACTTAAAATGATCATTCAAATAAATATAACAAGCATCCAATTAATAATCAGGCCTGGCAGGGGTATATGTGCAATATTTAAAACATCCAGGGGCATACACGCAAATATCCACAAAATATTGAACTTAATATTCAACTTCTGGAACCAAAATGCAAATACAAAAGCCGCTCGGGCACGCAAACAATTTACCCCCCAGGGCGCGTGACTTGCACGCGCCTGGGAAGGACTAAAATGCAATATAACAAAAGACTGGGGGTCTACTTGCAAATTATCCAAAAAGTTTACACTTCACGCCAAAATTTTTGTACTGAAACAAAATACACAAAAACCCGAGGGTGTCCTTGCAAAATGCCCACACCTCACGTGTACAGGTCACGTGAGGTGACGTGGCGGAGGACCTAAGTGCAAATAAGCAAAGTTCGGGGGTCTCTACGCAAGTATTACAAAATATTTAAACTACAGACGAAACATTACGGACTAAAAAGTAAATACAAAAGTTGCGAGGGGTAGAATGCAAAATACCCTCGCTCGGGCGCTCTGCAGGTGACGCGTGGCGCGCATCCAACGGCTGGGAGGCGATGGGCGATCCAGCGGCGGGAAGCACTCCACTTATCCACGTGGCAACACCAGGGCAGCCGATGACGGTTGGGCGATGCACGGTCTGGATTAGATCTCCTCCGATGATCGGACGGCAGGCACGTGGGGAGATCTAACGGCTCCCATGCGATCTGGGGCTCCTCCTGGATCCGACGGTTCTGGCAGCAGAGGGAAGAACTCGGAGGAGCTCCGGTTGGGCGAACTTCTCCGAGCTCCTCCGTCCAGCTACGGGGACGATCGGGCTTGCAAATCGGTCGAGGACGCTCCTGCAGGTGTCAGCTGACGTCTGGGAGCAACAAAAGCCACCGGTGGTCGCCGGTGCTCTCGCACGGAGGTGGCGGAGCTGCAAGGCCCCAGGTGCTCCGGTGAGAGGGCAAAATCGCTCCAGAAACTTCGATGGGCTTCAATACCTGCACCAAAAAGTTAGGGAGGTCGAGGGCAAAATGCCTCGACCTCGGGTGGCTCTCGAAATGGACGGGGAGGCGAGATAGGCACTCGCCGGAGTTGCGCTCCGGTGAGGTGATCGATTAGGTGAGGAAGTGATCGATTCGACGCGGGGTAAAGGGGGAAATGATCCTAATGTTAACAGGAACAAGATGGAGAAAGAAAGGGGATGAATGACAGCCTCGATAGCCAAAAGCCAGAGGGTGAATACCTCACGGGGGTACCCGCCGGAGGTGATGGTGGAACACGCCCAGCTCGCGTGCCTCCGCCTCTTCGAAGGTGCAGACGAAGAGCTGTCACCTCCACGTTGCTGAGCGACTCCAAAGAGGGGGGAAAACTGGATGAAATGCGGTTCAAAAATCAAATTGGGATTCAAAATTGGTTTTTAAAGGGTTGACGGAGGGCTCCATTGACCAAGGCGTATCTGGAGCAGCAGTGATTCGACGCCCGAAATGATCCAAGGGTGTGAAAGCTCTATGTAAGGGCTAAAAAAGTTGTGAAGGTCGATTCATGGAAGGATGAAAGGATTGGCCTCGAAAATAGGTTGAAAACAAGGTCAAATGCATCTCTGACACAGCCCAGACCTGGGGTAGAGAGTTGACCTGCGGTCAACTGCTGCTGCCCCCTGGTTGGTCCACGTGGACCAACTAGAAAAAGGCCTGAGGAAAAAAAATGAAAAATTAATTAAAAATAGATAATGATTTTATTGATTTTTTGTTATTAAATAAAAAATATTTATTATTTTATAAATTATTTTATTATGATTTTTATTTATTTTTATTAGACATATTTTTGCAAGTTTGCATTTGTACCCCTATATAGGTATAATATCTACATACTATATTCTTTTATTTTTATTTTGAGTATTTTAATTTTATTATTTTCATTTCTTATTTTCTAAAATTATGAAATACTTTTATCTATACAAATATATTTTTATTTTATTTTTCTGGTATGTTTTGTATATTTAGTAAAATACAAGTGTATTTTATATGGGTATAAGTATAGGTAATGTACCAATGTATTGAAAATATACAACTGTTTTTATTTGTATTTTATTTATATTTTTATTCTGATTTTAATACACATACTTATTATAAGTAATGTTTACAAAATTATAAACATATAAAAATGAATAAATAATAAATAAATAATAAATAAATAATAAATTGAATATTTTATTCAGTACAAATACACAATAGGGGTCCAAAATTCAACTTTCAAACCGTAGCTCCGCCAAATGCGAAACCACTGCCATTGGATAGATTATTTTATTCTATATACAATTAAAGGTGAGTACACTGCATTTGGAGTTGTCGTTTGTGAGATACGGGTCTGGGAAGTTGGGATTTTGGATTCTTATTCAGACCATAACTTTTCCTCTGTACATTCTTTTTCTGTGAAATCAATTTTGTATTTTTCTTTATAAAATTATCTACAACTTTCATGTACAAAGTTTCTTTATTTGATGAATAAAAAGTGGAACCAAAAATAGGTCCCAAAATGAATAAAGAATGAATAGATTGTATAGGTATTTTCTCTGTGTTTTTGACCTTATCTCCCCCTACTTTATTCCTTGTCGACCTATTCGTCAAGATGCCTAGGTCTCGGGGGTTTTGGGTCATAAAATATTTACAATATTTTATTCTTTTTCTTTTCTTTATTTATTCTATAATTTTGGCCTTAGTTACAGTAATTTACACACTGTTGAGATGCACATGCATGAATGCTAAGATGCTTGATTTAAGGCTATTTACAGGCATTTGCTAGGGTTTTAGGTGCCAAAATGATAGAATAAAGATGATGAAATGTGGATTCATCACCTACCAAAATGGGACAGAGGACAACTATGAAGTACACAGATGTCTTTGCTCTTCTGAATAAGGTTTAAACGGCAAGCTACAAAAATTCAAAATTTGGCTCATGAATCTTAGGATAAAGCATGAAAAAGAAGTGCCCCCGTATTCATTGCATCAAGAATTGTTAACTGAGATATTGCATCTTGTTCTCTCTCTCTATATATATATTTGTTAACTGAGATATTGCATCTTCTTCTATATATATATATATGTTATTCATCGGTAAACTAATAAATGATAAAAATAATTCTGCCGTCACCAAATCGGTGCTACATTTCGTTTGACGTGTGGGCTGCCTCAATAAATGTTATTGCACACACTGAAATATTAAATAGGAAAATACACTTTCCACAGCAACCGTGCAGGCCTTTTTCCTCCGGCTCTCAATCACGTACCGTCCATCGGCGAAACAGCAAAATATGGAAGAAGGAAAAAGATAAACGCAACAAGAAATTGAATCTGACGTCCGCGAAAGAGATGGGGAACACGAGGCAAAACTAATTTAATATCCCGCAGGCCGTACCCACACCCGAATCCAATCGGCTCCCCTCCCCTCAACGTTAACATCCTCCTCCCCACACAACCCTCCCCTCCCCATCCCCGTCTCATAAATTTCACGAAAACCGCAGCTGTCCGCGCTCCATTGGCCGGATGTTCCTGTCCAGACCCCCGTCGCATTTTTCACCAAACAAAGATACTATACCATCCGGAATAACTTAACTTGATCTTCCCAGATTCTGCACCACAAAAGCAACGGCCGAACATGTCCATTTTAACCAACTCCAAACAAATTATATGAACAGTTTTAAGGATCACTCTGAGAGGAAGCGGTGAACAGAAATAAAAATAAAGCTTGTCGTTACCCCTGGCATTACGCTTCCAATTATGCGGAACAAAAAAGGTTAACCTTCTCCATTAGCGTAACGAAAAGGAATCCGGGGAAAAAAAGGAAAGCCCATATTGTTGTGTTTATTTACCATTATGTCCCTACGAGCCACCGGTATAACGAGTAATAGTCCTCGGCACCCTCCAGATCCCAACTCCCGCGACTGCCTCCTGGCTCATTACGGCTTCTCCAACGCATCGACGAGAAGGACGACGACGCCGACGACGCGATCCGGTCGACGTAGTCCCGTAGCCAACTCCTTCCGCAGCCACCCGCATCAGCTGCCACCGTCTCGTCCGGCGGCGCCGCCGCAGCGAAATCCTCCTTCCCCTCTGCCGAGGCCCGGTGGACATGCGTCGCCACAGCAGCCACCACCGCCTCGATCTCCTCTTCCACCACGTACTCAAACGACGATCCGAGCGAGTACGCCCTCCCTTCCGTCGCCGCCTCCGCCGCCGCTACCTCCTCTGTCCTCCGGCTCACGCTCCCGATCTCCACGCGGAAGCTCTCCGATTGTGCCAAAGCGCCTGCGGCTGGAGCGCTAGGATTCGGCTCAGCCGGCGGCAAATGCACGGACGCGCGGCATAGCGGGCATGAAGGCGTGGAGTGGAGCCACGTGTCAATGCAGGAAGAATGGAAGGCGTGGCGGCACGCAGGGAGGAGCCGGAGCTGCTCATCCGGCTCGAACCTCGACAGGCACACGGCGCAGTCGGCCGAGCACCGCGGCGCGACGGACACCGCGGAGGAGAGCGTGAAGATTGGGAGAGAGTCTATGAGAGTCTTCTGCTCCGTGTCGGCGACGATCATCGAGCCTCCAAGGCGGAACGAGTCGGAGGATGCAGAGGAGGAGATGGATGGCGATCGGAGTGGGATCGAGGAATGGCGGCGACGTCGGGCGAGGTAGCGTAGGATGAGGTGAATGGCGGCGGAGATAAGGATAACCGCGGAGATGATGGCGACGATGATAAGCACGCTAGGGCTCAGTGCTCCAGTTCCAGCTCCAGCTCCCGCGGAGGGGAGGGGAATGGTGGTTGGAGGGGAGGAGGACGGCAGCATTTTGGAGGAAAATCGGAGGGAGAGTTTGCGGCCTTTTGCTCAACGGAACGTATTTATAGTCGAGGAAAACGGTGACTATTCTCTCGGGGGTGTTGGAGAGGTGGGCAGTGATGTCTCCTGCGGTAACGCATGAGGTCCGTCGGATGAGCTCGGATCCTCTGCAGTACGGCAGAAGCCTCCTATAATAAGTGAGCGGTCGTGAGCCGTTCGATCAAAGATTGAGCGGTTCAAGAATGCCCTGTTTTCATGTAATCCGCATGATCTTATCGAGCTGCTCACTCACGACGCTCACTTGTTAGAGTCGGCCTCCGCATTACTGCAGAGGATTCGATTCCACGTTGGATGCACGGACCCCCTATGTTACTGTAAGGTTCGTTCAGTTCTAGAATAAGCAGGAATAAAGATGGAGAATAAGGAGAATAAGAGTATTCTTTATTTGGCTGGAGGATGGGAATAAGGAGAATAAGGTGAAATAAAGGTAGGTAAGATGAGATAAAGATAAGAATAAAAGTGTAATAAGATGAAATGAGGATGAATAATCGTACCACGGGAAATCGTGTCGGAAAGAGAATAAACCCCTTATTCCGGAGCCTATTCTCCAAACGAACAGGCCTTAAGGGAAAATCACAGCAGACGATCTTCTCTGTGGAAAGGTTCAATCGTGGCCGTCAAGAAAAGGAGAGATCGTTATATGTGATGGTGACTGAACGTGGAAAGATGGGATTTGCTAAATCTTGAAGGGTTGAATGAATGGAATACATATAGGATTTGTGACTTTTGCGTTGTTGCCATTTCATTTGACCTTGCTGAAAAGCAAGGGCGGCACAATAATATAGTAATGTCTAATTTCTTTTGGCGCGGTTGAAGTCACTAAGAATGTTGTTTTTAATTAATAAATAAATTGAAGGCATATTCAGGAAAATTTGGATTACTTGCAATGTTTTTTAAACCCGATTGAATAGAAACTTTACTGAAAAGATTGTAAAAAACAAGATGAGGTGAAACTTTAGTGAAAAACTGAATCGGGTTGATCTATGGAAATAAATTGATTCATTTGGAAAAGGTGATTGGACTAACTGATTTAATATAAACATGTATAAAATACACAATCAATGTAATATATCTTATTTATACATAAAATATCTTTTTCATATAAATATCTATATATAAATATTTAAACAAAATACTCTATACAATAATAATAGTTTAATAATATTTTAAATACATCTTTTACCTGACCTGGTGACTGAGTAGTTGGCTAGGAGTTCGTGATGGGTAATCAAAGTTTTTATGGGTTTAACTCTCACTAACATTAATATATATGAATATATTAAAATGTGAATTGTAATTAAATTTTAGTTGAACTTGCTTAAGTCGAGTTTGAAACAATCAATTAAATCTGTGGTTTGACTAATATCAATATTATTTGAATGAATCGCTAAAATCCGATTAACTAGACAAGTCTAGACTGGGTTCACCGGCACATAAATCGAATATATGGATCCAATCTGATTTTCAAAGCGCTACTCACGAGCAATCATTAGGTTTTGTTTGGTAACTGGGTTGGATTGGTGATGAATGCAAAATCCGACACGTGGTTAATTAAATTGTCAATGTAGAAAAACCGCGATGACAGATTGCATTGATCAAACAAAATCAGGATTAAAATAAGAGAGAGAGAGAGACGAGATGAACAAATAAGAGTCTCTCTTATTTTAATCTCTTAAACTAATTTTTATCCAGGTAAGTTCCCCTGTGTCGAACTCGAGGAGGCAAAATAACCGTACGATGGTTTTCGATGAAAGAAAGAAATCTCGAGAATTTTACTCTCTTCTTGATTTTACAATAAACTCAAGAAAAGAATTAAAAATGGCACAAACTTACGAAAATCGATTTTTTTAGAAAAATACGCGATGAAAATCAATGAAAAAATACAAGAAATGTCGCTAAGGTAGTTGTGTAACTACCCTAGGAAAATCAAGGGAAATACAACAAAATAAAGGTTCTAAAATTCCCTACAGCATAGGGGTAGAAATGAAAAAAAATAAGTTGTTTTGTTACATGAGGTCCCTAACAAGGACTGGTTTGCAAAGAAAATTAAAAGTATTGCATTTAGGTCCCTATGCAGGGACCTAAATGTAATTTCTGGAAAGTTCGGAGCTGTTTTAAAGCTCTGGAACTCTTATGGACTTATGTTGCAAATTTCGTATCGGTTAGCAATCTACGGTCAAGATTAGAAGGGTGTGCTTGATCTTGGTTGTCTGATGTGGACAGGTGTCACGGGCTTGTTGCTCACGAGTTCTTGAGTTGTTCCTCTCCGTTCTTGCACAAGTGACGAAGATATCTTCTTCTTCGAATTCTCCCAAGTGATTGTTGATGATCTTTGGCCTCTTGCAGGGCCAGGAGGGAGACTCCTTCTCCTTCCAAGCTCTCCTGCAGGTGAGCGACTCCAAAGGTGTAGGAAGGCGATGGTGGTTCTTCAAAGAAGATGACGGCTTAACTATGTTTGGCAGCTGAAGAGGGCTTCTCTTGATCCGATATTTACTTGAAGGATTTGAGCTCCAGAAGGTGGATTGATGCTCCAATATTAATAAGAACCTGCAGTTGAAAATGTTCTTGCTCGATTCACATGTGAATCGACCAACAAAATTAAAGAATTTGCAGTTCTAAAATGTGATTTCCAGAAAATATGAGAAAAATGAAATTGGAAAGAAATGGAGACAATCTTGAGTTGATTCGAAGTAGATTTGAAGGGTATGAAAAATGTGCGTTTAATGACGAGGATTAAAGTCTCTTATTACTCGATTAATCTATCTAATCAACGTGAGAATCAAAGTTTAAAAGGGCAAAGATGGATGAGTACTGGGGTATATGAGGTGTATGACCTCAAGTCTTCGCTCAACGGTCGGTGGTCGGAGCTGGACATCGCGGCTGCGGCGTTGCAAGGCAGAGTTGAAGCCCTGGAACCCTCCTCTATGCTTCCCTCTTCCACGCGGTGGCTCTACCCAGCTCTGGCACAGCCGGAGTACGGTGGAGTAAGGTGGAGAAGTGAGGTTGACGACCAGATTGGATCTGGTTTATGGATGAGTTAGTTGGAGAGGTTGACTTGGAGAGGGTTTTATAGACGATCGGAGAGGCGTTAGTTGATGATATATGGCCAGCATGATAGGTGGTGGTTAGAAGAAGACAATGGAGGGTTAAGATCGGAGGTAGAGGTGATGAGGTGGTGGGTAGAAATGTGAGAAGATGGGAGGTTGGAACAAACTAACCCGCCTAGGTTCTCTGAAGAAGATGAACCCGTTGTTGACACGTGTCAACACTTGGTTGGACAGATTCAAGAAATGTATTAATGAATAGGGAATAAATATGAGATAATGGTATTTTAAATAAGTATAAAAACAAAAGTTATAAATAATTAAATTATCTAAATTATGGTATAATTAGTTTTAATAAATAATAATTATTGTATGAAATATAAATGTTATTTTAATGAAAAGGTATAAATAATACTTAATAAAGAGGTTTTGGATTTTTAATTTAATAAATTAATAAATAGTATATTATTTTTATATTTTTATTAATTATTAAGATGATAAGTAAAGTATGTGCAAATTTTTGTAGATTTTAATAAATTAATTTAAGTATATTAATAAATAATGTACAAGGTATACAGTTCATTTATACCAATAAATTAGATTTTTTATTTATTTAAAAAAATAAATAAGCTCCAAAAAATATGAAATAAATTAGAGTTAAAATATAAGATCAAAAAAATAATTAAAAATTACAAAATCATTAAAAAAGTAAATAGTCTGTTCTAGATAAAATAAATAGCCGTGAAACCCAGTTGTGGTTAGGGTCCCAAAACTGACTTTTTGCAAATGGACTCCGAATTTAGTGAAATCACATTCATTAATTAGAAAATATTATTTTATAACTTTAAAGGTGAGTAGAGTGAAATTGGAGTTTGTATGAGAAAGTTATGATGTTCGGAAGTTGGGATTTTGATAATTTACAAATTAGATTTCTTGGCATATATACAAGGTAATATTTTTAGCTTATTTTTATATTTTTTTATAAATTTTTATAAATAACTAGGAGAAGAGTTTATGAAATATATATCAATATGAAACAATTAAAAATCTTTGAAGTTTGGATATTTATTGAATAATTAATGAAGAGTGTATGAAATGTGAAATTAATTATTTTTATTTGTTTTCTTCTATATCTCCCCCTACTTGTTTATTTATCGACCAATCCATGCTGACTTGGTCTCCGAGATTAGGTTATAAATATATCTTTTAGTGTATTTATTTTTACAAGTCATATTCTACATATATGCATATCTATAATTTGTCTTTATTTTTATTTTCTTTATTTTTATTCTTTTATTTATTAACATGATTTTAATGCATAAAATTGTATTTTTATTCATGAATAAGTTTTGTTAAAAAGTGAAAATTAATGGATATTTACATGTATTTGTTAAAGGTTTTAAGATAAAATGCAGACAGAATCTTAATGAATCATGGATTCATCAACCCCCTATACCTAAACTTTGATAGTCCCTTAGCAAGCACTTATTTGAAAAATAAGGAAAAAAGAAAGAAAGTTAGAATGAATTTATTTTTCTAAACCAATTCATGAGAACAGACAAAGGACATAGCTTGATCAGGTCTGAAACAAGTATTTTGTCGGAGCCTTAACTAGGATTAGGAGTTTAGCCTCAACAACCCTCAAATTCTAGAAATCCTTGTTTAAGTTCACCTCAACAGCCAGTTCAGATCCATACATTCATATCGCAAACTCTATCATCCTTGAAATCAATATGTACTGTGTGAATTGCTTTAGCTCTTCCCGCTTTAAAAGAAGTGAAGAAACCGCCCATCCCAGTTATACACTCCCATTGGTTCCTCATCCAGCTACTCTTTCCTCGGGGAAGGAGGTATTTTATTCTAAGATCAGTTCGTGCAGTGTCCATAATCGAATATAGAGAGAAAGTAGAAGAATGAGAAAAAAGAACTGGAGTGTGACCAATGTAGACGCATCACCATGTGAAGCCCAACCGATGTAGCTAAGTCTCCACTAAGATGTGCAGGTTTTTTAGTGGAAGCTTGGACCATTGTGGTCGTATTTGTATTTGGTGGCTTCTTCTTTGAGTTGGCTTTGTAATGTTGCTTGCACTGCATTCATCTTTTTGTGACTCGACGGATATAACATCTTGTCATTCCATCCATTTTTTGAGGTCTTGGAAAAATTGTGCCAGCAGATCCTTCCCTCATCTGAAGCGATTATTGCAACCCTAATCTCTCCCGTCTTTAGACGTCAATGCTGCCAGACAAGGATAGAAACGCACTACCAAGATGGATTGCCCTTTGCAGCCCATGCAAAACGAGCTAAGTGTAAAGTACATGTGTCTAAAATTGGTTTACTGATGAAGAGTTAAACGGATGACACCAAGTTTTCTGCTTAGGTACTTTTCGAGTTTGACTTCCCAAACATGATCTTATGCAACCCAAAGATTTGAGTCAAAGACAATGACAATTAAAAGTCGTAATCAAGCTCCATCCTTTAGACTTTTCCGAATCTTTAGTTCTAGAAATCAAACTTAATCTGAAAAATGTTAATGCAAATGCAACCATGTTTTTGTGAAGTATATTTTCTGAATTTTACTCATTTTTATGGATTTTAAGGATTTTGTCATTTTATGGATTTTAGACTTTACATTTTTTATGGATTTTGTAATTATTTTTTTATAAACAAATTTATGTACAAGAATTTTACAAGATGAATTACCCATATTTTATTTTGATTAGATAACTAATGGATTTTACAAATTTTATATATAAAGGATTTTATAAGGATTAAATGAATTTTACACATATTTTAATATATAAGATTTTAAATAAGTGTTATACATATTTTAAATACACATTTTAAATTAAGAATTTTAAATAAGGATTTTATACACATTTTTATTTATTTACAAGGATTTTATAATAAATAAATAGGTCTATTTTAAATTACCCTCACCCACTTTTTAGTGATTTTATAGATATAGAAAATACATAAAAGTATGAGTTATGGACAAAAGTATATATACAACATATACGCATCCCCCTATACTTAGCTTGTGCTATGTCCTCATAGCGTCAAAAGAGAAAAAGGAGGGCATAACTCGTGCTAAGTAACAGTAGGTGAAAAAGGACGAAAGAATAGAAGCCAGTCGACCCCCCCCCATACTTACGATCATGTTATTATAAGTATAGTGGAACAAGAATGAGGTGACTGAGGAAAAGAAATATATAACGAAGGAATAAAAGGAGAAAGAAGAACAAAATCAATGAAATCACTCGATCCCCCCTTTACTTAGGATAAGGCATCCTATGTATATAAAAGAGTGTGGCCAAAATTAGGGACCAGTGATTAGAGTAAAAGAAAGGATATACAAAAGAAAAGTAAAAAGATCAAAATCGAAAAACGAGAATCAGCGGACAATCAGTCCCACCTATACTTAAGATCTGGTATCCTAAGCATAGAAGACGAAAAAAAAATGGGGGCGAATGTGATCTAGGAGAATATATATGTGTGTACACCAGAAAACTGAATGGCTTCACAAGTCTCTGTACAGGATGAGATGAAGTGGAAGAGTAGTCATGCATCCTGTACAAAGTACATCACTTCTACTCGGGGTCTCCACGAAGTGCTTTAGCATCTGCCCATTTTACTACAAATGGTTCTGCACCAGGTGACACATCTGATATAACAATACTACCATTGATGTGCACCGTTCTGACTATATACGGTCCTTCCCACTTGCTCTTCAAATTGCCAGGAAAAAATCTCAGTCGTATATGTCTATCATGCCATCGCTTCACTTTGTCCTTGTAAATGAGGGTGTTCTCGTATGCTTGATTTCGAATCTCCACTAGCTCATTCAGATCTAACTTTCTCTTGGATCCTGCTTTCTGCAACTCTAAAGAAATTTCTCTGATGACCCATTCATATTTGTGCATGATCTCTATGGGCAAACGACATGGCTTCCCGTAAACTAATCAGAACGGTGAAGTACCTAAGGGAGTCTTACATGCAGTACGATATGCCTAAAAAACTTGGTCTAGAAGTTGTGACCAGTTCTTCCTATCCGGTCGTACTAATTTTTGAAGAGTGGATTTCACCTCCATATTTGAAACTTCAGCCATGCCGTTCGTCTGTGGGTGGTGAGGAGAAGCTTCTCTATGATCAATACCATAGCTCTTCACTAGCTTTTCCACCTCCTTATTAATGAAATGGCTACCCCCGTAGAGAATATGTGAAATACCGAACCGTGAAATAATATGTTCCCTTAGGAACCTGCACACTCTCTTGCTGTCAGCGGTTCGTGAGGGAATAGCCTCCACCCATCTTCTAACACAATCTACATCAAGAAGAATGTACTCAAAGTCGTTGCTGGAGGGAAATGGTTCCATAAAATATATACCCCATGCGTCAAAGATCTCACAAATGATAACAGGTCGCATAGGCATTGCATCTCTAGCACCAATTGTCCCTCCGGCTCTCTGACAATCTGGGCAACTCTTCACAAATGTGCATGCATCACTAGTAAGAGTTGGCGACCAAAATCTGCTCTGAAGTACCTTCTGCATTGTCCTCTTCCCCGAATGATGTCCTCCTACTTCTAAGGAATGGCACAGAGAAAGGACACTATTGTATTCCTCCTGAGGAATACATCGCCTGAAAACACAATCTGATCCCTCTCGAAAAAGAATCGGATCCTCCCAGTAGTAGTATTGTGCCTCAGACACTAGCCTATCGACTCGGTCTTTCGACCAACCTTGTGGACTCTTCTGTATAACCAGAAAGTTCACTATGTCTGCATACCATGGACGTTCTGTAATTGCAAAGATGCTCTCATCTGGGAATCTCTCTACAATCTCCGTGTGTAATCATCTGAAGGCTGTCTATCTGTAGTTGGGAGAGGTGATCAGCTACCACATTTTTTAACCTCAAGCTTATCTCTAATGACTATATCAAACTCCTAGAGTAAGAGAATCCATCTGAGAAGGCATGCCTTAGCATCCTTCTTTTCCATAAAAAATTGGATAGCTGAGTGATTGATATTAACTATGATTTTAGAGCCAAGAAGATAAGATCTGAATTTATCTAAAGCGAAAACCACTGCCAACATCTCTTTCTCGGTTACTGTATAGTTGCGCTGAGCATCATCTAAAGTACGGCTATCATAGTGGATAGCAACTAGAAGTCCGTTCCTCCTCTATCCTAATACTGCCCCGACCACAAAATCTGAGGCATCTGTCATGATCTCTAAGCGCAGGGACCAATCAAGTGGTTGTAGGATAGGTACTCTGATGATCATTTGTTTTAAGATGTGGAAGGCATTAACACATTTGTCATCAAACAAAAACTCGATGTCATTGCCTAGGAGTCCAGTTAATGGTCGTGCAATCTTAGAGAAGTCTTAAATAAACCGTCGGTAAATGCTGACATGCCCCTGAAAAGACCGTAACTGCTTGATGTTGGATGATGGATCGAGACGTTTGATAACATCTATCTTGGCAGGGTCAACCTCCATGCCTTGCTTGGAGATGACATGCCCCAACATGATCATGTCTGTAACCATAAAATGGCTCTTATACGAAGACAAAACGAGATCTACCTCACAGCATTTCTGAAGAACCTGGTCTAGGTGCACTTAACAATCGTCAAAGGACTCACCATAGACCAAAAAATCATCCATAAAGACCTCGATAAAATCACCAACCATGTCTGCAAAGATGGCAAGCATGCGCCTCTGGAATTTGCGAGGGCATTGCACAATCCAAATGGCATCCGTCTAAAGGCATACGTGCTGAAAGGACATGTAAAGGTGTTTTTCTCCAGATCTTTAGGAGCAATTGTAACCTCATTGTATCCAGAGTAACCGTCTAAGAAGCAGAAGTATTTCTAACCTGCCAACCTCTCTATGACCTGGTCTCTAAAAGGCAACAGGATAAATAAAGCATGTGTCGCACCATTTCATGATCTCTTTCTTGACAACATCGCATAAGATGGGATTCAACCTACGCTGAAACTCTCTGGAAGGTTTGTTGTCATGATCAAGATAGATATGATGAGAACACAAAGCAGGATTTATCCGGCGGAGATTGGATACAGTCCACCTAATGGCCTTGTAGTTTCTTTCAAGAATCTTCATCAAACAGGATTCTTGTTCTTTGGTCAAATGTGCACTAATACTGACCAGAAATTGTCGGTGTGGACCCGCAAGGAAAGCATACTCCATGTTTGGTGGTAAGGTGTTCAGCTCAGGTATGGTAAGATCTGGATCTGCTATATCATCCTCTGTATGTGTAAGGGGATCTATGCTGGTGGTAGACGTGTCTGCCTTATGGTTATCCACCATCTCAATATGTTCTAGAATCGGATTACAGAAGATGTCTAAAACATCATCCGACTCGCTTGTGTGCTCATCCTTAGAATGACTAGAGGATAATAATTCGACTAAATAAAGCTCGGTCTCTGAATCATCTGAGGTGGAGGGATTCTATAAATTATCTAAGTCTAAAATATCTACAAGATAGTCATCACTTCTCTGCTCTATGTGATCATCACCATCCATGTTGAAATAAAGAGTACCGTCAAAAGAGCTGCCAGCTGTAGTCTCGGACCCATCCTCTTCTAGGATATCTTGGGTCTCTACTAGATACCTCTCGAGGTCGTCAATGCGAACCTCATCTATGTAATCACATGTGGCTAAGGAACTCAAGGCATCGAAACTGGCTGTAGATGCGGCACTGGATGCATGTGATTCTCTCGCCATCTCTATATGTACATTTTCACCGTCGGCACGAAAAGATACCTTCCCTGTATCATAATTGAAGAGGGCCTTTGCGGTCTCTAAGAAAGGCCTCCCAAGAATGATTTGGGTAATGTGTAACTGTATAGAGCATTCCATGTCTAGGACAGTAAAGTCCACTGGGAATTACAGACCCTGCACGGTTATGATAACGTTCCTCAAAACGCCCCTAGGTCTCTTTATAGATCTATTAGCAAACTAAAGGATCGGATAGGATTTGTAAAGAGGACCTAACTCGAGCTGGTCGAGTAAACAAGACAGTAAAAGATTGATAGAGGAACCGTTATCTAATAGAATCCGATCGAATGTGGCTTTTGCAATCTCACATCAGACATAATGTGCTCTTGAATTCCTTTTCTTCTTCGGTAATCTATTCTGAATCACACAGGAGGTGGCCTTGACCAAGATATGCATCTCTGTTTGTGATTTATTCTTCCTACGAGTAATACATCTGTTCTTTAGCTGTTGCTTGAGCGTCGGGAAGTGATCCAAGGCATCATGGAGTGGAATCTTCAGAAAGATGTGATCTTTAAGTAATCGGCCAGTCTCTGGAGTAACATCATTCTTTTTGATTTTTTTATTACCTTTTCCATACAAAGCATCGGGAAAAGGAACAATTTTAGGAACAACAAAATTCTTTTTATTCAAATCGGGACCAGCTTGTACATCGAGAGTCTCAGAATTATCTACAAAACTATCTAAAACATGAAAAGACACATCGGCTTCGGGAGTGTTTGCATGGCTTGGCGTGGTATCATCGTATGATTCCCCTAAGTCCATATCGACAGTCTCAGCATCGCTCCCTTCTACCTGATCGTCAAGCTGCTAATCCTTGTCATTTTTGTAGTCCTCCTCCTCAGCATCAGTATGTGTATCATGGCCTGGCTCTTGCCTTTCACCTTGTGCCATCTCCTCCTCCCGATCAAGTGCTTGTGGTGATCTACCGCTCCTGAGACGAATGAAGTTAGATAGAAAATCAGGAAAAGAGATCGTACCTATCATGTTGTTTACCTGATCTGGATGCCTCCTCTTATTATTCAGATTCATCTGTGGCTGGGCTAGAAGAGTGGTCTTGGGCGCAGTTAACTCATACAGATGATGGTTAACCCGCTCCATCTCAGTCTTGTGCACGGTCTGGAGCGTGCTTAACATGTATGATTTGATTCAGTGCCAGGGCTTGCGAAGATATCTCAGCTTCAGTGCGGTAACCCTAGCTTTCTACTCTCTCCTACCTCGACGAATCATGTTGCGAAGTGTACGACGAGGAGATCGCTGGGGCGTGTATGAAGACTGATGTTGCTGGTAATGATGCGGCTGTGAATGCAGAGCATGTTGGTGAAAAGAATGTGGTCTCTGATTAACATTCTAGTGAGACTGTAGCTGCATGAAATTCTGTCGGTGCTTAAATCGCAGATGTCCATGATGCGGATGGTTGTAATGTTGCAATTGCTGGTGGTGGTGTACGCTCTGAGGAGTAAACTGTAATGACGGCTGAATCAGAGCGTACCATATCCCGTTGATCTCAAGAGTGGCTTGAGGCTCAACATCAGTGTCTCCAGTCCTGGTGATCTGACTTGCATTGGCATCAGACTGGTCCTCATGGCAATCAATCTGCGGAGTCTCCGTAGGCTGACCCGGCTCACTCTAGACGAAGTGGATCTGTCGGGTGGGAGGAGCGGGTAAAGATCTCCGAGAAGGTTGAGAGGTCGAAGAAACGTGAGATTGCTGGTACTGAAACTGCATGTCCATCACCTTCTTTGTCAGATCGCTCAGCTGCTGAGGTAGTGATGGGAGTTTCTCCAACTCTTACAGTTGTTGTAGGTCCTGAAATTGTTTCTGAATCACATCCACCAACGTTAGCTTTTCACTGATATATCTTATGTTGGTATTGGATACAGAATATGAAATATTCGCCACCTTATGATGCTCTCGGTGGTGTGGTGGTGATGAATACTCATTCATCACTCTTTATTCTTTTATTTTAGCTACTTATCTTGGCAAAACATCATGTATATAGTTGTAAATACAATAAATTATCAATAATCATGCATTTGTTAATTTTAATAATTAGCATGTATTTGTGCAAAAATAAAAGAATAAAGAATAAAAGAAAAAGAAGGAAATATTTAGAATAAATATTGAGTGACCTGAACCCAAGAGAGGGTTCAGTATGAGCCTGATTGCCAAATAAATAAGTAGACTGAGATAGGGCCACTCTACCTTGTACATACTCCTTCCTATGTGTATATATTTTATTTTTACAAAAATAAAAATAAAAATGTGTTTAAACCCTTGTATATTTTTCTAAAAATAAAACAAAAATTAGAAAAATAAAAATAAAAATAAATTTCTCTCTCTACAACCTTGTACATAATACATGTATATAAGTACTATACACCCATTTATTTCATACCAGTAAATAAATAACAAAAATAAAATAAAATTTATTTTATACTCCAAATAATATGCTGTAAATAAAAAAAATATAAAATTGGGGTATTTGTACAAAAATAAGAAAATAAAAATAAATGTATAAAATACAAAGGTATTTTATACTTGTATATAATATAATATATTGTGTATAGATTAATTTTTTTTTCACAAAAATAAATAAAAATCACATAAAAATAGTTTGGAAAGTAACAAGTATTTTTCATTTTATAAACATTTTAAAATAAAATCGTTTGCTATTTTTTTATTGAATTTTCAATTATTTTTATGTATCTTTTTTCTGATTGGTCCAGGGCGAACTGTTGACCCTGGTCAACTGCCCCCCTGGACCTTTCTTCTCCCGGATCCAATTTCCACCCGACTTTCTCCTAATTTCCCAAACCGACCCGACCGCCATCGCCTTCCTTTCGTCGCTCCGATTATTGAGGGACGATCCATGATTCATGCACGACGAAATCCCTAGGGATCCGTCCCTCGATTCACGTGCCTACACTCCATACTTCTCGGACCTTGCAAAGTATAAAGCCTCATGGAGCTCCATCTTCTTTGTCATCTTGGGCTGCCCCCTCGTCTCCAGTGACCTCCACCTCTTCCCATGAGTGACAACTGGCGATTGAGCATGTTGCAGCGAGGTTTCGAGCGTCGTAGCCCTAGATCCGGCGTGCATTCTGTCGTGCTCCGCCGCGAGGTGAGTTCAGCCTCTGGACCCGTCGCTTCATCGAAGCAATGACCCCCGGAGGTCCATGACCTCCAGCACAGACGACTTCGCCCATCAGGTAGCGTAATTTCATCTTTAGTTGCATTATATTCGAGTTTTTAGGTCTTGGTCAACCTTAGTAGTTTAGCCCTTTTCGCCGTGGTCGGACCTTCCTAGCATTGTTCCAACGACCCAATCACATCCACGAGACTCCTCTCCACCTTCTACGCCCCTCCATTCACCCCGATTCGCCCAGGAACGAGGATTGAGCCCTCCTCTGTCGTCGCTTTGCTAGAGGGCTACGCTTCGCCTCATCGACCACCCATTTCGCGTACTGACGGGTCGAGGCACTTTTTCCTCAACCCAATAGCTCATCTGTGTAGGTTTAGCATAGAAAGGACCTCATCTAAAGGTCGATATCTCAAGTCATAGCAGCTCTAGGTCGTCCAGCGTCGTCGGGCCGTTCCCGAGGTCCCGGCCTCATCGGAGCATCGTCACTGCTGCGGACAGGCGCTAGCATCATTTCCCCCATCTGAGCAGCCCCGGAGGACGTCTCAGCTGCACGTAGCAGCCGGTCGAAGCTCGTCGGAGGTGTGTTCTTGGCCGTTCTTCCAGGAGGAATCTCCGCCGTCGGATCTAGGGTCCCTCCAGTTCTGATCGTGACAGTTCATCCTCGGGGAGTCATTGATCGTCCGATCCATCTAAGGATCAACTGTCAGCCGTCCATCGCTGAACCGGTATCGCCCACGCTCAGCCATCCGATCATAAGTGGATACGTTCAGCCGTTGGATCACTCATAAGAAGGGTATTTGCACTTAGGGCCTCCTAGCTGTTTACATTTCCTTATTAGTCCTGTAAATATTTTTTGCAATTGTTTTTATTTTGGATATTTTGCATTTGGGACCTTCTGTTTTTGTTATTTGCATTCTAGTCCCTCTGTTTGTATAGCACGTGATCAGCCACGTGACCTCTGGGTTATTTGCATGTTTCATCCTAGATTTTATGTTTGTTAATGAATGGATCTTTATAAATAGAATTTGCATTTATACCCCTGAGTGCCTTGTTCACGTGTCGCCCACGTGAGGGTTTGGACTTTTTGCATATTAAGCCTTGTACTATTTACACGTGTTATTGTTTGGCTGGAAACTTTTTAATAATTGCAATTTGGTCCCGGTGTGCTGTGTGTTTTCTTTTTAGTTTAATAAATAGCAAATTTTGTCCAAAAATCACAAGATTTTGACACATGGCTCCTGCCATGATGTAGGAATTTCTAGGAATTTTTGGTTGCATTTTGTTTCCATTTATTATTTTTAAAAATTCAAAAACCTCAAAAAATGGCTAATGTTTGTTTTTAAAAATCAATTAAAAATATTAAAAAGCCTTGAAAAATTCCAGAGAAATTCTTGTTGGCTTATTTTAGTTGTTTTCATTTTTGTTCATTTTTTATTGCGATTTCATCTATAAAAACCAAAAAAATTGAAAAATACTAAAAATCTTAGAAAAATTATTCAAAATTCATAAAAATTAAAAAAATGCATTTTAGATTTCGTAGTTAGCTTTTATTTTATAGTTTATCATAAAATTGTCGCTTGAATTTTATAGCATTGTAAACAATTTTAAATTGCCTTTAGATTCGGGTTGTACACTGTTTAACATTTTTATCCTTGTTTCATTTTTAGGAAATTAATTAAAAATCAGACAAATTTAAGAAAAATAATAAAACCATTTGAATATTTTAAAAACCCAAAAATGTTTTTATTTGAATTTTCTGAGTATTTCTTATGCTTTAAATAATTGTTTGTTCGTGAGTTTTTGAGTCCTTTTACACTTTTTCCTAATTTTAAAAATCATAAAAATTTTTTGAAAACCTAGAATCCACCAAATTCTTTTATTTTGGATTCCTGACTACTTCGTAGCTTTTGCATATCGTGCTCCTTGAGTTCGACCCTGGTAGCTATACCGGGTAAAATAAAATAGCGAGACCGTTATCTTTGCCTGATTGTTGATTTTTTTTACTTTGGTGGTCTTGAGTTTCTTATTGACTTAGCCTCGCGGTTCGGGTCGTAACGACCTTGATTTATACATTAACTCGAGTAGCTTAGCACGGTCATCAGAATGGCACCGTTGATGGGGAGCACGGCTTAGTAGTCGGTTTTCCATTTTACAGCTTTCTTCTTTCTTTTCCTTTTCTTTATTTTTATTTTATTGGTTTCCTTTTTATTTTTGTTTGCTTTTCTTTGTTTTTTTATTTTTTTATTTGTTTTTATTTTTTGCATTTATTTTCTTTTTATTTTATTTTCCATTTTTATATTTTTATAATAACTGTTGGACTGACACAATTCTATTTTGACTTTCTTGCGAGGGCCCGACGATCGAGGGTAGCTCTTTTTGAAGAGCCAAAGCACCCGCACGACTTGGAGGCGGCTCGTTTCTGCATTGAGCCGTAGGAGAGCGTGAGAGAGGAGGAGCAGAAGTGTAGGGAGCTTTAGCTTAGTTTAAACTTAGGTTTTTTATTTCTGCACTATTACTATTGTAATAATATAGGACAGACACTCAGACTCTCAGACTTGGTGGTTATCTCAGGGTCTGTTTCGCCGAGCATCGGTGTGCTCGGGGGACCTCACTGCGATTCTCGCCAGTTTTTTTTGATCGATTTATTTTATTTTGATTCTTGAAGGTTTTAGACTTAGACTTAGGATTTTTGCTTGCCTTGTGACGTAATTATTAAGGCCCAATCCTAATTAATTGCCTTTTTCTATAGATCGATTAATTGGACCTTATTAATTAACTCACTAATAAAAAGTTAACCTGGTCACTTGAGGGTTCACGTGCCGCTAGAAGCCGTATACAACGCTGGCAAGATCCGTTGTGGCGGATACCGATCGGCATCAGAGACCAGACCCCGACCCCTCTCGTTGACCCGTTAGCTACTGTTCTTTGTGGGTAGAAATTATCTATTTAAGGTCGGTTTCTTCTTGCATCATTTAGATAGGTTTATTTCTGACTTTAAATTTATGCGCGGATCACTTTGCATGTGGAGAGCTGGAGTCAAGTACGCATCTCTTACTCTGCATGCATCATCGTGTTTAGTCGCGCATCAGCTTTTTCGCTTTCTCTCCCTATTTTTTGACTTAAAAATAATCAGGAGAACCGAAAAATTCGTTAGGCGTTGTTTGATTTGAAAAATACCTAAAAAATAAAAACCATAAAATCGAGACTATTTAAGCATACATGACCCTAAAGGACACTTCACTAAAAAAATTTGTCTTAGGAGAGTAATCTTCTCCTTTTATGGTTTGGATGATTGAGAGAGTGACCCGTACCCTAGGCTAGAGCCACATCCGACCTTTCTTCAGACTACTGGTCTTAGGTTAGTCGTTCTCCAGTGAGGATCACTCCGATCTCCGGTAAAGCGGGTCGTGATATCCTTAACAGAGCGAGTCGATCAGGCAGCCAGTAAATGATCCGCGACTAGTACTGGATGGGAAAGATCTAACCTTTGATTGGGATAGTCTCTTGGGAGTGTTGGATTCCCAACAGCTCGCTTAATCGCTCTGAAAGATTGTTTTATCACCTAATAAAATTGACAAGATAAAAGACCGAACCTTTACGGTCATCAGCTCTGCGTGAGTAGGTGAATTGGGGGTTTGCTTGACCAGATTTTGTGTTTTTTCCAGATCCCATCCGCCTTCCTATCCTCCATATATCCTCTTTCCAACAATTTATCTTTCTCCCTCCCACCCTCTCTTCATTTTCTTATTCTCCCTGCCTATCCCTAGATGATGGGTCGCCCTCCTTTCCTGCCAACTCTTGCGGCTTCCCCATCTTATTCCCATCATTCCTGTCCACTCTCCAGGGAGGTCGGAATTCCGGCCAACCTTCCATTCTCTCCTTCCCTTTCCCATCATTCTTCTAGGCATGTTGTGCTAGACGTTCGTGGAGAGCAGACTGACCAGATACGAGACCTGACGAGTCCGAAAATCACGACTTTAAAAAGCTGTTTTTATTTGTCGTGCGTTGTAGGCAACAATCGGAATCGATCAAGAAAATAACCACACAAAATATTCGTCAATTTCAATGAATGCGGTTTTATGTTTGTTTTACTTGGACAAGTCCCAAGGTCGAACATAAGGAGGCAAAGGAACAACCCAGAATTATGTCTATCAGAATTTACGTGCAATTTTCGAGGCGGTCTTTTTTGTTGGAATTTTCAATGTAATAAGGGATGCAAAATGCAATTTTGGCCTATTTTAGGGACTAAAATATTAATTACGTTCAAATGATGTCCGAAAAATATGAAATTTAGTCATAATGTAAAATATGATGAAATGAATGCATTGTAATTTTTTTGGAATTTTTGGATCAATATGAATTTTTTTATGAATTTTTTAATTCAAACAGAATGAATTTTAATATTTAATTATAATAAATATTAAACCTAATTGTTTTCAAGGAACAAAATTATCTAAGATCTACCACCACGTGATCGATCTCAGAAAAATCCTAAACCTTGAAAATGTGAGATCTAATACCTATTAAAAATCAAACACTGAAATGTGCAAAATGATTTTTACAGGGCAAACTAGGGATGTAAATGCAATTCTTTTTGGGCACAAAGTCAAGCACAATTATCTATACAACATGTGATTTTTCGGGAATTTTTAGAGCAATGAAATCAACTATGAATTTTAGAGCACGAAATGGACAAAAAATGCAATTTTCTACAAAACAATTAATTATTAATTAACCATCAGTCACAAAATGCACACAATATGTCAAAGTATAGACAATTAATTGGCAAACATCATGCTATTTTTAAATATAAAATAAGACTCAGAAGAGGCTCAAAACAAAGGGGGAACACAGGGATATAAATGCAATTTAAATAAATAAATAAAATGCAGAAGGGGGACTGAAATGTAAATACCTAATTTATCGAGGGTATCTCTGCAAAACTGCTAGAAGGTCACGTGCTACGCACGTGACCTCTGGCTGGGAACAGAAGTGTGAATATGGAAATAGTCGCGGGGGGGGGGGGGGGGGGGGTCCTTGCAAATTACCCCCGCGGTCACGTGCACGACATGTGATCCGGGGGCTGGCGTCCCTGACATTCCCCCTAAGCACGTACCGTACACGTGCTTGGGGGCCTCGGGTCCCGAGCCCGGCTGGGAATGCCTGGGGGCTACTGGCGGTGGAAACTTCGACGGCGGCTGGGGCGAGCGATTGACCAAGGCGGAGAAGCTCCTAGCGCTAGCACTGGTGGCAATGACGTCGGTCGGAGATGAAGTTCTCGCGAGGGTAGTGGCGGAGCGAGATGAGATGGCGATGAGCGTCAGAGGTGAATGGTGATGGCGAAGCTTTGAGCTTGTCGGTGGGAGCCGGAGATGAGTTGGTGGAGACGTAGGCGGTGGTCGGATGAAGTTGGGGCAGCAGAGATATCATTGGATCGTTGGGCTGAGATGGAGTCGATGGCGAACGGGGCGTTGTCGATGTCGTTGGCTCGACGGCGCGAGGCGATCAGAGCAGGGCAGTACGCGGCGGAGGAGGAGCTCCGCGGCTGCAACGACATTGGGTTGACGCCGGATCTCGTCGAAGAAGAAAAACCAGGGCGCTGTCACCGTCGTGGGACCTTGAAGCTCAATATCAGCGGATGGTTTGCGAGGAGGGGCGGTCGTGTTCTTAAATAGGGGAGAGGGTGGTTGGCCGGCGATGGAAAGGGAGGTCGGGATACGATTGGGGATTTGATTTGAGATCGAGGTGGCGATGAAATTTGCGGAGGAGGAGATGTGATTGAGGGTCGACGATATACGCGGAGGAGATCGGAGTGTCATGAGATCGTGGGGATCGAGGATCGTGACGAGGGGAGGCGTGCGACGATCGACGAAGAAATCACAGAAGTGGTGGTGCTTGATTGGGAAGGAAGTCGGAGGAGGAAGATGCAAAGTGGCCGTCCGATCGGCTGAGATCGGACGACCAATCGTGCGCCACGTGGCGAGTGGTGGCGCAAGGAGGGGGCACGTGTGCGGAGCACGTGCATTGAAGGCACGTGTGACATACGTGCATCTATTTTATTTTTTATTATTTAGTTTTTTATAATTTTATTTTTTATTTATAAAAACGATATTAAATACTGCGAAAAATAGCTGACACGTGGCGGCACCATGTGCTGCCATGTGTCAGCACCACAAAATTCGAAAATAAAAGATTTTGTAAAATAAATAAAAAATAGTAAATGACCTCGAATCAAAAAATTGTTGTCTCGATGAGATCTACAACTTTCATGAAGACATCAAAACCAAAATTGATCATTTGCACAAAGTGGTATTTTTGGGGTATCCCATGTACATAGAACACATTGATTTTGGGATTTTGTAATTTTTATGTCATTTTTAGATCAGATAAAAATCCGAAAAAATATGATAAATCAGAGATAAATAAATACACATTAATCTAATTTTTTTGGATTTTTATTAATCATTAAAATATGTACATAAAATATTAGGTTAAAAACCGCTAAAATACACAATGTACAAAAGAGGCCCAAAACCCAACTTTCACATATGAGCTCCGATTCTCTTGAACTTGGTCTTGTTTTGAAGGTAATTGAATGTGCATTAGTTCAAAAGTGAGTAGGATTAAATCGGACATTGGATGGGAAAAATATGACGCTTTTAGTCCGG
Organism: Ottelia alismoides; assembly: GCA_037367405.1. NCBI lineage: Eukaryota > Viridiplantae > Streptophyta > Magnoliopsida > Alismatales > Hydrocharitaceae > Ottelia > Ottelia alismoides. The sequence goes on along the minus strand of JAZKJV010011494.1, from coordinate 3,591 downwards.
AAATCTTGAAATCAGGGTTTGGGTTTTTGGTTCACTTATCTGGGTTAGTTTTTTTGTATTTTTTATTTATTCTTGTTAGTGATATGTACACAATGGAAGTGGTTTTGGGTCATTCGGAGTTAGCATGAATGGGTTAAAAATCTGGAAAGTTAGGCTATTTACAAGTCACTTTTGGCTTGGATTTTTGGCTTCTTATTTTGTGCAGAAATTTGTGCTAAAATGTGATTCCTTTGAAATCATGCATGAATGCTAATTATGCAGAATAGATGCCTAATTGCTATCGTTTTTTAGGGATTTGAGCTTAATAAATGAGATTTAGAGTGATGAATCTGAGATTCATCATCCCCCTATACTTAAACCATGCTCATCCCTGAGCTTCAAAAAGAAATGCCATGAGGTGAATTGAGATTGGGTTCCATACCAAGACCATGAGCTGAAGGTGAAAGTGAAACTAAAATCGATCTTTGGATTATTTATGTGTCGGAACTTCTGTGAGACTTAGAATTTTAAAATCAACAGCCCTCAAGTTCTACACATCATTGCTACAGTTTCGGCTCAGAAGTCATCTTAGATCAATCCTCTTCCCAAAGTATACCCTATGAATATTGAACAACCGACTCATGTGTGTGAAAGGTTTTAGCTCTTTCCATCTAGAATTCCGGACTACCGCGCAAACCTCCTCTCCAGTAACTCGTCCTCGGGGAGTCAGGTATTTCCTTCTAAGGTCTATCACGCTGTTCACAATCGAATTGGGGGTAGAAGTTAGAAGAAGGGGAAAAGAACTGGAGGGTGGCCAGTTTAGTCACCTCTCCTTGTGAAGCTGGCCAGTGTAGCCGAGTCTCCACCAAGATCTGCAGGTTTTCTTTGATGCTTGGACCTTTTTTTTGGTCAGATTTTCTTTGGTAGTTGCTTCTTTGTATTTGGAATTTTTGGTTGTTCTGCTTGGATCTTGTTGTGCCCCTACGGATATAGAATCTTTTTGTTTCCGTACATTTTTTGAGGACTTAGAAAAAATTGTGCCCAGCCATCCATCCCTTTTTTGAAGCTTTATTTCAACCCGTACTCCGGTCTTTAGATTTCCACGCTACCAGAAAAGAAACTCACACAGTCTTCCAACATCCCGTCTGAGTTGAGCTAAGTGTGTAGTGCGAGAGTACAAATTAATTCCTTATTCCATAGTTGTACCCAGAACGAAGAGACCATGTTAGACACTAAGAGTCAAAAGCTGCACATTGTCATGTGGAACTTAAAGAATTAAGTCAACGACCTAAAGTTTCTAAAATCCTAATTCTTGGTGAAGTTCCTCTGAAAATTAGGTGGATTAAGGTCAAGTCCAGATCACTCTCGGTTTCGGCTCATTACTCGGTTCAGACCCCGATGACTTTTCACATATGCAAATGGGATGCTGGATGAAGTGCAGGTGTGTGAAATGCAGACACATTTTTTTAATGCAAGGGATTTTTTTTGCAAAAATGAATAAGAAGCCATTTTTTTCAAAAAATTTTGGGCAAAGTTAGTGTTAGTAGAAAAACTCTTTTTTTTTCTTTTTTTCTCTTTTTTTGTTGTTTTTAAAAGATTAACCACCCCGTAAATATGTATATACTTACGCGCAAGTACGAGATATGGATAAAATATATATAAAGTATATATACAGACCCCCTATACTTAGCGAGTGTTGTGTCGTCAGAGCACAAGAAGCGTAAAGAAGACATAGCTCGGGCTAAGCGTAAGAGAGTAAAAATTTGATATACAATGGCTCTCCCCCCTATACTTAGACTGTGAATAGTCTAAGTATAGAAGAAGAGCGCAAAAAGAGGTGGTCAGGATATGTAAATGAGGAGAGTATATACAGGTGGGTGTCTGTTCCCCCTATACTTAGGCTCTGGTCAGCCTAAGTAGATAAGAAAGGTGGAAATGGAGCGATCGGGAGAAGGAGTGTGATGCGTGAAAATGGTATATACATATGGCATCGGTCCCCCCTACACTTAGGCCTTGGTCTAAGTAGAGGAAGAAGTTGTACAAGGAGACCAATGTGGTCGGGAGGGAGGGTGGGTAGCCGATGATTAAGGCGGTTTACGGCTGATCTTTTTGTGAGCCTGTGATATGAGATCATAATGAAGAGACGGAGATGAAACATGTGATTCCCAACTATTATCAGTGTCATCCTCAGAAAAATCATGATGGATAGTAGATGAAACATTTGAGTCGTATGAAAGGTAGCCATCATCAGAGTTATCCTCAGAGGAATAGTATTTGAAAGTGGACACAATCCAGATATTCATGTCTTCTTGTTTCTTTAATTGTTTCATCAAAATTCGTTCCTTTTTAAGATCAATTAGTTTGTCCTCAGATGAATATTCAGAAGCTCCGGTCTCAGTCAGTGATGAATACCCATTCATCACACTTTATTCTTTTATTTTAGCTACAAAACCTTTGTCAAACACATGTATATTCTTGTAAATACAAATAATTAACAAATTGCATGCATGTTGTAAATATGCATTATTAGCATGTTTTTATGCATAAATAAAAGAATAAAGAAACAAAAGAAAAAGAGGGAGATATTTAGAATAAATATTGAGCGACCTAATCGCAAGGGAGGGCTTAGCATGGGCCTGACCGCATAAAAACCCAAGTAGAGAGAGATAATGAAGCTCATGTGTACATATACCTGTAATTAAATAAAAATATCTTCCTCTAAAAATAAAAATAAAAATGGGTTTCTATTTATTTGTAAATATTTGTAAATATTAAATTAAAATAAAAATGAGAAAATTAAAAAGAAAATAAAAATACCTTCCTTGTATATATTCACCATGTACATAAAGCCACTCTTATATTTATTTATCCCTATAAATAAATAAATTAATTAAAATCCCATAAAAATTGTACATATTCTATATTGTATAATGTAAATAAATAAAATAAAAAGAACAAAAAATAAAATCAATTTCCTATATTGTATATATACCTTGTATATAAATGTACATAAGTATTTATTTACCCCTTGTAATTAAATAATAAAAATAAAATAAAAATACCTAATTATTCCAAATTTTATTTTGTAAACAAATAAAATTTAAAATTGGAATAATAATGTATAAAAATAAATAATTAAAAATCAAAATTAAAAATACAATATTGTATATACTTATGTATATAGTACTATATTATAAATACCTAATTTTTGTTTCAAAAAAATAGATAAAAATCACAAAAAAAAAATTTAAAATAAAAGAAAAAATTTTTATGTTTTGAGTTTTACCTAAATCGGCCATTTACTATTTTTTTTAATTTCTAAATCATTCTGACGTGGCCAACTCTCATTGGTCCACGGGAAATGTTGACCCCCTGGTCAACTTCCCCCCCTGGACCACAGACCCGCGGATCCAGTGCCCCGACCCGATTTCTCCAAATTATCTCCACTTGATCCGAGGTCCAAATCCGTAAACCCCGGGTCATAATCCATCTGTGTTCATCCCTGATCCACGCCCGAGCGGGGTTTTGGGGATCTGTGCTCCGATCGAGTCACCCGACTCCCTTCTTCTCGGACCCCTAGCCACTTAAATGCTCAGATCTGCCGCACGAGTA